>CM037632.1:64103402-64271930 GCA_015227895.2 Colaptes auratus
AAGATTGGTTTGACATATGTCTGCTTAGATAGAACCCTGACAGATCCATCTTCTGTAGAGTACCTAGCCTGGTCCAAGCAATAATAATAGCATCTCTCTACTGTGTGGTTTATTTGTTTATGCTCTTGGGTAGTTTCAGGTGATGGCATCGATGATGCAGCAAGTCACCTAGTACAGTAAAAGACAATGCAAACAGAAATAGATACTTAGCTACCTACCTGAAATGCATGTTACAACTTTTCTGACCAAACTGAGTAAAGAAACAGAATGAGATTAATTGCAGTTAACTTCTAAAATAAATACATAATGCAGGTTTGTAATGTCTGGCTAGTAACCTCAGGTTCCCTTCTGTGTTAGCAAAGAGTACTGGTCACCCTGGGCTGAAATTCCTCCCATCTTATTTTTGACATCTAAAATTAATCATACTGTAGCACTGCCTATATGTCTTTGTGCTCTAGAATAAAACATTGCATAATTATTTCCAAAAGTAGATATCTGTATTTCAGATGTCTGAAATTCACTGAAATGAAAGTGGCAGCTCTCCTCTTCCACCTTGAGGACACAGTCTCAGGCTGCGCCAGGGCAGGTTTAGACTGGATGTTAGGAAGAAGTTCTATACCGAGAGAGTGATTGCCCACTGGAATCAGCTGCCTGTGGAAGTGGTGGAGTCACCTTCATTGGAGGTGTTCAAGAAGAGGCTTGATGGGGTGCTTGGTGCCACGGTTTAGTTTTTTAGTTGTTTAGGTGGGTTGTATTGTACTGTATTGTACTGTATTGTACTGTATTGTATTTTAGGTGGGTTGGATTGGTTGATGGGTTGGACGTGATGATCTTGAAGGTCTCTTCCAACCTGGTGTATTGTATTATTGTATTATTGTATTATTGAACGTCATCAATGCTAGAGACCGTCAATGTTGGAGTCACTACCATCTTTTTTCTACAAGATCTAGTAGGGTTTAGCAAGTTTATATTTGTTTCATATGTATACAACTTTCAAACTTATACAGACCACTAAATAAATTGAGATCAAAGACATCTTGGGCTTGATTGAGATAGAAAACAAGAGGAGTCACTGGGACAAAATTAACCTCAGAGCGCAATTACTGGAACCTGAGTGTTCCTGATTTGCTGCAGGGAAGAGCAAAACTCAATCACCCATTTCTCTCTTGAGTTCAAAACTGAGTGAGGTACTTGGTTAGTCTTAAAGAAACATTCAGCAATGAGTTTGTGTCTGCTGGTACTATTCAATATATACTTTAGTAATTTTTCAACTTTAAAAACAATGTGGTCTATGCTATTTCTATTTTATTCTCATAGAGACATAAATCTTTGTCCCAGCACAACATAGTAAAATGAAGTCTGAGTAACTGAACTTGCTGGAGCAGAGCACTTTACATTTCTATAAAGCATTCATTCTGTTTTGAACAGGAAACATATTTTCTCTCAGCTATGACACATGCAATTTTATTTTCCAGTGTTTATACATTGTCTGTTCGTTTGACAAGTAGCAGTCAGTGTATGGTAAACTATGCTGTTACATTTTAAGAAGGTTGCCAACTACAGACTTAGAGAGACAAAAAACCCCTTTGGTTTAATTAGACAGTATTTTCTATTTCACAAGAATTTGTCAGAATGGAGCTGCAGGGCATTCGTTGCACTGGGGATTAAACCGGTGCCAGTTTGCTGTTTCCTGAGATGGACAGCAGCTGTTCTTGTAGAACAAGTGCAGTAGGTTAATAACTGGGTCAGTGTTACATTCATGTTTTTGAGGGGAAGAGTGTGCTGAAAAAATGACTGCAAAGGACAAAATGCTGTATTCTGTCCTTGCTGGTTTTCAGTGAGTTCTCAGGAAATGTGGTTAAGATTTTCTAACTGACATGCCTGCAGATTTCCCTGAAGTTATCTATTTCTCACTTGTCATAAACTGTAATAAGTTAAATTGACCAATAAATGCATTCAGGTATATTGTAATTAATTTTAAAGTCTGAAACAGAAGAGATGATTTAAACTTATTGCTTGCTTGTCTGCAGCTACCTGTGTGGTGGGTTGAAATTTCCCCCCCATGTTAACTTTGCCAGACCAACTCAGTCAGAAGCAATTGAAAGCTGTATTTACAAGCACAGCTACCAACTACAATGGAATGCAATGAATGAAGGTTTGCTGATGACACCAAGCTGTGTGGTGCAGCAGACACGCTGGAGGGAAGGGATGCCATCCAGAGGGACCTTGACAGGCTGGAGAGGTGGGCACAAGCCAACCTCATGAGCTTCAACAAGAACAAGGGCAGGGTCCTGCATCTGGGTCAAGGCAATCCCAGGCACAAATCCAGGCTGGGCAGGGACTGGCTGGGGAGCAGCCCTGAGGAGAGAGACTTGGGGGTGCTGGTGGAGGAGAAGCTCAACAGGAGCTCTCAATGTGCACTTGCAGCCCGGAAAGCCAATCAGATCCTGGGCTGCATCAGGAGAAGTGTGGCCAGCAGGTCAAGGGAGGTGATTCTCCCCCTCTACTCAGCTCTGGTGAGACCCACCTGGAGTACTGCCTCCAGTTCTGGAGCCCTATTCCAAGAGGGATGTGGAGGTGCTGGAAGGTGTCCAGAGAAGGGCCACGAGGATGATCAGAGGCTGGAGCCCCTCTCCTATGAGGACAGACTGAAAGGGGGCCTACAAGAAGGCTGGGGAGGGACTTTTCAGGCTATCAGGGAGTGCTAGGGGGGGGGGATAGGGGGAATGGAAGAAGCTGGAGGTGGGGAGATTCAGGCTGGATGTGAGGAGGAAGTTCTTCACTGTGAGGGTGGTGAGGCCCTGGAATGGGTTGTCCAGGGAGGTGGTTGAGGCCCCGTCCCTGGAGGTGTTTAAGCCCAGGCTGGATGAGGCTCTGGCCAGCCTGATCTAGTGTAGAGTGTCCCTGCCTATGGCAGGGGGGTTGGAACTAGCTGATCCTTGTGGTCCCTTCCAACCCTAACTGAAACTATGAAACTATGAATATGTACAAACTATACAGGAGTTACAATATTTACAGATAGTTACAATTAACGAACAACAGGAGAACTCCCCTGGTGAAGAGACCAGGGAAGCTGCCTCTCTGCCCGCACACCCCCTGTCCAAAAGGGAGAAAGGAGTAGAGAAAAACAAGTAAGTATTAGACTTCACCAAAACAATGCAGGCAAGGTCAAGCAGAAGCAGATTACTGTCCCTTCAGAGCACAAAGTGAGCAGAGATCGGAAGAGGAAAGACTGTTTTGGTACAGGTGATCTTATAGCAGATATTTCTCCAAGGAAATTGTATAGAGTTACCTGTTTTTCCTTTTCACACCCAAGAGGCGGCCAGTCACTAGTGGTGTGCCCCAAGGATCAGTGCTGGGCCCCATGCTCTTCAACATCTTTATTGATGATCTGGATGAGGGCATTGAGTCCATCATCAGTAAATTTGCAGATGCCACCAAGCTGGGGGCAGGAGTTGATCTGCTGGAGGGCAGAGAGGCTTTGCAGAGGGACCTCGACAGGCTGGACAGACGGGCAGAATCCAAGGGCAGGAGATTGAACACATCCAAGTGCCGGGTTCTGCACATTGGCCACAACAACCCCATGCAGTGCTACAGGCTGGGGTCAGAGTGGCTGGAGAGTGGCCAGGCAGAGAGGGACCTGGGGGTACTGGTTGATTGTAGGCTGAACATGAGCAAGCAGTGTGCCCAGGCAGCTAAAGGGGCCAATGGCATCCTGGGCTGCAGCAGGAACAGTGTGGCCAGCAGGAGCAGGGAGGTCATTCTGCCCCTGTACACTGCACTGGTTAGGCCACACCAGGTTAGGCCTGCACTGGTTAGCCTGGAGACGAGGCTCATAGGTGACCTTCTTGCTCTCTACAACTACGTGAAGGGAGGTTGTAGCCAGGCAGAGGTTGGTCTCTTTTCCCAGGCAGGCAGCACCAGAACAAGAGGACACAGTCTCAGGCTGCACCAGGGGAGGTTTAGACTGGATGTTAGGAGGAAGTTCTACACAGAGAGAGTGATTGCCCATTGGAATGGGCTGCCCATGGAGGTGGTGGAATCACCTTCATTGGAGGTGTTCAGGTGGAGACTTGATGGGGTGCTTGGTGCCATGGTTTAGTTGTTTAGGTGGGTTGGATTGGTTGATAGGTTGGACGCGATGATCTTGAAGGTCTCTTCCAACCTGGTGTATTGTATTATTGTATTATTTGTTTACATTTTTCTACTTTTCTGCTTGAAATCTGTAACAAAATTTTAAAGGCATAGCCTAAAATTACCACAACCTGGAACATAAAACTGCAGTTGTTTTGAAGGTTCATGAGGCTGTAGAATCTCATTCCACCTCTAATTCCTGTGTTTTAATTCCAGCGTCTGATAGCTGCAAACAACGTTTTCCCCGTGTGTGCAGGTTTAACACTAAGGATATAGAGGGAATAGATCTGAGGAGGAAGAAAGTATTCTTTTCAAACTATTTTCACAGGAGTGCTGCAGTTTAATGTATGTATCTGGCATGTGAATGGCAGCCTGATATCTGGATTACATTCAGACACAGCAAGTTTCAAAGTCTGGTTTGTTCTCATGGTATATGAGGACTCCATTTTCTCAGTGCAGTGGATAACCTGTGTTCATCTGCAAGGTCTCAGGTTTATTGAATAAAGCAGGCTCTTTTAAGCTGAATTTTTATTCTTACCTCTTAATATCCTTAGCCTTTCTTCAAACATATAAGAGTATAACAGATATCCTGTGACTATCTTTTTTTTTTATGACAGTGAAATTCAATATCTTCAAATTTTTTGGAGTTCCCAGACTCACAGAATCAACAAGGTTGGAAGAGACCTCAAAAATCATCAAGTCCAACCTGGCACCACAGACCTCATGACTAAACCATGGCACTAAGTGCCAAGTCCAATCCCCTGTTGAACACAGCCAGGGACAGTGACTCCACCACCTCCCTGGGCAGCACATTCCAATGATGAATGACTCTCTCTGTGAAGAACTTTCTCCTCACCTTGAGCCTAAACTTCCCCTGGTGCAGCCTGAGACTGTGTCCCCTTGTTCTGGTGCTGGTTGCCTGGGAGAAGAGGCCAACCCTTTCCTGGCTACAACCACCCTTCAGGTAGTTGTAGAGAGCAATGAGGTCTCCCCTGAGCCTCCTCTTCTCCAGGCTAAACAACCCCAGCTCCCTCAGCCTCTCCTCTCAGGGCTTGTGCTCGAGGCCTTTCCCCAGCCTCCTTGCAACAGAAGTGGCCTATATTCTTCTATCTGGCAACATTTTAAAGAAAATGATGATCTGAAATCGATAAAATAGCCTACATAATGTGAAGGAAAGCACTTTAAGGCATAGGAATCTTAGAAATGGAGAGGAGAGGAAAAGGAGTATGTGAGGGGAAACTTGATACACAGAAAGATAGTGTTGGGATTACAGAGGAAGTTAGAAACCAAATGTGGTCTCCAGCTATTTTGGAGAAGAAAACTAAAAAGGAAAAAGAAGAGACAGAACATTACTAAAGTGCCTCAAAGAACACCAGGCTACCCTGCAAAGAAAAGAAGCAAAGCCAGTTCCAGCCAGCTCCAACATGGACCTGCTGCTGGTCAAAGATGGGCCAGTCAGCAATGTTCATAGAGCCTCTGTTGATAAGAGAGGATAAAAAAGCACATACACAAAAGCAGCTGAGAGGCAGGAGTGAAAAAATGTGGGACAAATGACTATGCAAACACCAAGCTCAAAGATTCCCCCACAGCCTGTGGTGAAGAACATGAAGGTGCAGGCTGTCCTGCAGCCCATGGAGGTCTACAGTGGACTGTTGAAGATTCCTGGCCAGAGCAGGTGGATATGGTCTGAATCAAGCTGTAGCCCTTTGAGAGCCCACACTGGAATAAATTTTCTGGCAGGATCTCAGGGGAACTCATATTGGAGCAATCCATTCCTGAAGGACTGCAATGCTGGAGCAGTTCCTGAAGAACTACAGCCCATGGGAAGTACCCACACTGGACAAATTTGTGAAGGACAGTATCTTGTGGGAGGGATTCCACACTGGAGCAGACGAAGACTGTGTAGAGGAAGGAGTGTCAGAGATAAAGCATTGTAAACTGACTGTAATGTTCATTACCCATCCCTCTGTGCCACTGATGGGGAAAGGAGGAGATAGAAGAGCTGGGAGTGAAGTTGAGCCTGGGAAAAAGGAGGTGTGGGAGGAAGGTGGTTTTTAGACTTGTTCTTATTTCTCATCAGCCTGTTCTGATTAATTTCGAATATTTTTTTTACCCTATTGTGTAGGTTTCACCCATGACAGTAACTGGGGAGTGATCTTGACCCACAAGCTTTTTGTTATTATTTTCTCAGTCCACTGTGTGTGGGAGTGACAGAGCATCTTGATGAGAACCTGACAGCCAGCCAAGGTCAACTCACCACAATGACATAGGCAGAATTTCCCCAGGGCTGATTTAATGCTGCTGAAAGAACACCTAGTCTGTGCCTCTTTGATCTTCTTTAATCTCTGGTAAATACAGAGCAGGCATATTCAAATAGACATAGAACCAAACCAGCAAATAAGAAAGCTCACTAGTCTGTAATAAGTCTGTCTGCAGACAAGATGAAAGAGAAAACAATTCCAAACCTGATAGCTGTTGCATGATTTAATTCTCTACCTGAAAGAGCTTAAATACTATGGCAAAGGCTACCTGAGAATGAAGATAAGAGCCAGGCCAAGTTTATGAATTTGCTTTTATCTCAGTTTGGGAGGTGGGAAAAGCAAGCAAAGGTTTGTGACTGTATTTAGGGCATAAGGACATGGCTTATAAAAAGCCTATAGAAGGAGCATCTGTGTCAAATGGGTGCTTATGCTCCTTGTTTACAGGGCTAGTCTCACATGCTAGACCACACAATTATAGTAGTGATATTTTTCAAATATGGAAACACAGTACCTTGAAACAATTAAGGAAATATCTACAATATCAACTTCAGCAAGGCCTTTGATACCATCCCCCACAGCAAACTCCTGGCCAAGCTGTCAGCTTGTGGCTTGGACAAGAGCACTCTGCGCTGGGTTACGAACTGGATGGAAGGCTGAGCCCAGAGAGTGGTGGTGAATGGTGCCACATCTGGCTGGCGGCCAGGCACTAGTGGTGTCCCCCAGGGATCGGTGCTGGGCCCCATCCTGTTCAATAGATTTATTGATGATCTGGATGAGGGTATTGAGTCCATCATCAGTAAATTTGCAGATGACACCAAGTTGGGGGCAGGTGTTGATCTGTTAGAGGGTGGAAGGGCTCTGCAGAGGGACCTTGACAGGCTGGACAGATGGGCAGAGTCCAACATGATGGCATTCAACAAGTCCAAGTGCTGGGTGCTGCACTTTGGCCACAACAACCCCATGCAGCACTACAGGCTGGAGACAGAGTGGCTGGAGAGCAGCAAGGCAGAAAGGGACCTGGGGGTACTGGTTGACAGCTGGCTGAATATGAGCCAGCAGTGTGCCCAGGTGGCCAAGAGGACCAGTGGCATCCTGTCCTGCATCAGAAGTAGCGTGGCCAACAGTAGCAGGGAGGTCATTGTGCCCCTGTACTCAGCACTGGTTAGGGCCACACCTTGCATCCTGTGTCCAGTTCTGGGCCCCTCAATTTAAGAAGGACATTGAGACTCTTGAACGTGTCCAGAGAAGGGCAACAAAACTGGTGAGACATCTCAAGCACAAGTCTGATTGGCCACTGGAATGTGCTGCCCACGGAGGTGGTGGAGTCACTGTTCAAAAAAGGATTGGTTGTGGCACTTGAAGCCATGGTTTAGTTGTCATGAGGTGTTAGGTACTAGGTAATAGGTTGGACTTGATGATCTCAGGTCATTTCCAAGCTGGTTGATTCTCTGATTCCTTTTAGCTGATTTTACTAACCTCAACCTTCTCCATGCACAAATATTGTTCCTTTTTTTTGCATTATCAGAGTGGAATACTACCACTAATAACGAAATATTTAGTTTCCTGCATTGTGACTTACACCTGATATGGCTGAAAGATTTTTGGTTTCTCTAGTCTCAGATGAACAAAGCTACATAATGTTGCATTTTTAAATTCTATTTTAATTCTTACAGTTGTGTGCTGGTCAAGGAGTAATCAGAGGAATGGATCACCTCTCTTGCAAGGAGAAACTGAGAAACCAGGGGCTCTTTAGCTTGGAGAAGACTGAAAAGGGATCTTATCAATTCTTATAAATATCTAAAGGGCAGATGCTAAGAGGGTGGGGCCAGGCTCTTTTCAGTGGTTCTTAGTGATATGACAAGGGGCAATGGACACAAACTAGAACACAGGATAATCCACATAAACATAAGGAGAAAACTTTGAGAGTGCTGGAGCACTGGATCAGGCTGCCCAGAAAGATTGTGGACTGTCCTTTTCTGGAGACTTTTGAAACCTGCCTGGACATGTTGCTGTGTAACCTTGTGACAGTTTTAGGCTGTGCCTTTAAGAAAGGGACAGTTACTGAAGCACTCTAGCTGAATTTTTTGGTGTGAAAAAGAAAACATAGATAAATGTAAACAAATTTCATTGGTAGGTTAGTGGGAAGGTAACTTCTAGGCTTTACTCCGTGCAGTCAGTGTCGATCTGTCTGAGTCTGTTTCAGTCATGGTCTGAACAGCTGTTTTCTTTCTTCTGTGCTGGCTAGAGCTGACCTTGAACTAATGAGATAAGAAACTAACTTTCTTTTTCTTCCCTTAACATACACTTTGAACTAACAGAATTTCCCTTAATAATTCCTTTTCTCTCTAACCCTTTTTGGGAAAAAAGGAGGAAGGGGGGAAAGGGTTTTGTGGGGGGGAGCCCTCCTCTATCAAGGGTAGGGGCAGGTTTTCTGTGTTACGTTCTTTCCTGTGTATTTTTGTATATGCTGTGAATACTGTATATTGTGTATACAGTATCACAGTATCACAGTATCACAGTATAACCAAGGTTGGAAGAGACCCCAAGGATCATCAAGTCCAACCTGTCCCAACAGACCTCACAACTAGACCATGGCACCAAGTGCCACGTCCAATCTCCCCTTGAACACCTCCAGGGACGGCGACTCCACCACCTCCCTGGGCAGCCCATTCCAATG
This sequence comes from Colaptes auratus, assembly GCA_015227895.2. Classification (NCBI taxonomy): domain Eukaryota; kingdom Metazoa; phylum Chordata; class Aves; order Piciformes; family Picidae; genus Colaptes; species Colaptes auratus. The sequence continues at coordinate 64,112,475 of CM037632.1, forward strand.
ACGAATGACTCGCTCAGTGAAGAACTTCCTCCTCACCTCGAGTCTAAACCTCCCCTGGCACAGCTTGAGACTGTGTCCCCTTGTTCTGGTGCTGGTTGCCTGGGAGAAGAGGTAGTTGTAGAGGGCAATGAGGTCACCTCTGATCCTTCTCTTCTCCAGGCTAAACAATCCCAGCTCCCTCAGCCTCTCCTCATAGGGCTTGTGCTCAAGGCCTCTCACCAGCCTGTTGCCCTTTTCTGGACACGTTCAAGTATCTCGACTGTCCTTCCTAAACTGAGGGGCCCAGAACTGGACACAGTACTCAAGGTGTGGCCTAACCAATGCAGAGTACAGGGGCAGAATGACCTCCCTGCTCCTGCTGGCCACACTATTCCCAATACAGGCCAGGATGCCATTGGCCTTCTTGGCCACCTGGCACACTGTGGCTCATGTTTAGGTGGGTGTCAATCAGCACCCCCAGGTCCCTCTCTGTTTGGCAGCTCTCCAGTCACTCTGACCCCAGCCTGTAGCTCTGCATGGGGTTGCCGTGGCCAAAGTGCAGCACCCGGCACTTGGACTTATTAAATGCCATCCCATTGGACTCTTGCCCATCTGTCCAGTCGGTCGAGGTCCCTCTGCAGCGCCTTTCTACCCTCTAACTGACTAACATCTGTTCCCAACTTGGTGTCATCTGCAAACTTGCTGATGACTGACTCAACCCCCTCATCCATGTCATCAATGAAGATGTTAAAGAGGATGGGGCCCAGCACCGATCCCTGGGGGACGCCGCTGTGACTGGCCGCCAGCCGGACGCGGCACCATTCACCACCACTCTCTGGGCTCGGCCCTCCAGCCAGTTCCTAACCCAGCACAGAGTGTTGCGGTCCAAACCACGAGCTGACAGTTTAGCCAGCAGTTTACTGTGGGGGACGGTGTCAAAAGCCTTGCTGAAGTCCAGATAGACTACATCCACAGGCCTCCTCACGTCCACCAGACGGGTCACCTGATCATAGAAGGAGATCAGGTTGGAGAGGCAGGACCTGCCCTTCCTAAATCCATGTTGGCTGGACCTGAGCCCTTGGCCATCCTTCAGGTGCGCAGTTATTGCCTCCAGGATAATCTGTTCCATCACTTTCCCTGGCACTGAGGTCAGGCTGACTGGCCTGTAGTTTCCGGGTTCCTCCATCCGTCCCTTCTTGTGGATGGGGACAACACTGGCCAGTTTCCAGTCATCTGGGACCTCTCCAGTGAGCCAGGACTGTAGGAAAATGATGGAGAGCGGCTTGGCCAGTTCATCTGCCAGCTCTCTCAGCACCCTAGGATACACCAGGGTGAAAGAGACCTTCAAGATCATCACGTCCAACCTATCAACCAATCCAACCCACCTAAACAACTAAACCATGGCACCAAGCACCCCATCAAGTCTCCTCCTGGACACCTCCAATGAAGGTGACTCCACCACCTCCATGGGTAGCCGATTCCAATGGGCAATCACTCTCTGTATAGAACTTCTTCCTAACATCCAGCCTAAACCTGCCCTGGTGCAGCCTGAGACTATGTCCTCTTGTTCTGGTACTGGCTGCCTATATTCATCACATTTCATCCTGCTTGTAAAATACAGCTCTTGTCCACTTTGCTTCTCCGACTGAGTTAGGCGTGGTTTTTTGTGTGATGGGGGAGAACTGAACTTCTCTCACCACCACAAACCTGATCTAGGTGAACCTGCAGGGGGCTTGGACTAGATGATCTCCAGAGATCCCTTCCAAACCCTATCATTCTGTGATTGTGTAAACTTTTGGGATCTATTTAAGCTAGCAATCTATTAGTGCTATCTCAGTACTAAAAGCTAGTTCAAAGTTCAACACTTATGTTCCCTCACAGCTTACTGTGGGCTGGTATTTGCTAAAAATAATACAAATTTTGTTTCTTTTTAAATCAGAGGATTCAAATGGATCTTGTTTTCTTCCATAAGCTCCCCTAACTTTTTTTGGTGTATGTAGAAGAAATGTATCATAATGTTTTAACAATGAAAGTGTTGTACAATTTCATAGTATCATAGTATCAGTCAGGGTTGGAAGGGACCACAAGGATCATCTAGTTCCAACCCCCTCTGCCATGGGCAGGGACACCCCACACTAGAGCAGGCTAGCCAGAGCCTCATCCAGCCTGCTCTTAAACACCTCCAGGGAAGGGGCCTCAACCACCTCCCTGGATAACCCATTCCAGGGCTTCACCACTCTCATGGTGAAGAACTTCCTCCTCACATCTAGCCTGAATCTCCCCACCTCCAGCTTCATTCCATTCCCCCTAGTCCTAGCACTACCTGATCACCTGAGAAGTCCCTCCCCAGCCTTCTTGTAGGCCCCCTCCAGATACTGGAAGGCCACAAGGAGGTCACCTGGGAGCCTTCTCTTCTCCAGACTGAACAGCCCCAACTCCTTCAGTCTGTCCTCATAGGAGAGGTGCTCCAGCCTTGATCATCCTCGTGGCCTTTCTGGACACCTTCCAGCACGTCCATACCTCTTGTAAGAGGGGCTCCAGAACTGGAGGCAGTACTCCAGGTGGGGTCTCAGCAGAGCTGAGTAGAGGGGGAGAATCCCCTCCCTTGACCTGCTGGCCACACTTCTCCTTCTCCTTGTCCTCTTCTCCTCTTCTCCTTCTCCTGATGCAGCCCAGTTTGAAGGATTGACTTCGTAGATTTTGTTCACTTTGTTTTGAAAACTAAAACAAACACATCAATGATTTTATGTAATTCTCTGCAAGACAGGATAGAATGGAATGGAATGGAATGGAATAGAATAGAATAGAATAGAATAGAATAGAATAGAATAGAATAGAATAGAATAGAATAGAATAGAATAGAATAGAATAGAATAGAATAGAATAGGAGTAGAATAGACCAGGTTGGAAGTTGGAGGAGACCTTCAAGATCATCGCGTCCAACCCTAACCCTAACCCTATCACCCAACCCACCTAATCAACTAAACCATGGCACCAAGCACCCTATCAAGTCTCTTCCTGAACACCTCCAAAGAAGGTGATTCCATCACCTCCAAAGGCAGCCCATTCTAATGGGCAATCACTCTCTCTGTGTAGAACTTCATCCTAACCTCCAGCCTAAACCTCCCATGGTGCAGCCTGAGACTGTGTCCTCTTCTACTAGTGCTGGTTGCCTGGGAGAAGAGACCAACCTCTGCCTGTCTACAACCTCCCTTCAGGTAGTTGTAGAGAGCAAGAAGGTCACCCCTCAGTCTCCTCTTCTCCAGGCTAAGCAACCCCAGCTCCCTCAGCCTCTCCTCATAGGGCTTGTGTTCCAAACCCCTCACCAACTTTGTTGCCCTTCTCTGGACACATTCCAGCAACTCAACATCCTTCCTAAACTGAGGGGCCCAGAAATGGACACAGGACTCAAGGTGTGGCCTAACCAGTGCAGTGTACAGGGGCAGAATGACCTCCCTGCTCCTGCTGGCCACACTGTTCCTGATGCAGGCCAGGATGCCATTGGCCCCTTTGGCCACCTGTGCACACTGCAGGCTCATGTTGAGCCTACCATTGACCAGTACCCCCAGGTCCCTCTCTGCCTGGCCGCTCTCCAGCCACTCAGACCCTGGTCTGTAGTGCACAATTAACACTGCAAGCTTTAAAAGCTTCTTTCCTAACAAGAAATACAAGTAATAAAACCAACAGCTCAGTTTCTTACAAACGAAAGCATTTTCAGCTTGCATGTGTGCTGGCAACCAGCACCAGAACAAGAGGACACAGTCTCAAGCTGCACCAGGGGAAGTTTAGGGTCGAGGTGAGGAGAAAGTTCTTCACTGAGAGAGTCATTCATCATTGAATGGGCTGCTCAGGGAGGTGGTGGAGTCACCCTCCTGGAGGTGTTCAAGAGGGGATTGGATGTGGCACTTGGTGCCATGGTCTAGTCATGAGGTCTTGGGTGACAGGTTGGACTCGATGATCTTTGAGGTCTCTTCCAACCTTGGTGATACTGTGATACTGTGACATAATTTTGAACTACAATAAATCTGCAATTGTTGTCATGAGCAGCTTCAGAATATGACATTGTGATGCTTTGTTCATATAGTCAGAGGAAGACAGGATTTTGTTTTCCAACTCAAAGATTAATCTTAGTTGCTTTGTGCCTCCCCTCCTTCCAAATTAATTTTACTCTAGTTAAATGTGAATAAGAGGCAGAAAGCTTTAATTAGATTTTCTGCATTGCTCGGTTAATGAACTTCTGCTAAGAAAAAAATCTCCATGATGCTTTTAGTGAAGGTTGGGAGACAAATGTTTATTGCATGATGTCAAATTTACAACCTCAAGTAATTTTTTTAAAAAGCAACACCAGAAAGAAAATCTTTAGCAGAAATATTTTTAGTGTCATTTTATTTTTTCATAAGTAAAGACATTTGAAATGAATTCAAGGTGACTCCTTTTACAAATGTTCCCATTTAAGAATGTCCAGAAAAGTGAAGATTTCCTTTTTGTCCCCTGATTGTGTGCTCTGTTTAATACTTACAAATGCTTTACTGAAATACAGTGACCTATTCCATGTGCACTGGAGAACAGTGTGCTGCAAATGCAAACAGTATCTTCTGAAAAGAGGAAAAAAACACCAATACCTGTAAGTAAAAGCTAAGTGATACTGGTGCAGGAGACAGAAAGCATGTGTGAGAGACTAAATCTTGCCTCTGGATGTGCCTCAACAAAGATAAAATCACCTTTGCTGCTGGCCCAGACAATGGACCGGGGCCACTGCTATTGATACCCTTGGGAATATGCAGAAGACGAGATCATCTCCCTTCATCAGGTACCCCGGAAAGGGAGGATGGTGAGACAATGGATTCACCACCTGGACCCTGATGTGTATTGGGTGCGTGGGCAGGTAAATAGAGAAGGAGGGGTGGAGGCCCCCCATCCCCGCCCCTTCCTCCAGACCCCTGTCCAAACACAAAGGAATACACAGGAAGATTTCCTGGGGAACAACACCTGGACACTTACCTAAGGACGATTTCCTGGGGGACGATACTTGGACACATACCTAAGGACTAACAAACTGTATAAAAAGACTTGAGCAACTACTGGCTCAGTAGAAGGAAAATGCAGGAGAAGAAAAACACAGTGAAGGAAAAGACCTGGACAATGCTGCTCTGAAGAAAAACTGAGAGAATACCAGGAGAGAAAAATGACAGAGACATCCCATGTAGCCTGGAAGAAGCAGACCAAGAGGAACACTCTCTCTGTGTCCTAAGTTCCGTCTGCTGCAACACATGGAGCTGAAGAGGCTGCTCAGAGGACAACATCTCTTCTACAGGCAAAGCTGCAGCACCCTTCCTCTACAGACCCAACATCTCTCTACATCCAAAGCTGCAGCACCTTTCTTCCACAGACTCAAACTGTCTTGGGGGGTGAGGGGTGTGCTAATATAATTCCTTTCCTCTTCTCTTTCTCTCTCCTCCCTCCCTCTCTATTTTTTCTCTCTCTCCTTCTTATCCATCCACTTTATTTGTGTAATCAATAGCCTAGCTGTTGATATCTTGGCCTCATTTGTGCCTCTAATTTCATAACACAGGAATATTCAAAAGAACGGAGTCTCTTTCCCTCTCGGGACCAGAACAGCATGATGTAACAATCAGTTTTGCCTGGACTGAGGCTCTGTGTCACAAGCAGGACAAGAGACTTTCAGGAAATGATCATGAAAGTTTGAGCATCAATTGCTCCATATGAGAAAATAGACTGAGAAAAAAGAAGGGGACTTGAAGAAAGCCATGGCTATAGTGTTGTGACTGCTAGCAGTCCTGTGAGCAATCTCGTAGCACTTGTGTGACAATAGGTATCTTCTAGAGAAGAAATGTTCCAGGAAGAATGAGATTCCCACAAGAAAACAGAGAGCATGGGTAAATCAAACTAATCTGCAGGGAGGATTCACCAAAAGATAGTATGCATATGCATATTTTATGGACACTTGATCAAGGAAAAAATGGTTTATTTTAAATGGAACAAGTCTTTTAGCCTAAAAAATGTCCATGTTTTACAAAATATTTCTTAATAACTTTGAAATACACTTAGAATCACTCAAATATTAATTAAAATGTCAATTCAATGTCAGAGAAAAACAATTTTTCATAACCACTTCCAGTGTTTGATAAAGCAGTTCAGTGAGGCCAACACAAGCTTGGTAAATATTTTAGCCAGACTACAGCTATCCTTTTCTCATGAAAAGAATCCAGACTGAAACATTTGTTTCCAGGTATATACCATTGCTTTTCCATGATGTGCAGCCAGCCTGGACTGCTGGATCATTCTCAAATGCAGGGTCTGATGATGGCAAGGAAATACAGATGGCCACTCTTGGAAATGGCTTTGCTTGCAGTAGCCAATGCCAGACCTGCCTTTAAAGGAAGGTCTGGTGGAGCAGTGCTAAACAAGCTGCCTGGTGCACAGATAATCTGTCAGGTCTAGGGAGACTCCTGATTGAGAAGAGATGTGCCACTTTGTGAATCATAGGCACGTTGTTATATTTTAGAGTAATGTACAAGAGATTGCTACAGCTAGGTGAGTTTGGTTGCAGAGAAGTGATGTGGAATATGGTTCCCACACTTAGCACTGTGGTTCGATGCTAAAGATTATAGTTGGAATGGCTATAGCCATCCAGTCTGGGACCTAAAGGCAGGAGAGATGTCAGCAATCAATGATGCAACAGGCAAACAGGGAAACCTCAGGTATACATATATGGAAAGCATATACATGAAAGCATGTCTAAAATACCACCCTAGTAGTGGTTAGAAATAAATCCTCTTCCCAAGCACAGTGCAAACTTTTGTGAGGAATTAATAACCTAAGTAAATCCTCCAACTCAGTCTAGGAAAGGAACTGCTAGTAAGGATCATAAAATTCATCAAACAGCTCAGAAAAATTCCAGTTGGTTGTTTCACAGTAGCTACATCTTGTACTGCCTTGTCAGGCAAGTTATTTGAATAGTTGAAGGCATTTGTGTGAATAAAACTATGAATAGTAATAAAAAAATGCAGAGAAGGATAAATAAGCACACATAACAACCCCCCAGACTTATACATCTTCTTCTTTATAATCAGTACTTTCAAAATTATCTGCTATAAAGCTTTTTTCTTTCATTTTTAAGGCATAAGAAATCTGAAGAACAGAATCACACAGAATCATCAAGGTTGGAAGAGACCTCAAAGATCAAGTCCAATCTGACACCACAGACCTCATGACTAAACCATGGCACCAGGTGCCACGTCCAATCCCCTCTTGAACACCTCCAGGGATGGGGACTCCACCACCTGCCCGGGCAGCACATTTCAATGGCAAATCACTCTCTCTGTGTAGAACTTCCTTCTAACATCCAGCCTAAACTTCCCCTGGTACAGCTTGAGACTGTGTCCTCTTGTTCTGGTGCTGGTTGCCTGGGAGAAGAGACAACCCCTCCTGGCTACATTCACCCTTAGGTAGTTGTAACAGCAATAAGGTCTCCCCTGAGCCTCCTCTTCTCCAGGCTAAACAATCCCAGCCCTCAGCCTCTCCTCATAGGGCTTGTGCTCAAGGCCTCTCCTCAGCCTCATTGCCCTTCTCTGGACACATTCAAGTGTCTCAATGTTCTTCTTAAACTGAGGGGCCCAGAACTGGACACAGTACTCAAGGTTAGAGTAAGATAATGTTCTAGTAAAGACACATCTGAAATGTCCCAGAAGACTGGAAGCTGGCCAACGTGGTGCCCATCCACAAGAAGGGCCGGTTGGATGAGCCAGGGAATTATAGGCTGTCAGCCTGACCCCAGTGCCAGGCAAGGTTATGGAACAGGTCATCTTGAGTGCGATCACACAGCACTTCCAGGATGGCCAAGGGATCAGGCCCAGCCAGCATGGATTCAGGAAGGGCAGGTCCTGCCTGACCAACCTGATCTCCTTCTATGATCAGGTGACTGCCTGGTGGATGTGGGGAGGCCTGTGGATGTGGTCTACCTGGACCTCAGAAAGGCCTTTGTCACTGCCCCTGACAGCAAACTCCTGGCCAAGCTGTCAGCCCATGGCTTGGACAGGAGCACTCTGAGCTGGGTTAGGAAACTGGCTGGAGGGCCGAGCCCAGAGAGTGGTGGTGAATGGTGCCACATCCAGCTGGTGGCCAGTCACTAGTGGTGTGCCCCAGGATCAGTGCTGGGCCCCATGCTCTTCAACATCTTTATTGATGATCTGGATGAGGGCATTGAGTCCATCATCAGTAAATTTGCGGACGACACCAAGCTGGGGCAGGAGTTGATCTGCTGGAGGGTAGAGAGCTTTGCAGAGGGACCTCGACAGGCTGGAAAGATGGGCAGAATCCAATGGCATGAGATTGAACACATCCAAGTGCTGGGTTCTGCCACATTGGCCACAGCAAACCCATGCAGTGCTACAGGCTGGGGTCAGAGTGGCTGGAGAGCAGCCAGGCAGAGAGGGACCTGGGGGTGCTGGTGATGGTAGGCTGAACATGAGCTGCAGTGTGCCCAGGCAGCCAGGGGCCAATGGGCATCCTGGCCTGCATCAGGAACAGTGTGTCCAGCAGGAGCAGAAAGGTCATTCTGCCCCCGTAAACTGCACTGGTTAGGCCACACCTTGAGTCCTGTGTCCAGTTCTGGGCCCCTCAGTTTAGGAAGGATGTTGACTTGCTGGAACGTGTCCAGAGAAGCTGGTGAGGGGTTTGGAACACAAGCCCTATGAGGAGAGGCTGAGGGAGCTGGGATTGTTTAGCCTAGAGAAGAGGAGGCTCATGGGTGACCTTCTTGCTCTCTACAACTACCTGAAGGGAGGTTGTAGCCAGGCAGACGTTGGTGTCTTCTCCCAGTCAACCAGTACCAGAACAAGAGGACACAGCCTCAGACTGCACCAGGGGAGGTTTAGGCTGGATGTTAGGAAGAAGTTCTACACAGAGAGAGTGATTGCCCATTGGAATCGACTGCCCAGGGAGGTGGTGGAGTCACCATCTTTGGAGTGTTCAGAAAGAGACTGGATGGGGTGCTTGGTGCCATGATTAGTTGTTTAAGTGGGTTGGATTGGTTGATGGGTTGGATGTGATGATCTTGAAGGTCTCTTCCAACCTGGTTTTATTGTATTGTATTGTATTGTATTTATATGGGCAAAGTATGCTGTGAATGAATGTGAAGAGGGTAAGATAGCATGTGTAAAAATGCAGTGCTAGCTTACTGTTAAACTCCTATTTTTGGAGGAGATTTTGAAAAGAACACTGGAGGGAAATGAGCAGCAGTCACCACTGTCATTGTTCACAGCACACACTTTAGAGTTGAGAAGTTGGTGGCCAAGAAGGCCAATGGCATTCTGGCCTTCATCGAGGATAGAGTGGCCAGCAGGAACAGGGAAGTCATTGTGCCCGTGTACTCTGCACTGGTTAGGTCACACCTTGAGTCCTGTGTCCAGAACATTGAGACACTTGAATGTGTCCAGAGAAGGGCAATGAGGCTGGGGAGAGGCCTCGAGCACAAGCCCTATGGGGAGAAGCTGAGGGAGCTGGGGTTGTTTAGCCTGGAGAAGAGGAGGCTCAGGGGAGACCTCATTGCTGTCTACAACTACCTGAAGGGTGAGTGTAGCCAGGAGGGGGTTGGTCTCTTCTCCCAGGCAACCAGCAGCAGAACAAGAGGACACAGTCTCAAGCTGTACCAGGGGAAGTTTAGGCTCGAGGTGAGGAGAAAGTTCTTCACAGAGAGAGTTGTTAGCCATTGGAATGTGCTGCCAAGGGAGGTGGTGGAGTCACCATCCCTGGAGGTGTTCAAGGGGTTTGGACGTGGCACTTGGTGCCATGGTTTAATCATGAGGTCTGTGGTGCCAGGTTAGACTTGATGATCTTCGAGGTCTCTTCCAACCTTGGTGATGCTGTGATTCTGTAGTGCAGTAAAATTACTAATGCAGACTGCAACAAACTGCAGTACACCCTGTGCAGGCAAGATGCCTCTTCATTTCTTTGGAAGTTGGAATAAGCTACAGAATTCCTCTGTTGTTAAAGCAAACATTCAGTTAAACTGTCTGTTTATGTTTTCCACTTTTGTGTCTTGCTATACATTCCTCTTCCCATGTCTCACAGGGCACCACTTTCATTATGATATAAATTCCCTCATATTATTCTCGTGTCCTTATGTCAAAATCCATCCACACAGATTGCGGTTCTCCCTCATAGAATGCTATACAGCATTGTGGAAGATTTTGTTCCTTTTTTGTTTGGGATATTTTAGCCATCAGTGCTAAAATACAATGGCTTCTCCTTGTCTGTAAACAGCTTTGTCCTTAGGGCTTGGAGGGCAGTTTATTTTTCCTGAAACACAGCACAAATATGATGCAGTTGAATAGACATCGTAATGTACCCAAAATGCTATAGGGCCTTTGCTGTGCCAAAGTAAGGACCATGAAATTTTCCTATTTCTTTTCTGCATAAAGTGAGCTGATTTAAATCTTCAGAAAAAGAACTGGGCAGAGCAAAGGGAATTATATTGATATTTTCAACGGCCTGGAGAATAATAGCTTTGAGGAATGACATGATTCATCTGTAGCATTTTATGAAACTGGCTTTCTTCCATAATCAGGCTGATAGATTTTTCAATACCTACAGTGTCACTGTGTAAGCAAAACCTTCAAACACAACACAGAAACTGAAAACAGTCTTTCTTAAATTTATTTCTGCTGGTTACAACACAGCTCACCTGTAGGTGAATTTCAGAGGAGAGTCATACTTCCACTTTTCAAAATTATTAGTTACACTTCATGTATTTATCAATTATTATCATGTTCCCTGTGATTTTCTTCATAAGGTAATTTGGTTTTGCACTTTTTTTGTGGTATTTGATTATGTGTTTGGCAAGAAGCTCTTGGGTCTCTGAGTGCACACTGAGCAAAATTATTCTGAGTAAATAATCTGGGATGCAATGTGGAATTTGGCTTAGTATGATAGTATCAGTCAGGGTAATACAATACAATACAATACAATACAATACAACAGGTTGGAAGAGACCTTCAAGATCATCACGTCCAACCCATCAACCAATCCAACCCACCTAAATACAATACAGTACAATACAGTACAAAACAGTACAATACAGTACAATACAACCCACCTAAACAACTAAAAAACTAAACCCTGGCACCAAGCACCCCATCAAGCCTCTTCTTGAACACCTCCAATGAAGGTGACTCCACCACTTCCACAGGCAGCTGATTCCAGTGGGCAATCACTCTCTCGGTGGTTGGAAGTGACCACAAGGATCATGTTAGGAAGAAGTTCTATACAGAGAAAGTGATTGCCCATTGGAATGGACTGCCCGGGGTGGTGGTGGAATCACCATCATTGGAGGTGTTCAGGAGGAGACTTGATGGGGTGCTTGGTTGCATGGTTTAGTTGTTTAGGTGGGTTGTATTGGTTGATAGGTTGGACGTGATGATCTTGAAGGTCTCTTCCAACCTGGTTTATTGTATTGTATTTTATCTAGTTCCCACAACCCCTGCCATGGGCAGGGACACCCCACACTAGAGCAGGCTGGCCAGAGCCTCATCCAGCCTGGTCTTAAACACCTCCAGGGATGGGGCCTCAACCACCTCCCTGGACAACCCATTCCAGGGCTTCACCACTCTCATGGTGAAGAACTTCTTTTCAAGCTAAGCAATGTTTCATTGCTTGTGGTGTAGGTTTCATGTCTTACATTATGCTCTTATTCATCAGATATAGAAACAGCTTTGCAGCTGTTATTTCCTTGCAGTTTAAGCAAATTATTCCTGCGGTGACCAAGGACAAAATTAGATCAGCAGAAAGCAAAAGCTATATTTAAAGAGAAATTTCTTAATTTTGCTACCAAAAAAAACCCCCAAAAAACTCTTTTATATACAACCAATATATTTCTGCCATATGTCCAGAAGCCAAGGCCTCTGAAATGTATTCCCCACGACAAGGATTTCAAATGGAACATTTAGTGCTACATTCAGCCTGAACTATTCCACATCTGATTTTGTGTAAGAGAATTTGTCTGGTTCTATATTGTTTTGTTAGCTGAGATATTTTTGTGAAGTTATTCAGGTGTTATGTGCTTTTGTTACCATTATTTATAGGATTCTTGTCAGTCCTAAGGAGAACAGAAATAAACCAGCACAATTTGTAAATGCAATCTGGTTTATGCAAATCGAGGTGTTTAACACTACAAGAGAGTGGTTTTTTTTTTAGTGACTCATTACAGAAATAGTACTTTTTTTTTAGTAGTCTTCCTCAAAGGGTCTGAAATCACTTCAGAAATAACTATTAGTTAAACCTTTTGGTTCCTGAAGACACACCACAGGCCCGAAATTTTTAGCAGTAAAGACAACCTCAATATTATGTGTAATCAGGCAGTGAAAACTTCATAGATTAACTGAAGAATGAAATAGTAAAGCTTGAAAAGCAAGGGAAAATTTAAAGGGCAAAGATAACATTCCTCATTCACTTCTTTTAAAGATAATTGGGCCTTAGTTCCTTTCTTTGCGACTCTATATCTCAATAGAATATCTACAATAGAAACTGAAACCCATATGTAGTATCTATCTACAGATCTGCATGAAAGCATCAATACTTTAACTTACACTCTACTCATATTAAAAGAGTAACATGTAGGAACAGACATCTCCCCCCAAACCATGCTAGGGAGCCATAGAAAAGACATTCCTATGAAATTGTCCTGCTAGTGCTGTGTTTAACCTTTGTCTTCACAACGCCACAATCCTTCTCAATAGAGGCCTCCTCCCAACTCTTTTCTCAGCCTTTAAGGTAACCCCTGAAGAAGTCATTCTTGAGTGGTGAGAACAACCTGTCCTGTGGTTATTACATCAGGTCTAACATACAGCTGGACCTGGAGCTAGCTGTTCGCAGGACACAAGATTTAGTAATAAATGTGATTTAAGGATATTGCCACTGTACCAGTATATCAAGTCATGGAGGACTGCCCTGTAATGAACACACACACACTCCAGTTCTTAAAGGTGCTGTGACAAATTTTCCCATCCTGAATAATGCCATCAACTCACTGCCTCTTTTCTGTTAGTTCCAAGGACTTCTTCACAGGAACCTCAGTCTTATGATGTGAAAACACTGAGCTGCCACAGCACATGCCCACCTGTGTGCTTTATGTTGTGCTCAAACTTGGTGTTAAAGATCTTCAAACACTAGTTAACATATTGTGTGTGACTTGCCATGAATACATCCTATAATATGTATTTTCCATTATTCCTTCTTCTTTAAAACCAGAAAGTAGAAATAGTACAAACAGGTAGGCATTAGCCTGTATCCAGGGATGAATTTAAAAATCATTGCTTCTGCCACAAATCTTCCAGTCCATATGGATAAGGTACAATACTGGCACGGCTATCTACAGGTCCATCTGCACAGAGCCTCATTTTACTGCACAAGTTAAAGCTTTGTAAACCCAGCCATCTGCTTTCAGTGCTATTTATTCCTCAAAATTTCTAAGTAAGGCTGGGCAATCAAGGTGAAATGTAAAGAATTCCTACATTTAAAAAATGAGATTAAAATCATCAAAAACATATTTGAATATTTTCTATGGTAATTTATGTCTCTAAAGTTATTTAAAATCATAAAGACATCCTTTAAGTGTGATAATGGCATCTGCAAAATTCTGTGTAATCATAAAGCTCTAATTCTGCTTCACCTTGCTGCAGAACACAGCATTAGGTTCCTCATATACTTTTTTCCCCATGGACTTGCTGTCCATGATAATAATAAGGGGAAAAATTGTTTTGACTCCCAGTGATTTCCATTTGGCTTTCAGAGAACCAGTGGATGTTTTATAGAAGTATTATCCCTCCCTCCTTTGTTAGGGAACATGGGATTATAAACACAGTTGATACTATTTACTTAGTCTCGCAGAATGGATTTTTTTTCATATATATAAATTCAGTGGATGTAAGCTGCAGCACAGGAGGTTCCACCTCAACAGAAGGGGGAACTTCCTAACTGTAAGGGTCACAGAGCACTGGAATAGGCTCCCCAGAGAGGTTGTGGAGTCTCCTTCTCTGGAGACTTTCAAGGCCTGTCTGGATGCGTTCCTCTGTGACATGAGCTAAATTCTATGGTCCTGCTCTGGCATGGGGGGTTGGACTCAGTGATCCCCTTGGGTCCACTCCAACCCCTGACATCCTGTGATCCTGTGATATATATGAACTAATCAAAAGTACACAAACCTGTCGGCGATGGAGACTGAAGTCAATAAGGATGACCAATATGATCTAGTATTGTTCCTTTATTGTTCCAGTATTGTACGGCTATAGTGCGAGCATAGTGAGTGTAGCACAGCAAAGTGAAGAAGTGAAAGGAAAGTGAAGTGCGTATTAAGGGAACTTCTACAACTTATATAAACTCGGGGAGCATCGTTAGCATAGCTTCATTGGTTCCCCACGAGTGACCACACATCACACTGTTATAGATTATTGGTCAAGCTACTACTAACACGGGAGGTTGTTGATGCAGGTGTGTGTCCTGTTATTCCCAGATAACTTGCTGTGTTTATAGCTACCAGTGTCCTGCTTTAATTACATGGTGCAGGCACAGCACTGTTTTGCTACACTGCTAGCCACTTCTGCACGTATGCTGAGCATGGCCTACCACCATGTCAGGATCTAAGCCTACACTGCCAGATTAGTTTCATAGTTTCATAGTTTCATAGTTTCATAGTTTCATAGTTTCATAGTTTCATAGTTTCATAGTTTCAGTTAGGGTTGGAAGGGACCACAAGGATCATCTAGTTCCAACCCCCCTGCCATGGGCAGGGACACTCTACACTAGATCAGGCTGGCCAGAGCCTCATCCAGCCTGGGCTTAAACACCTCCAGGGACGGGGCCTCAACCACCTCCCTGGACATCCCATTCCAAGGCCTCACCACCCTCACGGTGAAGAACTTCCTCCTCCTGTCCAGCCTGAATCTCCCCACCTCCAGCTTCATTCCATTCCCCCTAGTCCTAGCACTCCCTGATAGCCTGAAAAGTCCCTCCCCAGCCTTCTTGTAGCCCCCTTCAGATCCTGGAAGGCCACAATGAGGTCACCTCGGAGCCTTCTCTTCTCCAGACTGAACAGCCCCAACTCCTTCAGTCTGTCCTCATAGGAGAGGTGCTCCAGCCCTCTGATCATCCTCATGGCCCTTCTCTGGACACCTTCCAGCACCTCCAGATCCCTCTTGTAATAGGGGCTCCAGAACTGGAGGCAGTACTCCAGGTGGGGTCTCAGCAGAGCTGAATAGAGAGGGAGAATCACCTCCCTTGACCTGCTGGCCACACTTCTCCTGATTGCTCACACTGCTCGTCGCTTGCCACACAAACCACTAAGTAAATAGTATCAAATTTGTTTATAATCCCATGTTCCATAACACTAACATTCTGAGACTGTGAGGTGCTGGAAAATACTGGAAGGTACTTTTACTTGGTCTACAGCTTGGAATGAAATCATCAAGGCTGATATAATTTTCTGTGTAATCACAAAAGTTCCTTGGGTAATATCACACTTTAATAATTCTAATTCAGAAAAATATAAATTGCATTCTAAGACATGCCCCCGAGGCCATTTTGTTAGCAGTATATGGATTGGTTGAAGAAAATTTGATGAAAGCCCTGCTCAGTTGTGTGTGTACATTCAGCTCTGTTATTGAACCTGGAGCACCTGAAAAATTTCATCAGATAATTCAAGGCCTGAAGACACCTTGGAGATCATTGAAAGAATCTGAGAATCTACTATCACTTCATTCTTAGCTTTAGTTTTGGGTGTCTGTGGTGGGCTACGCCCACCCTGAAAATAGGGGAGGAGGGCTTGTGAGATATTTTTTTTTGCCCTCCCTGGAGGGTGTTTTCCACCCTGGGAAACTTAATTGGTCTGTTCCATTGGTCTGTTCCACTACCCCCTCACGCCCCGCCACCTTTGTCCAGCAGGGGTAAAAAAGGGAGGACATTGCAGCCATTGCTTTCTCTTCTTTCTGCTTCATGGGGGTGAAAGAGAGTTGCTGCTGGCTTGCTTCTCCCCTGCCACGTGGTCCTCCCTGATGCCTCCACATTCTGCAAAGGAGTGGTTCTGTATCTCATAATTATTTTTTTTCTTTTTCTTTTCCCATCCATTCTTGTTCCTTACCCTGGTGAACCCTGCCTATCAGTATTACACACACACATATATATATATACACATACTGTTTAAAGAAAAATCCTTTGCCTCTCTACTTCCAAGCCAAACTGAAATTATTTCCTGGTGGATTTGCTCTCCTCCCTTTTTTTTTTTCTCTCTATTTGGGAAATAGGGGGGGTAAATGGGGGAGGGATTCTCAGCCTTGTCCCCATCTGAGCTTTTAAGCCCCAGTTAAGGCTCAAACCACCACAGTGTCTTCGGCTCAGATTAGATCAAATACTGAAGAAACAGAAGCAAGAGGATTCTGATCTGGAGGTAGATCAATCGGACTGAAATTAAGCAAGTAATATGTTACTTGTTAGCAGGTAACATGTCCTAAATATTTATTCTCATTGTTATTTTAGAATAATATTTCCCCAAAATTTTCCTTTCCTTCTGTCTTTATGACTGCTGGTGGTCACTAGACATGCTGCCTGAACAAAAAAAATGTGTTTATTCTTTGGCATACTTAACATGTTAAGAGTCTTTTACAATGTTTTCTGACTCTATATGGGGAGGCTGGAACTATATTATCTTTAAGGTCCCTTCCAAAGCAAACCATTCTATAGTGTTATATATGTATACATATATATATATGTATACACACCTTGAGTCCTTTGTCCAGTTCTGGGCCCCTCAGTTTAGGAAAGATGTTGAGTTGCTGGAATGTGTCCAGAGAAGGGCAACAAAGCTGGGGAGGGGTTTGGAGCACAGCCCTGTGAGGAGAGGCTGAGGGAGCTGGGGTTGCTTAGCCTGGAGAAGAGGAGGCTCAGGAGAGACCTTATTGCCGTCTACAATTACCTGAAGGGAGATTGTAGCCAGGTGGGCATTGGTCTCTTGTCCCAGGCAGCCAGCACCAGAACAAGAGGACACAGTCTCAAGCTGCAGCAGGGGAGGTTTAGGCTGGATGTTAGGAAGAAATTCTTCATAGAGAGAGAGTGATTGGCCATTGGAATATGCTGCCCGGGGAGGTGATGGAGTCACCATCACTGGAGGAGTTTAGGAGGAGACTTGATGGGGTGCTTGGTGCCATGGTTCAGTTGATTAGATAGTGTTGGATGATGGGTTGGACGCAATGATCAGGAAGGTCTTTTCCAACCTGGTCTATTCTATTCTATTCTATTCTATTCTATTCTATTCTATTCTATTCTATTCTATTCTATTCTATTCTATTCTAATTTAGCTTAAAAGCATAAACATGATTATGCTTTCATGCAAACTCCCAAACCACTGACAGTTTAATTTGCAAGCAAAAATTTATGGCCATCTCTTAAATTCAGAAACATGTAATCAAAATAGCTGGCTGCCAGCCAGGGATTTAGACACTGGTGATGTACTAGTTAAATGTTTACATTAATAAAGATAAATCCAGGTGCTCTTAACAGCTGTGTTTTAACTTGTGTCTTCAATTATTTTTACTTAAGTTTCTATAAATACAAGACTGATGGGTGGTTCTTTTATTGAAGTTTTTTGTATGTGTTTGTCTTGGTAATTCTTAACTTATTTATTTTGAATCTAACAAATGAACAGTTCTTTTTGCTTCTTCCTAGCCCTCATGTTTTTAAAAATGACTTTAATTTGTCTACCTGATGTTGGGAGTTAACTCTGTACCTCTGGGTATGATAATGCTTAATGATCAGTTCATGGGACCCTACGAGAGAAGCTTAGCTCCTCTAGCTAGCTCATCTAACATGCAGCAACACATACATCTTCTTAAAATGCATAGCCTTGTTTTCTTAATTCATGAATTGATAGAGGACACAGTCTCAAGCTGCGCCAGGGGAGGTTTAGGCTCGAGGTGAAGAGAGAGTTCTTCACCAAGAGGTTGTCAGCTGTTGGAATGTGCTGCACAGGGAAGTGGCGGAGTCATCCCTGGAGGTGTTCAAGAGGGGATTGGAGGTGGCACTTGGTGCCATGGTTTAGTAGTCATGAGGTCTTGGGTGCCAGGTTGAACTTGATGATCTTTGAGGTATGTTCCAACCTTATTGATTCTATGACTCTATGATAAAAGGACCTTCAAGCAACTAGCAGTAATAGTTTTGTAGTTCCAGGTGTCACAAAGGTGCATGTGTGTGTGTAACAGCTGAAAAATTTTGTTTCATGATCTGAAGCAAAAGTGACTACCAGCCTAACCTAAGCCTTTCTTCTATAGAAGACTCCATAAAGAAATGTGGTTTAAGCAGTGGCTTCATTCCTGATTTGTTCCATTTTTGAAAGCTGAAGATCCAGTGCTGCTTCTGCATTCCAAATCTTCAGTTGGCATGAGGAGGTCCATGAGACTTGTTCCCTTATAAACAAATTAAAACATTGTTATAAACAAATTAAAAAATTGAGTCTTCAAAGACTTATAATTATTTTCATGCCAGGAATGAGTACTGTGCGCAGTTCTGGGCCCCTCAGTTTAAGAAGGACATCGAGACACTTGAACGTGTCCAGAGAAGGGCAACAAGGCTGGTGAGAGGCCTTGAGCACAAGCCCTATGAGGAGAGGCTGAGGGAGCTGGGGTTGTTTAGCCTGGAGAAGAGGAGGCTCAGGGGTGACCTCATTGCTCTCTACAACTACCTGAAGGGAGGTTGTAGCCAGGAAGGGATTGGCCTCTCCTCTCTAGCAACCAGCACCCGAACAAGGGGACACAGTCTCAAGCTGCACCAGGGGAAGTTTAGGCTTGAGGTGAGGAGAAAGTTCTTCACTGAGAGAGTCATTTGTCATTGGAATGTGCTGCCCAGGGACATGGTGGAGTCCCCATCCCTGGAGGTGTTCAAGAGGGGATTGGACGTGGCACTTGGTGCCATGGTCTCGTCATGGGGTCTGTGGTGACAGACTGGACTTGATGATCGTTGAGGTCTCTTCCAACCTTAATGATACTGCAATACTGTGATACTGTGAATCAGTTTTGTGCAAATGAATGAGGATCCATCCTTAACAGCTGTGTGCCTGCTTTTATGCTGTTGCTAAAATTACAGCTTGTGATATTTCTGCATAAGTATTTACAAACTTAGCATTTAATCCACTTTGGTTATAGAAATATTATTTTAAAATTATTAACAAATATTGTTTCACCATCAAGAAAGTGGAGAGGAACTATTAATTCCTTTTCAGCCAGCCTCTATCTGGCATCCTGTGAGTGGTTTGGAGCACAAGCCCTATGAGGAGAGGCTGAGAGAGCAGGGGTTGCTGAACCTGGAGAAGAGGAAGCTCAGGGGAGACCTTATTGCTCTTTACAACTACCTGAAGGGAGATTGTGGATAGGCGGAGGTTGGTCTCTTCTCCCAGGCAACCAGCACCAGAACAAGAGGACAGAGTCTCAAGCTGCACCAGGGGAGGTTTAGGCTGGAGGTTAGGAAGAAATTCTACACATAGAGAGTGATTGTCCATTGGAATGGGCTGCCCAGGGAGGTGGTGGAGTCACCATCACTGGAGGTGTTTAGGAAGAGACTGGATGGGGTGCTTGGTGCCATGGTTTAGTTGATTAGGTGGTGCTGGATAATAGGTTGGATGAGATGATATTGAAGGTGTCTTCCAGCCATGTCTATTCTATTCTATTCTATTCTATTCTATTCTATTCTATTCTATTCTATTCTATTCTATTCTATTCTATTCTACAGCTACAACAAGCTTTTAAGCAGTCTCATAAGCTACAAAAGGTGTATCCAGAAAGTAAATAAACTGTTTCCTTTTGGAAGATGAGCAGCCAAATCTTATTCTAGGTAAATAGTAAATTTTTAAGTCACTCCATTCCTGCAGCACAAAACAATTGTATGTGGCAGAGTTGAAAAAAGCTTCTAAGAATGTAAAAAGATTAATTTCTAATTCAACAGATGGCTGGTCAAAAGGCATGAACTTTACTTGTAAAGTTAATGCTCTTAGTTTTAAGTGGAAGTTATCAGACACTCAGGATCGCTGCAAGTCTTCATTAATCACTAGGCACTGAGGTGTAATTTCTGTATAAAGACCTATCACATCTGTCCCCTCATCTGCTCTGTATCTGAGTCACTGGTTCTTGAAATTTATGAAATGAATTAAAATCCATGAGTGTTCTGCAGCCAGATAAAAGGTAAATGCTAACATACTTTAAAAAAAATCTGAAGTGAGACGTGGGCCCATGACAGCCTCATGAGGTTCAACAAGACCAAATGCAAGCTCCTGTGGCTGGGTTGGGGCAATGCCAAGCAGTGATATAGGTTGGGCAGCAACTGCCTCAAGAGCAACCCTGAAGAAAAGGACATGGGGGTGCTGGCGGACGAGAAGCTCAACAGGAGCCAGCAGTGTGCACTTGCAGCCTAGAAAGCCAACCAGATCCTGGGCTGCATCAGCGAATCACAGTCAGCAGGTCAAGGGCAGTGATTCTCCCCCTCTACTCCACTCTGGTGAGACCCCACCTGGAGTACTGCATCCAGTTCTGGAGCCCCCATTACAGGAAGGATCTGGAGGTGCTGGAATGTGTCTAGAGAAGAGCCACAAGGATGATCAGAGGGCTGGAGCACCTCTTCTGTGAGGACAGACTCAGGGAGTTGGGGCTGTTCAGCCTGGAGAAGTGAAAGAGACCTTATTGTTACCTTCCAGTATCTGAAGGAGGCCTATAAGAAAGCTCAGAAGGGACTTTTTAGAGTGTCAGGTAATGATAGGACCAGGGGGAATGGAAAAAAACTAGAACTGGGTAGATTCAGATTGGATGTCAGGAAGAAATTCTTCCCCATGAGGGTAGTGAGACACTGGAACAGGTTGCTCAGGGAGGTGGTAGAAGCCCCATCCCTGGAGTTTTTTAGGGTGCATGTGGCTCTTGGCAACCTGATGCAGTATGAGGTGTCCCTGCCCATGACAGGGGGGTTGGAATTAGATGATCCTTGAGGTCCTTTCCAACCCTAACAACTCTATGATTCTATAAGTACTTTCACCAGTATATCCTGTTATTTACAGGTTAGTTAAGTGAAGTTACTGCAGGGGACTCATCAAACTTCTGTCAGCTGAAAAAACATTGTTATGTGAATGAAAAGTGCTGAAAAAATCCATAAGGGACTATGAAAATTTAGAAATAGAGTTGTGAGGAATATCATGTGTGGAAATAAACCTCTGTTTTGGCCAATTTCAATGATAAGAGCATCCAGAAGAAAAGTCACATTTAATCAATTAGCGCTGATTTTGTCAGCAAGTTGATAGGAACAAAATCATATCTTCTAGAGCTTCATCTGTGAAAAATGTCATCACAAAGCCATTATTAAACTCAAATATTCAGTGACCAGTGCAAGAATAGATTTTAAGTCAATAAACCTATAAAAATGCTACCTTGCATTACGTGTAAATGCATACAAAACACCCTTGTTTACTCTAAGCTTTGACATAATGGCTATATATTATTTAATAATATAATATTTGAGGGGTTAAATTTGCACAAAGCCTAGTCACAAATATTTGGAAATGCATTTTTCTAGCAGCATGGGTAGACTGAGCAGAATTTAAACAATACACCAGTGCAATTATTAATATGTTCAACCAAGTATTGCCCTTCTGCTACCAAATTAAGTGGATATTTCAAACCATCCTGATTTGAATAGATTTTGCTAGCACAGTCCTAGTACTACAGCATGAAATGAAAATAAACAAATGAGAAAGAGGCAATAGAAAATTTTTACAATTCATTTTTATTATTCTTGTCTATTCACAAAGCACAGGCTTTTAAAACTAGTTACTTCATAGTTTCATAGTTTCATAGTTTCAGTTAGGGTTGGAAGGGACCACAAGGATCATCTAGTTCCAACCCCCCTGCCATGGGCAGGGACACCCTACACTAGATCAGGCTGGCCAGAGCCTCAGGCTGGCCAGAGCCTCATCCAGCCTGGTCTTAAACACTTCCAGGGATGGGGCCTCAACCACCTCCCAGGATAAACCATTCCATTCATCAAACCCTGTAGGCATTGGCTATTAGTGTGTTGTAGAGTAGGAAATGAACTTAAAACATTGATCATCCTTTTCAGCTCAGAAGTCCTTGAAATGAATCCAACCAAATCCAGCACTGTGCCTAGGTGGCCAAGAAGGCCAATGGCATCCTGGCCTGCATCAGCAATAGTGTGGCCAGAAGGAGCAGGGAAGTCATTCTGCCCTGTATTCAGCACTGGTTAGGCCAAACCTTGCATCCTGTGTCCAGTTTTGGGTCCCTCAGTTTAGGAAAGATGCTGAGTTGCTGGAATGTGTCCAGAGAAGGGCAACAAAGCTGGGGAGGGTTTTGGAGCTCAAGCCCCATGAGGAGAGGCTGAGGAAGCTGGGGTTGCTTAGCCTGGAGAAGAGGAGGCTGAGGGGAGACCTTGTTGCTGTCTACAACTCCCTGAAGGGAGGTTGTAGCCAGGTGGGGGTTGGTCTCTTCTCCCAGGCAACCAGCACCAGAACAAGAGGAGACAGTCTCAAGCTGCACCAGGGGAAGTTTAGGATGGAGGTGAGGAGAAAGTTCTTCACAGAAGGAATAGTTGGCCATTGGAATGTGCTGCCCAGGGAGGTGGTGGAGTCACCGTTCCTGGAGCTGTTCATAAATGGATTGGATGTGGCACTTGAAGCCATGGTTTAGTTGTTCTGAGGTGTTAGGTATTAGGTAACAAGTTGGACTTGATGATCTCTGAGGTCTTTTCCAAGCTGGTTGATTCTATGAATCTATGATTTAAAAGTCCTTGGGATGTATATATTAGAATAATTTTAATGGAACTGTTTTTCAATAAATTGATGATGCACATAGAAATATAATATATATAATATTATATAAATAATATAATAACGTTATAATAATGTATAATAATTATATGCAATATATATAATGTACTATATATACTATTATAACAATATAATAATATAGTTTCATAGTTTCATAGTTTCAGTCAGGGTTGGAAGGGACCACAAGGATCATCTAGTTCCAACCCCCCTGCCATGGGCAGGGACACTCTACACTAGATCAGGCTGGACAGAGCCTCATCCAGCCTGGTCTTAAACACCTCCAGGGACAGGGCCTCAACCACCTCCCTGGATAACCCATTCCAGGGCTTCACCACTCTCATGGTGAAGAACTTCCTCCTCACATCCAGCCTGAATCTCCCCACCTCCAGCTTCATCCCATTCCCCCTAGTCCTAGCACTGCCTGATAGCCTGAGAAGTCCCCTCCCCAGCCTTCTTGTAGGCCCCCTTCAGATCCTGGAAGGCCACAATGAGGTCACCTCGGAGCCTTCTATTCTCCAGACTGAACAGCCCCAACTCCTTCAGTCTGCCCTCACAGGAGAGGAGCTCCAGCCCTCTGATCATCCTCGTGGCCCTTCTCTGGACACGCTCCAGCACCTCCATATCCCTCTTGTAATAGGGGCTCCAGAACTGGAGGCAGTACTCCAGGTGGGGTCTCACCAGAGCTGAGTAGAGGGGGAGAATCACCTCCCTTGACCTGCTGGCCACACTTCTCCTGATGCAGCCCAGGATCTGATTGGCTTTCCGGGCTGCAAGTGCACATTGAGAGCTCCTGTTGAGCTTCTCGTCCACCAGCACCCCCAAGTCTCTCTCCTCAGGGCTGCTCCCCAGCCAGTCACTGCCCAGCCTGGATTTGTGCCTGGGATTGCCTCGACCCAGATGCAGGACCCTGCACTTGGTCTTGTTGAAGCTCATGAGGTTGGCTTGTGCCCACCTCTCCAGCCTGTCCAGGTCCCTCTGGATGGCATCCCTTCCCTCCAGCGTGTCTGCTGCACCACACAGCTTGGTGTCATCAGCAAACTTGCTGAGGGTGCACTCAATGCCACTGTCCATGGCACCCACAAAGATGTTGAACAAGGCTGGTCCCCAGGACTGATCCCTGAGGGACTCCGCTTGTCCCTGGCCTCCACTGGGACATGGACCCATTGACAGCCACTCTTTGGGTGCAGCCATCAAGCCAGTTCTGTATCCATCTAGTGGTCTACCCATCAAACCTGTGTGTCAGCAGCTTGGAGACCAGGATGTGGTGCGGGACAGTGTCAAAGGCTTTGCTCAGGTATATATATGAATATATAATAAAAATGATTGACATATAAAATGTAAAACTGCAATGATGCTTGTAGTTTGGGTGATCTATAGTCAAATATATTTCTCATCTAAAATGTATCTTTTTATGTATTTCACCTATCTAATATCAAATATCTAATTTAATACCTAGGTAATATCTCTCTAGTATGGGCAAGGATATTTGAATACTAGGAAACAGAGGGCAAAGTTTCTAAAAATGATCTTAATTTGACCAACATGCCTACAATACTGTGTCTCATTCTTCCATTGAAATTACAGTTTCCCCAAAGTTCTGATTTTCAATTATTAAAAACTTTGTATATTCCTTGGCAACCCCCTGTGTGTTTCAGGAAACAGACACCGTTACATACTGCTTCACTTGGGCATTTTGGAGGGGAAATGAAATATTGTATTCAAAGACTAAAGTGTTTTGGATCCTCAACAGTACAGTATGTTATAAATATGGAGTTTTACCTACGTGGTACATGGAAGACAGAATATGCTGAGTTATTGTTCACTGTGGAAACTTTCATCTACAGACTTCAAGAAGTGAAATTATAGTGGATTTGTCATACAACTTGCCATCAGAGGATGAAGGGTCAAGTCTTTGTCTATAACCTGAAATGAGATCTCTCATAGTTTCTTTATAGCATGAGTGATTTAATGTATATGGACAGAAGGTAGAATGTTTGGGTTTTGGGGGTTTTTTTTGGGGGGTGGGGGTGTGTGGAGTGATTTCTAACTGCATCTAGTAAATCTGTACTGATGAAAAGTTGGTTTATGCTAAAGTTCAGATTCTCTTTCCTCCAAGTGTTCTTCAGCCTGACTTTGTTTTCATCTCTATGCATAAAATGTTAAACAAGCCATTTTGGCCAGTATCTGTAACCAATTCTTTGACTTGACTAAGGAATCAAACAAATCTTACTGTGTCGATACATTGGGAGCATCCAGAGGAAAAGAAAATATAGATGGGAACAGCTGGATTTGGAACAGTTATAAATCCTATCAAGTGTTTGAATGTTGTGTCAGAGTAGCTTGGAAAGTTATAAATATTTGTCACAAACAAACGTGTTCAAAAATGGATGCTAATTGACTTAGGTATCTGTTTTGGGAAGAGCTGAACCCACTTTATAGTTTACATTGATTGTAGTGACCTGAGCTCCAATGACTATGTGCAGAGAAACCTTTATGGACATTGATCTGTTACAAACTCCTCATTTTCCATCTTTCTGAACACTAGAGGAGGAAAGGAATTTATCTGTGTTGTAAACTGAAAGCAAGTATATTTCCTTTGAAGGCATACCTATCCTGACAGCTTGAATCCATGGCAAGCACAGATCTGAGACCCCAGTCTTCTACCCAGACACTTGAGTATAAAAGGAGAATATTAAGTGCAGGTATTTGTAGAATCGTGGAATCATAGAATCAATAAGGTTGGAAAAAATCTCAAAGATCATGAAGTCCAACCTGGCACCCAAGACCCCATGACTGCTAAACCATGGCACCAAGTGCCATGTCCAATCCCCTCTTGAACACCTCCAAGGATGGTGACTCCACCACCTCCTTGGGCAGCCCATTCCAATGGCTAACAACTCTCTCTGTGGAGTGTTCTTACTTCCTACATGGAAGAGCAGACAAACCCTAATCTGGTCTATTGTGAACTACTATAATGGTGTGATAGAATAGAATAGAATAGAATAGAATAGAATAGAATAGAATAGAATAGAATAGAATAGAATAGACCAGGTTGGAAAAGACCTTTGAGATCATTGTGTCCAACCTATCAACTAATCCAACCCACCTAATCAACTAAACCATGGCACCAAGCACCCTATCAAGTCTCCTCCTAAACACCTCCAGGTTGGACTTGATGATCCTTGGGGTCTCTTCCAACCTTGGTTATACTGTGATACTGTGATACTGTGATGGTGACTCCACCACCTCCCTGGGCAGCACATTCCAATGGGCAATCACTCTCTCTGTGTAGAACTTCTTCCTAACATCCAGCCTAACCCTCCCCTGGTGGATATTCTGCTCTTGTCTAAAATAGATTACTAAATCAAATTGCTACAATAATAATATTTGCTTTGAAGAAACCTGAACTGGACTTCTTGCTTTTATATAACTAAAGCAATCCACATCAATAGGAAAAGAATAATTTATTATTATTTTATTTAATCTCTATCATTTCAATAATATATGTAAAATGTAAGCAGTGAGGCCACAGAAGTAATTTTATACAGGTTATCCAGCAAATAAAGCAATAGTGATAAGCTATTTAAAAAGGATGAGATAAAACTGAGATTTTTATCTTGGAAAATTATTATTTAGGAAACAAAATATAGAAAAAGGAGTTACCTCCTGAATAATCTGTTTTGCTGGGAATGATGCTGTAAAGAAAACAATTTTGGTTCAATATACTTAGTTATAATCCCCTGTCTTGGTCCAGAGAGGGAGAGAGACTCAGTTCTTTTGAATATTCCCATGTTATGAAATTAGAGGCACAAATGAGGCCAAAATATCAACAGCTAGGCTATTTGTTACACAAATAAAGCGGATGGATCAGAAGGGGAGAGAGAGAAAATAGAGATTAAGAGAGAGAATAGGGAGAGAGAAGAGGAAAGGAACTATACTGCCACACCCCTCAACCTACAAGACATTTTGAGTCTGTGGAGGAAAGGTGCTGCAGCTTTGGATGTAGAGGAGATGTTGGGTCTGTAAAGGAAGGGTGCTGCAGCTTTGGCTGTAGAAGAGATGTTGTTCTTGTTGGATGTGTTGACCTCTGAGCAGCCTCCTCAGCTCCATGGGTTGCAGCAGGCGGAATTTGGGACACAGAGAGAGGATTCTTCCAGGCTACGTGGTGATGTCTCTGCCCTGGTATTCTCTATGTTTTTCTTCAGAGCAGCCTTTCCCCGGTCTATTCCCTCTCTCATGTTTTCCTTCTCCTCTGTTTTCTTTCTCTGAGCCAGTAGTTGTTAGATCTTTATACAGTTTTTAGGTATGTATATTGCAGAGAGTACTCTGCCTGTTTCCAGGACAGCCGCAGTCTGGTGAGCAATCCTTATCTATGAACCTCCGAGAGTTGTTCCAGTGGCGACTACCCATACACCTCAGCTATTGTCTGGGCAAGCAGCAAAGGTGATTTTATCTTTGTTTAGTAACATCAAGAGAGATAAGATTTTAGTCTCTCACATCCCCAACTGGCCTTGAGCTGAATAATATATATTTATTGCCAGTCCTATTTTGAAATACAGATTTTTAATTGATCAAATATATGAAAAGAAAACCCAACCCCTGTTAATTTATTTGCTGTGACAGAGCTATTAGAGATTGCTACATTGTATACCTACAGAAGCATATCAGATGAGAATCTTCAGGTACCACAGAAAAACAGTAATTCCTCAGAGGTGCACTGAGCCTTGCAATAACAAGTCAACACAGACTGGGAGTTCTTAAAGCAGGCATCAGTATTAATCCAAAAGTCAGGATATCCATTTTTCACATTTAACTAGAGTCCTAGTAGTCAAGCTCAACTCAGTGCAGAGGTCTGTAGGTAAAATTCCACACTGCTTTCTATATAAGAAGTTAAACAAATCTTCAAGATCAAGTGTACCCTCTGAAAATTCACTGATACAAAACTGGAAGCGGTAGCTTGACACCTTGTCAGGCTGTGCTGTTCTCCAATGAGATCTGAACAGGGTGGAAATCTGGGCACAGGTCCGCCTCATGAAGTTCAATATGGACAAGTGCAGAGTCCTGCACCAGAGTACAGGCACCAGTACAGATGCAGGGGTCATCCTGCTGGAAAACAGCTTCATGGAGAAAGACCTTGGACTCTTTGTGGGCTTCCTCCATGGGATACCAATGCACCCTTGTGGCCAAGAGAGCCAATGGTATCCTGGGGTGCATCAAGAAAAGCGTGTCCAGCAGGACTAGGGATGTTCTCCTTCCACTCTGCTCTACTCTGGTGAGGCCTCCTCTGGAGCACTGTGCCAGTTCTGGGCTCCACAGTTCAAGAGTGACAGGGACCTACTGGAGAGAGACCGGTGGAGATATATAAAGACAACGTGAACATCTCTGCTATGAAAGGCAGAAAGACCTGAGGCTGTTTAGTCTTGAGAAGAGAAGGCTGAGGGGGTATCTTACCAATGTAATAAATACCTGAGGGGTAGGTGTCAGGATGAAGGTGCTCAATGGGTGAACAATGGGTACAACCAGAATATGGGAGGTTCCACTTCAACATGAAGAGACATTACTTTATGGTGAGGGTGACAGAGCTCTGGAACAGGCTGCCCAGAGTTTGTGAAGTCTCCTTCTCTAGATACTTTCAAAACCTACCTGGATGCATTCTTGTGTGGCCTGCCCTAGGTGATCTTGCTTGGCCAGGGGGATTGAATTAGATGATCTCTAGAGGTCCCCTCCAGCCCCTAACATTCTGTGATCCTGTGTTTCAGTTTGCTCTCACTGGTCCTGTCACTGCTCCACAGAAAAGAGACAGGCTTGGCCGCCTATTCACTCTCTTTTCAGATATTTGTACAGATTGATAAAATCCCCCTCATAGCATTTTCTTCTCCATGCCCAACATTCCCTGCTCTCTAATCTCAGAAAACAGATGCTTCTGTCCCTAATCATGTTACAAGGCTTTCCCCAGCAGCTCCACATCTGTCTTGTGCTGTGGTGCTCAGAACGGGGGCATGGTATTCACATGTGCCTTAGCAGTGCTGAGAGAAAGGATCACCTTTCTTGACCATGATGACACAAATTCTCCTAATAAATTGAGGATACAATTAACCCTCTTCATGGCACTTTGCCCTGAGATAAGCAGTTAAGACTGGCTGTATGTGTACTCCACAGAATTTTCTCTGGGCTCTTGTCTGCTCCTAAAATACAAGTATTCATCTTTCTGGATTTTTCAGATCAGAAAGTCTGAAGTAAGCCTTGAACTGTGTGCAAAGTCAGGAAAGAGTCACATCAGCAGTATATAAATGAGGATTTGATTCCATGACTTTGAGGATTGTAAGAAATATGTTGTCATATTTCAGAGTGAAAAGCCTGTTGAATCACTGCTGAGAAATGCAAAACATGAGGAGGCCAGACCTGGTGCAATCTCCTCCTCACGAGCCTCTGGAAACAACCTCACTTGTGCAATTCCCCAGCATGTGTTCAGGCATTGAAGTCTAGCTGGCTCTTGTCACCAAAAAGGAGGATAAAAAAACCCCAGAAGGTTTGTGTAACAAGGGCTGCATGGATTGGTGCTTAAGGCTAGGTAACAAACCCATTTTATTCAGCTGTAGAAACATATACTTATATATTAATAATGTTAATTGTCCAGACATTAATAGTATGAATCTAATTACAATACAATACAATAAACCAGGTTGGAAGAGACCTTCAAGATCATTGTGTCTAACCCATCAACCAATCCAACCCACCTAAACAACTAGATCATGGCACCAAGCACCCCATCAAGTCTCCTTCTGAACACATCCAATGAAGGTGACTCCACTACCTCCCTGGGCAGCCCATTCCAATGGGCAATCACTCTCTCTGTACAGAACTTCTTCCTAACATCCAGCCTAAACCTCCCCTGGCGCAGACTGAGACTGTGTCCTCTTGTTCTGGTGCTGGTTGCCTGGGAGAAGAGACCAACATCTGCCCGGCTACAACCTCCCTTCAGGTAGTTGTAGAGAGCAAGAAGGTCACCCCTGAGCCTCCTCTTCTCCAGGCTAAGCAACCCCAGCTCCCTCAGCCTCTCCTCATAGGGCTTGTCTTCCAAACCCCTCACCAACTTTGTTGCCCTTCTCTGGACACGTTCCAGCAAGTCAACATCCTTCCTAAACTGAGCAGCCCAGAACTGGACACAGGACTCGAGGTGCGGCCTAACCAGTGCAGTGTACAGGGGCAGAATGACCTCCCTGCTCCTGCTGGCCACACTGTTCCTGATGCAGGCCAGGATGCCATTGGCCCTCTTGGCTGCCTGGACACACTGCAGGCTCATGTTCAGCCTACCATCAACCAGTACCCCCAGGTCCCTCACTACCTGTCTGCTCTCCAGCTGCTCTGACCCCAGCCTGTAGCACTGCAGAAATGCTCTTAAGCATACCTTTGTGTTCTCCCCCAACTGCTGTGCTTAGCTTTAAATTTGTGCTTTGATATCCATGAAACTGAGGCATATGCCTGAAATCAAGGCTGCATATGAATGCTGTCTAAGAAGCACTTTCCATATTTGGCCTGTTATTTATACTGTGATGGCTGTTCCCAAGCTCATTTGGGGTGCTTTGCAAGTGTAAGTGAATCTTTCTGCAAAGCAAGGATAAGAAGATAAAAGGCTGACAGCTTTCTAAGGCAAATAAATCAGCAGTGTTAGAGTGAGAACATAAGACTGGATATTGCAAGGTTTCCATTGAAGGACAATTTGATACTGGAAACATCTCATCTCAGCCAAGTAAAAGACAACTTATCTCAAACAGAGTGCTTTGTGTAAGAGCACAGGGTCTAACAAATTGATTCAGTGAAATTCTTTGCTTTGGTCTCTGAGCTTTATGTGATAAAATCTGCCCATCTCACAAGTGCAAGAGAGAAGCCTCCTGGGGAGTGTCAGTAGCTGCAGCTGGGCAGCTGCTGAGTGTGCTGGGGAACTGACAAGACAGGTGATGTGAGCTGTGTGCTGATACATCTACAAGCAAGCTGGCATGTGTCCTATCCACTCACTGTTTATTGGATTCCAGGGGTTTGCCTCTAGCTTACCTGGAAAATAGAAACTTGAAATGTGGCATTACACTTCTTACTGTGTAAGCATAAAAAACCCCCAACTCTGAACACAACGAAGAAAGGCTGCTAATTTCTTTTGTTATTGTGACCCTAGACCACGGCATCAGATTTGTAAAATAAAATATTTTATTGTTACACTTTTGTATGCTTCTTTTTCTACCCTCCTCCCTATTAATGAAAATTCAAATCATAGAATCAATAAAGTTGGAAAAGACCTCAAAGATCATCAAGTCCAACATGTCACCCAACACCTCATGACTAAACCATGGCACTAAGTGCCACGTCCAATCCCCTCTTGAACACCTCCAGGAATGGTGACTCCACCACCTCCCTGGGCAGCCCATTCCAATGCCTAATAACTCTCTCTGTGAAGAACTTTCTCCTTACCTTGATCCTAAACTTCCCCTGGTGCAGCTTGAGACTGTGTCCTCTTGTTCTGGTGCTGGTTGCCTGGGAGAAGAGACCAACCCCCTCCTGGCTACACTCACCCTTCAGGTAGTTGTAGTGAGCAATGAGGTCTCCCCTGAGCCTCCTCTTCTCCAGGCTAAACAATCCCAGCTCCCTCAGTCTCTCCTCATAGGGCTTGTGCTTGAGGCCTCTCCCCTTCCTTGTTGCCCTTCTCTGGACATGTTCAAGAGTCCCAATGTCCTTCTTAAATTGAGTGGTCCAGAACTGGACACAGGACTCAAGGTGTGGCCTAACCAGCGCAGAGTATAGGGGCACAATGACTTCCCTGCTCCTGCTGGCCACCCTTGTAATGTTTCAGTGAAATATGTGACTCACATCTAGAATTTAAAAGGTTGCCATGTCGAGCTACTGCAAAAAAATCTTTCTAATCAGTCAGAGCTTCTGAATTATTTGGCAGTGCAGTGTTGCCCAATCCTTCAAATCGCAAGCTCCTATAAGCTGCTTCATGGTGGACGTCAGTAAAAATTAAACCAAAAGAGCAGGCATTTCATCAGTGCTTCATTCTGTTCAGACAGCCTTCAGACATTTTCAAGGGTGTCCCAACTATTCATACATTTGAATTGATCATGGCAATGCCTCTGTGCGCTGACAATGATACAAATGAGATAAAAGGACATTTTGTCACGGATGATAACTTCTCTATTTAAAATTCTATCCTAAGTTAAATGGAACAATAGCTGTCAGGAATTAATAGTGAAGGGGACTAAATCTGTAGCTGCCATTATGTGTTAAAAATACTCTCTCACTGACATTTTCACTATGCATGTCATAGAATCATAGAATCAACAAGGTTGGAAAAGACCTCAGAGATCAAATCCAACCTATTACCTTGTACCTAACACCTCATGACTAACTAAACCATAGCTTCAAGTGCCACATCCAATCCTTTTTTGAAGACCTCCACCATCGTAGCAGTTCTAAATGCAAAGCTGCCTGGGAAATAAAAAGGGTAAGAAAGGTTTATTTAATTCAGTCTAGTTTGTCACATGGTGTTTTGGCTGCTTTAATGGAGAGTGAGCAAGGGACTGCTGATGAATTTAGAGTGAGGGTATGGTTGAAAGACTGTAAGTTCAGACAAGTGTGAAGTGGTCACAGAGCTAGAGTGCTTACCTTGGTAAGGTGCAGAGTTCAACAGGGCTATGCAGCTTGAGAACAAAATATGCTTTTAAAATTCCAGACTTTAATTAGAAAATTGTTAGAAGGAAATACAGCATAGAATGAAATGCACTGTGACAATGAAGCTTTGTCTGCTATTGTGTGTGCATATTTTTCATCCAGCTGCACTAGCATACATTAGCTAACTACATCTCCCTCACCTTAGAAGGAATCACTGTGTGCAAATCACCTCCAGAAAAAAGGCAGCCATCAGTGAAAGGAAGTTTATTTCTCTTCTTGCTAAGTGTTACTGCTTTATGATAAGAGCTATAGCATATAGCTCATTATATATAATATAAACCTTAGAAATAAGATAGTGCTATTCTTTCTGAGATAGGCTGTTCACATATAATTTGAAACACAAATGACTGGGTAATTCTGAAAGATGAATCAGAGACATGATAATGTTCCTACTATTTAAGGCTGTATTCATGCTGTAGTGGAAACCTGAGGGCTTTTGTGCTTATGGTTTTTTTTTCTTTCTTTGGTTTGGTTTTGTTGTGTCTTTTTTTTTCCCTATAGTGAAAGAAAAGTGTATTTTTAAAGGCAGGAATAAAGAACATGGGTCTGGGAGATAGGTCTTTGATCCTGAAGACCCAATGTTTTCCTACGACAGGCACCATCATCATAAAATACAGAACACAGAACAAGCATCCCAGAGAGGTTGTGGAGCCCTCTTCTTTGGGTACATTCAAAAGCTGCCTGGATGTGTTCAGATGTGATCTACTCCAGGTGATTCTGCTCTGGCAGGGAAATTGGACTAGATGAACTTTTGAGGTTGCTTCCAACTCCTAACATTCTGTGATTTCATGAATACCATCTGAAAAGGTATCAGGTTTCTACATCAGCTTGGAGCTTTCCTGCTGTCTCAGTCCAGAGTGGGAAAGAGACTCAGTTCTTTTGAACATTCCTGTGTTATGAAATTAGAGGCATAAATAAGGCAAAAATATCAACAGCCCTTGAGGCTATTTATTAACAGAATAAAGTGGATGGAACAGAAGAAAGGAGAGAGAGAGGGAAAAATTAGAGAGAGAAGAGGGAGAGAGAAGTGGAAAGGAATTATATTACCACATCCCCCAGCCCCCCAAGACAGTTTGGTCCTGTGGAGGAAGGGTGCTGCAGCTTTGGCATGGAGGAGATGTCACCCTTGTTGGCTGTGCTGTCCTCCACTGGAGGAGGGGAGGGAGAGATCCCAAACTCCAAGTCCTCTGAGCAGCCTCTTCAGCTCCACGAGTTGCAGCAGGTGGAACTTAGGACATGGAGAGCAGGTTCCTCATGGTCTGCTGTCTCCAGGCTACATGGTGATGTCTTTTCTCCTGTTGTCTGTCCTTTTCTCTCCTGGCATTTTCTTCTTTATTTCTTCAGAGTAGCATTGCCCAGGTCTTTTCCTTCTTCTGAGCCAGTAGTTGCTCAGGTCTTTTATATTTTTTTAGATATGTGTTCAGGTGGTGAATCCATTGTCCTTTTCACCATCCTCCCTTTTCAGGGTAGCTGATGGGTAGAGATGATCTTGTCTATGCACATTCCAGAGAGTCATTATCCAGTGGTGTCTGCCCAATACACATCAGCTATTGTCTGGGAAAGGAGCAGAGGTCATTTTATCTTTATTGATTCACATTAAGAGAAGCAAGATTTAGTCTCTCACACCTGCTTAGAAGTCTTTAGCAGCATTTTACTTCTTTAACAGCAAACAAATCTCCAATATTTTTGACTCGAGTTACTTCAAGTGACCAATTAACTTATATGACTAGAGAATCCAGATGTGTTTGCCAAAGCCTGGATTACCTTGGATCTTGGAAATCTCATTTCATCCTTGTTTTGCCACCTCCAAGAAATACAACATGCCATCGTAGTATTAACTGCTAATTCTGGATTTCCAAAAGAAGGCTCTGCTTGGCTGAAGTAACAGTCCAGAGTACTGAAGATTTCCTTCCTTTCACATAGCTTGTTGGAATTTGCAGGCAGAGAGGCATGGGTGCATTTTACTTTTCCCTAGTGAAAGCACCTGCACTTGGTTGTGACAATAGACCTGCTTCTTTCTGTGTTGTTCATTTCTTTTGCATTCAAGTAGCA
Source organism: Colaptes auratus (assembly GCA_015227895.2). Taxonomy (NCBI): domain Eukaryota; kingdom Metazoa; phylum Chordata; class Aves; order Piciformes; family Picidae; genus Colaptes; species Colaptes auratus. The sequence continues at coordinate 64,147,102 of CM037632.1, forward strand.
AATGAAGTGCTGACAGAAACACATCAAGAGACTCACCTTTGAATTTTGCTGATTTTTGAATCTGTAAGAAAAGCTTACCGTGAGGGCATTCGCAGAATGTAAGAAAGACTTACTCTGGGAGTATCTCCAAAGTCAGTAAAGAACCCTGGAGAAAAGAAGGCTTAGGGAAGACTTTATCACCATGTTCCAGTATTTAAAGGGTGGCTAAAAAGAAGACAGAGGTTCTCTTTTTTACAATGAAGCACGTAGCAAAGACAAGGAATAATAGTTTCAAGTTAGTCCTGTGGAGATTCTCACTAAGAAAAAGGAAACTTATTTCACAAGGACAGTTAGCCATTGGAATAATCTCCCCAGGAAAGTTTGGAAGTTCCCAACACTACATGCTAAAGATTTGGCTGGACTCCATTCTGGGCTACCTTGTCTAGACTGGGCTCTTTAAAAAAAAATTGGCCCATCGATCCTTGAGGTCCCTTCCAACCTGTTACTCTGTGATTCTATAATCTTGGTTTGATAGGAACTCACATCAGAGTTCCTGTTTTTCTCTTTGCCCAGGGAAATTTCAGACACCTCCTCCCTGGAAGTGTTTAAAACCAGCCTGGCTGAAGCTTTGAGCAACATGGTCTATTGTGAAGTATTCCTGGCCATGGCAGAGGGGTTGGAAACCAGATGACCTTTAAGGTTCCTTCCAAGTCAAGTCATTCTACCATTCCATGATTTGATGTTTCAGAGAGTGGTGGTGAATGGTGCCACACCCAGCTGGCAGCCAGACACTAGTGGTGTCCCCCAAGGATCAGTGCTGGGCCCCATGCTCTTTAACATCTCCATTGATGATCTGGATGAGGGCATTGAGTCCATCATCAGTAAATTTGCAGATGCCACCAAGCTGGGGGCAGGAGTTGATCTGCTGGAGGGCAGAGAGGCTTTGCAGAGGGACCTCGACAGGCTGGACAGATGGGCAGATATCCAAGGGCATGAGATTGAACACATCCAAGTGCCGGGTTCTGCACATTGGCCACAGCAACCCCATGCAGTGCTACAGGCTGGGGTCAGAGTGGCTGGAGAGCAGCCAGGCAGAGAGGGACCTCAGTATGCTGGTTGATGGCAGGCTGAACATGAGCCAGCAGTGTGCCCAGGCAGCCAAGAGGGCCAATGGCATCCTGGCCTGCATCAGGAACAGTGTAGCCAGGAGGAGCAGGGTGGTCATTCTGCCCCTGTACACTGCACTGCTTAGGCCACACCTTGAGTCCTGTGTCCAGTTCTGGGCCCCTCAGTTTAGGAAGGATGTTGTCTTGCTGGAACATGTCCAGAGAAGGGCAACAAAGCTGGGGAGGGGTTTGGAGCACTGCCCTATGAAGAGAGGCTGAGGGAGCTGGGGTTGCTTAGCCTGGAGAAGAGGAGGCTCATGGGAGACCTTTTTGCTCTCTACAACTATCTGAATGGAGGTTGTAGACAGGCAGGGCCTGGTCTCTTCTCCCAGGCAATCAGCACCACAACAAGAGGACACAGTCTCAAGCTGCTCCAGGGGAATTTTAGGCTGGATGTTAGTAAGAAATTCTTCACAGAGAGGGTGATTTCCCATTGGAATGTGCTGCCCGGGGAGGTGGTGGAGTCATTGGAAGTGTTTAGGAGGAGACTTGATGGGGTGCTTGGTGCCATGGTTCAGATGATCAGATGTTGTGGATGATGGGTTGGATGGGATGATCTTGAAGGTCTCTTCCAACATAGTTCATTCCGTTCCGTTCCATTCCATTCCATTCCATTCCATTCCATTCCATTCCATTCCATTCCATTCCATCGTTCTGGGAGCTCATACCAGAGATGTGTGTAATGGTACCCAGTTGCAGCATATGCCACAATGAGAACTGGCTGTTACAGCGCTGTGTTTGGTGAAAAAAACCCACATCTTTTTTAGCTATAACATCACTGGTATATTTTCTCAAACAGTGCACAATAGTTTACATCTTCTATGCTTGTAGAGTGCTGTGCAGAGCTTCATTAGAAGCTTCTTTAGAAAGGGGTGTGATTTTTTAAAACAAACCTATAGTTGCTTCAGGATTGTGCTATAGGCTATTAGTCTGACCAATACTGTAGAATGATTTCTGTCATTTCACTGAATAAAATATTCAAAATTCTGCAGTCTAGAGATTTGCAGAAAGGTGTAATAGCTTCTGTTTATCAAGATGAAAGTTAAAACCTGTGTTTCTGTGAACCCTTCCGACAAAAAAGTACTGCTCTGATGTTTGTGAAGAACAAAATTGTGGGTGTAAGGCAAGTCCAATTTACATATAAAATTTAGCCTGTTTTTGCAAAATTATCTTTGAATACAATGTACACTGCTCCTAAGACTGACTTACATTTTATGAGCAGGCATATCTTCATTTTCTTGTTTAATGGTGTTGATTTTTACCATTCCTACATGACAGCAATCTTATAGAAACATACTACCGATAGCTGCTCAAATGTTTCATTTAGGTTGAGAAGCATGTTAGAATTACAACAAGTATCATGAGTAGGCCTGCTGCTATTAGTGCTGTTAATTCCAATTCTGACATAGAATCATCGAATCAACAAGGTTGGAGAAGACCTCAAACCTGTCACCACAGACCTCATGAGTAAATCATGGCACCAAGTGCCACATCCAATCCCCTCTTGAACACCTCCAGGGACAGAGACTCCACCACTTCCCTGGGCAGCCCATTCCAATGGCAAACGACTCTCTCTGTGAAGAACTTTCTCCTCACCTCCAGCCTAAACTTCCCCTGGCGCAGCTTGAGACTGTGTCCTCTTGTTCTGGTGCTGGTTTCCTGGGAGAAGAGACCAACTCTCTCCTGGCTACAACCTCCCTTCAGGTAGTTGTAGACAGTAATAAGATCTCCCCCTTAGCCTCTTCTTCTCCAGGCCCAAACAACCCTAGCTCCCTCAGCCTCTCCTCACAGGGCTTGTGCTCAAGGCCTCTCCCCAGCCTCGTTGCCCTTCTCTGGACACATTCAAGTGTCTCAATGTCCTTCTTAAACTGAGGGGCCCAGAACTGGACACAGTACTCAAGGTACCAGCGCAGAGTACAGGGGCAGAATGACTTCCCTGCTCCTGCTGGCCACACTAGTCCTGATGCAGGCCAGGATGCTGTTGGCCTTCTTGGCCACCTGGCACACTGCTGGCTCATGTTTAGGTGGCTGTCAACCAGCACCTCCAGGTCCCTCTCTGTTTGGCAGTTCTCCAGCCACTCTGACCCCAGCCTGTAGCTCTGCATGGGGTTGTTGTGACCAAAGTGCACCACCCGGCACTTGGATTTGTTGAATCCCATCCTGTTGGACTCTGTCCAGTTGGTCGAGGTCCCTCTGCAGAGCCCTTCCACCCTCTAACAGATCAACATCTGCTCCCAACTTGGTGTCATCTGCAAATTTGCTGATGACTGATGATAATCCTGCTGCAAGCAGGAGAAACAGATGAAGTTTTGCTTGATTGTGGTCAAAAGCAGGCCATTTTTAAAGATTTTACAGAATAGTTGAAATTTCATAGCACTGCATGCATTACATAAAGTATTTGTTTAGTCCTATCAAATATCCATGTTAGCCTTTCCAGTGTAGTCTAAAGATAGGCTTTTGGAGTTTCAAAATGTACTGAAATGGACAGTTGCAAGCATATATTTACTCTTGATTGGTTTTTGATCTACCCATGTTTAAATCTATTTTAGTAGATGTGTTACCGAGCTCTTTAGATGTTTCAGAGAGGTGCACAGAATAATTTATCATACTCAAAAGAGAATGGGAGGGTTTAATTCCCACCTAATTTTAGACTTAAAAGCCTTAGACTTTCATGTCTAAGATAACCAGAACCATATGTTAATCAGTCAAGAGAAAAGAGCAGCTTATGAGGATATGCTAGTTTTCCTAAGATAGTAGTCTAAGACAGGGCACATGAGCCACCAGAAAATGTTGGTTTCTCTTCAGTGTGGTGTTTACAGGATGACTCAGACATAAAGCTTGTAGGTGCCTAAACTGGGGCACATGAACACAGTGTTTGACACTGTGTGATTAAAATAATTTTTATTTTATATAGCAAAGCATTAGAGGAAAGAGAGTAAGCTTACAGCTTAGTATCATAATTCAAACCTTCATAACCTCAGCATTATGTTTTTGGATATCTGATGCCTGTGCATTACATCTAAGCTCATGAGAAAAAGGCTTTAAATTATTGCTATATTTGGAGGTACAAACACTTCAAATCAATTTAGCTGCTTTGATCCTAATTTTTTTTGTTTGGTTGGTTTTTATAAGAGGTATATAACAGAAATTTTGAAGGAAAAATATAAGGGAAAAATTAATGGCTTAAACTAGCACTATACTGTATAAGCATATACAATAATACAATACAATAAATCCAGGTTGGAAGAGACCTTCAAGATCATCATGTCCAACCCATCAACCAATCCAACCCACCTAAACAACTAAACCATGGCACCCAGTACCCCATCAAGTCTCCTGAATACCTCCAATGATGGTGACTCCACCACCTCCCTGGGCAGACCATTCCAATGGGCAATCACTCTCTCTGTAAAGAATTTCCTCCTAACATCCAGTCTAAACCTCCCCTGGCACAGCCTGAGACTGTGTCCTCTTGTCCTGGTGTTGCCTGCCTGGGAAAAGAGACCAACCTCTGCCTGTCTACAATCTCCCCTCAGGTAGTTGTAGAGAGCAAGAAGGTCACCCCTGAGTCTCCTCCTCTCCAGGCTAAGCAACCCCAGCTCCCTCAGCCTCTCCTCATAGGGCTTGTGTTCCAAACCCCTCACCAACCTTGTTGCCCTTCTCTGGACACGTTCCAGCAAGTCAACCTCCTTCCTAAACTGAGGGGCCCAGAACTGGACACAGTACTCCAGGTGTGGCCTAACCAGTGCTGTATACAAGGGCAGAATGACCTCCCTGCTCCTGCTGGCCACACTGTTCCTGATGCAGGCCAGGATGCCATTGATCCTCTTGGCTGCCTGGGCACACTGCAGGCTCATGTTCAGCCTACCATCAACCAGCACCCCCAGGTCCCTCTCTGCCTGGCCGCTCTCCAGCCACTCTGACCCCAGTCTGTAGCACTGCATGGGGTTGCTGTGGCCAATGTGCAGAACCCGGCACTTGGATGTGTTCAATCTCATGCCCTTGGACTCTGCCCATCTGTCCAGCTTGTCTAGGTCCGTCTGCAAAGCCTCTCTGAAAGAGCAATGCTGACAACAACTCATGATAAAACATCTTGCACTTTTCTTTGGCTAAATCTAAGTTAAACTTTCCCTTGATCAATTATTTAATGGGTTGCATGAAAGGAAGAACACTTTACATATTCTTATATTCTTATTCAAGTGTAAGTAACCTTGATCATCACAGTTGTCATTTGGTGACTAGATCAGAGGCATGACAATGCATTTCAGTTCTGACTGACGTGAACATAAGAAGTTTAGTCCCAAGATTTTTGTTTTTGTTATACCTTTTACATCTCTAAGATACATAAAATGACATTATAATATCTGGGCTGAAGCATATGCCATGGAGGCAATGTTGAGTTATATGAGAAACTATGAACACTTGATCTTCATGAAGACAGCAACCTGACAGGTCAAGAAGAATTGTGAAAATGAGAGTCACCCAGCAATTTATTCTGTGCCCTAATAAATCCATTCACTGCACTGGGATCATTCACTGTCTTTAAATCATCATCCTGAATCTTAGTACTCAGGTGATGCACATCTGTCATAAAAATATAGAAGAGTCAGTCTTGGTCTAGCTTTTTTCACCTTACAATTGGAAAAAAAAATGATAGTATCTACTGTGTTTTTGTGGGTTTAAAGTTAATTTTATATAGTACAAAATTATAGTATAGTATAAAACTATAGTATAGTAAATTTTATAGTATATAAAATATAGTATAGTATAGTATAGTATAGTATAGTATAATATAATATAGTAAAGTATAGTATAGTATAGTATATACAGTATAGTATAGTATAATACAGTATAGTACAGTATAGTATAGTATAGTATAGTATAGTATAGTATAGTATAGTATAGTAACAAGGGCATAAGTGAAACAGAGTAAGGTTCTAGGTAGTCTTGCTTGGCCAGTATTGAAATGACTTATTAAAACTCTATAGGGTCCTGTAATGGTTTAATGCAAGGGCTAAAGTGCCTGCTCCCCCAACACAAAAGTGAGGCGAAGAGTAACACACAAAACTCAGGTTTGAGATAAAGAGAAGAGAGTTCAATATAACATAAGATATCATAAGCACAATGCATAATTACCTTAGCTAATAATCTAATTAATCTAATAATACAATGCATGATTACCTTAGCTTAGCCTTTTTGCAGAAGTGCAGTGAAATACCCTGGGGAGAAAACCCAGTGTAAAACAGAAAGCCAAACAGCTTCCATCCTCTCACTCTTTCCACTGCCATGCCTACAGAAAAGAGACCACACCTAAGAAACTGGAACCCAGAAACAGCAACCAGAACAGGAAGCCTCTCATGCTGCAGTCTGAACTTCAAGCCCCATAGCTGCTCCAGTTAGCACTTTCATTTTGGAAGCTGGCATGACTGCAGCAAGGTATAAATAACAGCAGCAGGTTCAATTCAATCCATGACAGGTCCAACTCTAGATGTTAATCTGTGTTTATTATACCAGCCTGTTGCAAGTTTTCAGGGATCATAAGGATTATAAATCCAAAACTGAAGTGAAAAATGTCTAAGCTCTGCTGCTGCTTAATGAAATTTGTTTTCAGACTGTGCATATGGGTTTAAGTCTCATTAGGAAAATTTTATTGCAGGTCTCAGTGTATTGTACTGACATATCCTGTATGTATATGGTATATATGTGTAAGTGTTGCAAAGTAGGCCGGCTGGCAGAACAAAAGGATCAGAAGAAGGCACTTTGTTTTGTTCTGCAATATCATAGCCATCTGGGGAGTGAGGTACTACTAACAGAAAAAATATAACTAAGGCCATTTAATACTCTTACAGTAACTGGTGTAAAAGCATAAACCTGCAAGACACAGTTATTAGTGTTTATTGATTCCTTACAGAAAGATTTACTCCGAGGGCTTCTCAACTGAACTTCTGATTAATACAAAATGCCTTGGTTACATTTGCTGAACATTTTCTCATTTCCTTTTGGAGAGTTCAGCTCTCATAATTTTGGCACTTGGGTCCATAGTCATAATTTGAGGACAATAGATTTATTATTATATGGATTATGCTACATTGTTGTCACTGTTATGGTATGGATATATATTATTGAATTAGTATACATTAGTATTGTTGTTGCATGTAGAGTCCTATCTAGGTGAGCAGACCATTCTGAGAGGAACAGTAGGGGAAGCTCATAAACAAAAGATAACTCTCAGTAGTTACAGTGACACAAAAAAAAAACCCAACCAAAAAAAACCAAAAAGAAGCTGCAGAACTTTCTCTACCAATTCATTCAGGAACATAAGTGATTAGAAAAAAATATAGAAGAGAAGAGTAAAAGCAGGAAAATGAAAGTATACTTTTTTTGTCTGTGTGATAAAGACTTTGCTTGAAGTTTAGAAGATTTTTGAGGTGGGGTCAGAGGAGTGTGCAAAAGTATAGGGAGTCAGGAAACCTCTGCCAATATGCCCTCAGGTAGAGTACATTAAACTCTTCTAAGACTGAATGGAATCAAATAAAAGGAAAAACACTCAGAAGACCAGGAGCCTAAAAGAAGTGAGTGGCTGAACGGTGCTCTTCAGAAAGGAAAAGGTGCACACAACTAAAACTCCTAAGAGCCTTTTATAGAAGTGGAATAACACGGGAATTTAAATAATGGGGCAGGTGGGGCACAAGAAAGAGGATTTCCACCAAAAAAATCTAACTTTTTTTTTTTTCTTCATGAGGAGGAGACAGCCTCTGAACAGGTTCACATACAAGAAAGGAAGAAACTCAGGCCTGCTGCAAGGAAGGGATGTAATATATGCTCGTGAAGAAAAGCTGCCTCATTCCCTATGGGGGAGAAATATAACCAAGGACCATATCAAGCCCTATGAGGAGAGGCTGAGGGAGCTGGGATTGTTTAGCCTGGAGAAGAGAAGGATCAGAGGTGACCTCATTGCCCTCTACAACTACCTGAAGGGTGGTTGTAGACAGGAGGGGGTTGGTCTCTTCTCCCAGGCAACCAGCACCAGAACAAGGGGACACAGTCTCAAGCTGTGCCAGGGGAGGTTTAGACTCGAGGTGAGGAGGAAGTTCTTCACTGAGCGAGTCATTCGTCATTGGAATGGGCTGCCCCAGGGAGGTGGTGGAGTCGCCATCCCTGGAGGTGTTCAAGGGGAGATTGGACGTGGCACTTGGTGCCATGGTCTAGTTGTGAGGTCTGTTGGGACAGGTTGGACTTGATGATCCTTGGGGTCTCTTCCAACCTTGGTTATACTGTGATACTGTGATACTGTGATACCCTTCCTAAATAAAGACAACAGGGTTAGTGTATCTTTGTTTCATCTGTTCAATCATACAAACAGAATTCAATTGGAATGACATTTTTTTCATTCCCTGTCTAGGCTAAATAAAAAGGTGCCATGTGCTTTGACTGCATTCCTTGTTAGTGTGTGTAGATATATATAATACAATAATACAATAAATCCAGGTTGGAAGAGACCTTCGAGATCATTGTGTCCAACCCATCAACCAATCCAACCCACCTAAACAACTAGATCATGGCACCAAGCACCCCATCAAGTCTCCTCCTGAACACCTCCAATGAAGGTGACTCCACCACCTCCCCAGGCAGCCCATTCCAATGGGCAATCACTCTCTCTGTATAGAACTTCTTCCTAACATTCAGCCTAAACCTCCCCTGGTGCAGACTGAGACTGTGTCCTCTTGTTCTGGTGCTGCCTGCCTGGGACAAGTGATGAACTTCTGCCTGTCTACAACCTCCCTTCAGGTAGTTGTAGAGAGCAAGAAGGTCACTCCTGAGTCTCCTCCTCTCCAGGCTAAGCAACCCCAGCTCCCTCAGCCTCTCCTCATAGGGCTTGTGTTCCAAACCCCTCACCAACTTTGTCACCCTACTCTGGACATGTTGCAGCAATTCAACATCCTTCCTAAACTGAGGGGCCCAGAACTGGACACAGTACTCGAGGTGCAGCCTAACCAGTGCAGTGTACACACATATATATATATATCTACCCTTGTTATAAGATGTAGCTATATACACAAGGTTAATGCACAGATGTTAGCAAGAACATTTTATCTTTCTGCCTCGCAGCTAACAGAGAAATTTCCTTTAAGAAACTTACTCATCCTACAAGCTTGTGCCTGTGGAGTTCCAATCTATTTCTAGAGATCTTGCCACATGCTCTAAAGTTAAAATATCACAGATTTTCATTCAAAAAATTCCTTGTGGAGGTTACTTGCAAGGACTATTTTTGCCTTATCTTACTACTTAGTATTATTTTAGCAAACAAGTGGTGCAAACAGGAGGGAAGAGAGAGATGCCTTTTACGGGCTGTTTGGCTGATTGACTGGTAAGTGCTGTTGACATACACTGTGTTAACTTCATGAGTGAACCGAGCAAACAAAAATTGTCAAGTCAGTGAACATTTCCTGTTTCCACAGCTCTGACTTCCAGCCGTGATAAACACTGTCACTGCATTGCTTGACCTTTCCAGTGAAAAAGGATTATGTATGTCACTCGTGCTCACCTGCTATGCTGTGTCCCTGACAAGTGAGAGAAGTGCTCATGGTGCATCACTGTGATGGTATTGTGAGTCCCATTTCTAGTTAAATGCCTAACTAAATCTATAAATTATTGCCTATTTGCATCGCAAAAAGGAAAGTGAAGAACTTGCAAATCTCCTGCCTGGACCCAGCACAGGATTTTCCTGTCACACTGGCTACTCACCGTGCTCTCAGGAAAAGATCTTGATTTAGAAAGGCAGACTGGAGGACCACTGTTTCTCCTTTAGAATTAGCTTATTTTTCAGGGCAATTAAAACTCCATTTCTTTAACAAACTCCTATGAGTTTTAGGAAATTCTGCTATGGTCATTACACTGTGTTTTCCTGACTGTGAATTAGTGTCCTGAAGGGACAGCAGTGTGTTCAGTGTAATTGTACCATGCTGCCTGCACACAGATCTCATAAGAACTTGATATCAGAAGTTTAGCCATAGGTGTTTCAAAACATATTTGATCAGAAATGTACCAAAAATGTGCATGAAAAAGAGCTAAATCAGGATTTAAGAATGCTATGCTACGGCTGACATTGACTTCAATATTCATGTTACTGGTTTATGCCAAAGTCCTTTTTTTTTTTTTTTGGTTAAAAAGGCTATTTATCCCTCCCCAAAGAGGTAATTTAATTTTATCTAAGAAGTTTCTCCCTTCAAGAGATTTTTTTGCAAGAGATCCCTTGATAAAACTAATCATCAACCTGAAGTGCAACTTGAGAGCTGTATTTAAAACAGGTTGGGTTAATAAATAGAGAAAATAATGGAATATAGATTTCAGAGTTAAAGGATCATCTTTTTAATTAAGAAGACTTAGCATAGTTAGATAATGCATGGCACAGAGACAGCGAACAAACAGATTTCTCAGGAGTAGCCTATAAATCTGTACAGCCAAGCTGTTGGGCTGATTCATTCCTTCCACAGCAGACTGTCTTACTCTAAGCAACTAAGAGACTTCCTGAAAACTACAAACTCTTGGAAACCTCTCAGGGTAGAAGTGGTATTAAATAAGAAAGCTGTTGATTTTCAGGACAAAACTGGGATTCTCAAAGGTCCTCTGTATTGTTCTGGTGTAGGTGGAAGAGGCCTGGATAACAAACACCAATCTGCATATGAAGAACTTTATTGTTCTTTATGCATAAATCTACACAAGTCTCTACGACATGTTCAGAAGGAGAGACTGGTTAAAGGCTACTCTCTTCCAGTCCTGAATAGCAATTTAGAAAGCAGACCTACAAAAGACAAAGAAGAAGTGACTTGTGGGGAAGTGACAAAGTTTAGCATTTCTAGTAGAATTTAAAAAAAAAAATAGAAAAGGAAGAAATTATTGAATGTTGTGTGTTAAGTACTATGATTAATGATTAATGGCCTGCATTAGGAATAGTGTGGCCAGCAGGAGCAGGAAGGTCATTGTGCCCCCTGTACTCTGCTTTGGTTAGGCCACACCTTGAGTCCTGTGTCCAGTTCTGGGCCCCTCAGTTTAGGAAGGACATCGAGCCACTTGAACGTGTCCAGAGAAGGGCAACAAGGCTGGGGAGAGGCCTTGAGCACAAGCCCTGTGAGGAGAGGCTGAGGGAGCTGGGGTTGCTTAGCCTGGAGAAGAGGAGGCTCAGGGGTGACCTCATTGCTCTCTACAACTACCTGAAAGGTGGTTGTAGCCAGGAAGGGGTTGGTCTCTTCTCTCTAGCAACCAGCACCAGTACAAGGGGACACAGTCTCAAGCTGCACCAGGGGAAGTTTAGGCTGGAGGTGAGGAGAAAGTTCTTCACCGAGAGAGTGATTCGCCATTGGGATGTGCTGCCTGGGGAGGTGGTGGAGTCACCATCCCTGGAGGTGTTCAAGAGGGGATTGGATGTGGCACTCTTCCAACCTTGGTGATACTGTGATACTGTAATGTGTATGAGTAAATATTGCCTCTCACCTTCTCTTGAAAAAAACACAAAGCCTGAGAAAACTAAAGCACCAAACAAATGAGTTAGAAATATTTTGGGGATCAGGGAACAAAATACAAATCTATTTCAATAACACAATGTTGCATTTAACTGTAATAGCAAGAAAGCAAAGCTCTGGGGAAGGCAAGTCTGTTTGGAATGCTGACCATGTATTGTTAGGTAGTGGAGTCATTCTCAAACACTGTATGCATATAGCTGTACTGTGCATCATTTATTTACTGCTAACTTTGGAGATAACTAATAGTTGAACAACCTTGTATCTCAATTTCACAAGGGGAGATACATTTACAAGGGCCACTAAGCTTCAAAGAATAGCAAAGCAAACTCAGAATGCAGTGAATGATGATCACTGAAGGGAAGCATGAAGAGGGTAGGGTGTTTATATGCTTTTGGCACCATTAATTTTAATTTCAAGCCAAGTCTGAAAGGCAAATTCATATGAGCACACAGGACTTTGCAAAATGTTCCCTTGGAGCCTGAACCTACTCAGAAGAATGAAGAAGGCTGAAATGCTGAACATTAGCTAACTTGGAGGTTTGATCTGGTACAACTCCCAGTTGTTCAGGTATATTCTGGCCTGTCCTTTCCATTAAATGTTTAGGAAAACCGCTGCTTGACCTTATGCTTTAGGAGAAATGAAAAACTTTCTGTGACAGATGAGTGGGAAGCTCTGAGATCAGTAATGTCACCACCTTTTTTTAGGAGCACTGCATGAATGTATACTGAGTGTATTAGTGTGTGAGTTCAATTACTGGACTTTGCTGGGTGTAAGACCCTAAAGCTGATGAAGCTTTGCTTACATGTTCCTGATCAGTTACTTCCTATATTCATGGCACACTTGTTGCATGCTGCTTACATGGACAGGGAAAAAATACAGGATAAAGGGTGTAGGACAAAGGAAAAACAATGTCTGCAGAATAACACCTAGATGTTCAAGTGAATTAAATGTCCATATAACAGATTCTGTGGACAGTAAAGTTCTAAAAACTTATTCACCCCTTTAATAATCCATATGGATAATTTAATGCATCTGGACATTACCAGATGCATTACTTCAACCAAGAGCATATGACACTAAAGTAATTTATATACCACCACTTTTATAACAAGAACTTAGACTTCCAGCATTTCATTTTCCTGCCTTGTGAAAGAAGAAAGACAGATCTTGACAGTTTTGACTGATAAGGCAAATAGGTGTAATGAATCAAGTTGCCAGATATAATGTGCTAACTATAATGTTACTGTACAAAACTCCTTGGGAAAATACCAGCAAATGGAAGGAATTTGAGCCACTCTTTTCCTCTCCTTGGGCTTATGATCATGGAGAAAGAAAAGCCTCATGTGCTTATGTTCACACCATTCTCAACAACTTGACTTGTTCCTCTGTGTGTATATCGATGTTTTCTGAGTAGCCACAGAAATACTAATTCAATACTAATCCTCCCACTTCACTCACTCGAAGTAGTTACCAAACAGTTTGATAAGTAAAAAGATGTTGCAATTGTCAGATATTTCCCTATAAATTCTGCACAAGTAAAATGGATGTATTTTACTGTTGTAAATAGATTCTGACCCCCCTCCTTTTCCTTCAAGAGACCAAATACTTCACATGAGGCTTCATATTCTGCTCCAAAAGACAATATGGAAAATAGAAGCATCTAATGAGGTACATATAAGTGTGGGGGTGTAACCAATTGCATACAAGAGTTCATTATGATGTTTGAGATGGGCATTCAAGCTGTCTAAGGTTGAGCTGTGTGTCCATGGAGAGGTATTGGCAGTGGGTGCTGCAAGGCGACCTCTGCAAGGAGATGCCAGGGCTGCTCAGTGCTGGGTACAGATGGTTTCAGCTGGCTCAAACTGACCCACCGCAGGGCACAGCTGAGCTCCTCATCTATGCTGGAGGCTCCTGCTGTGATAATGAATTTTAAAAATGGAAGAAAGTGCCTGACAGGAAAAGAAGATGTGGGAGCAAACCCAGGAGGAGTTAAAAGCAGCAGAGGAAACAAACACAAGGTGACAGGAGGAGTGGAGGAGGTGCTCCAGGCATGGATCAGAGACTCCTTTCAGCCGGCAGAGAGATCATGAAAAGCAAAGGCAGGGAGATCAACAGAGGGAGATCTCTATGTAGTGACCATAAACACAATGCCCAACCTTTCTCCACTACTTGTGATAGGGAGGAGAGTTGGAACTGAAATTAGATCTGCAAAATGGGGAAGGAAAGGTATTGGTTTAATATTGGTCTCACTACCCAAATTAGTAATTACATTTTGGTTTTATCTGGCAATAAATTAGTTTTCCTCAGCTGTTTTGTTTTGTTTTGTCTAGTTTAGTTTTGTTTTTCTGTGATGGTAATTAGTAAGTGATGTCCCTGTCTTTGCCACAAACTTTCTTGCTTCTTTTCTTCCTATTTTCTCCCCCATTCTTCAATGCAGAGTGTGAGCGAGCAGCTACGTGGGCACTTAGCTGATAACCAAGGCTCTCCCACCACAACAATATTCTCTAAATTACCACTTCATAGAGCTAACACAAGGTATAAAAAAAAAAATCAAAAGGATAAATGAGCTGATGTGCCTTCAGGTGCTGGGAATCCCAACAGCATCAGACAGGCCTCCCATCAGGGCATTGCACACAGGGTGGTTCCCATCTGTGGAATGATTCGCCAGCAATCCATACTGCTGATTATACTGCAGTAATAATTATACTGCCAGCAATTATACTGCAGTAAAAATTGCTACTGTCAAGCAAAACGATGTTTACAGAAGAATATATTGCTTTAGAATCATAGAATTGTTAGGGTTGGAAGGGACCTCAAGGATCATCTAGTTCCAACCCACCCTGCCATGGGCAGGGACACCTCACACTACATCAGGTTGCCCAGAGCCACATGCAGCCTGGCCTTCAAAACCTCCAGGGACAGGATTTCTCCCACCTTCCTGGGCAACCTGTTCCAGTGTCTCACCACCCTCATGGGGAAGAATTTCTTCCTAACCTCCAATCTGAATCTACCCATTTCTAGTTTTGTTCCTTTCCCCCTAGTCCTATCACTCCCTGACAGCCTAAAAAGTCCCTCCCCAGCCTTCTTGTAGCCCCCTTCAGACACTGGAAGACACTATTAGGTCACCTCGGAGTCTTCTCTTCTCCAGACTGAAGAGCCCCAACTCTCTCAGGCTGTCCTCATAGGAGAGGTGCTCCAGCCCTCTGCTCATCCTCGTGGCCCTTCTCTGGACACCTTCCAGCACCTCCAGATCCCTCTTGTAATAGGGGCTCCAGAACTGGATGCAATACTCCAGGTGGGGTCTCCCCAGAGCAGAACAGTGGGAGAGAATCCCCTCCCTCAACCAGCTGGCTATGCTTCTCTTGATACAGCCCAGGATCTGATTGGCTTTCTGGGTTGCTTTGATTTAGATATAGCCAAACACTTGTGCATGGTGTTATAGCTGGTGCCAAGTGAGAGCCATCTACATGCTCCTCTGTGTACAGTTCTCCTTCTGAGTTCATCCTGTGGCCAGGGCATTTGTGTAGCATGGAACAGGCCTAAAGCTGCAGGACAGGACAGCAAAAGGACAAGCTTGTACCTACTCAGATTAACTGCTATGTGGATCACAAACTCTGCAGCACAAAATAGTCCAGAGCACTACTGTTGGTCACATAAAAAAAATAAAGCTTGACCCTCCACAGCAGGAAAGGGGAAGAAATCAGGATAAGAAAGTTCATTGCATGGGATCACAGCATGGCAGAAAAGCTCTAGATTAAACTTACCAATGGTGAAAAAGCCACTGCAGAGATGATTGATTAATGTTTTTCTGTTGCTGCTTGTTTACTGCGGATTACTTCAGCTCTGAATTTATCTTTTCACTTATTGTGCAGGTTTGTTGGTGTTTTTTTTTTTAATTTGTCAGAAGTCTAGATGAAGGTAACTTATGATGTTAGCCCCTTTCCATTCACTATGTGTACTTGTAATGTTATTGATTTTCTGAGAAAATGTGTGAACACACATCAGACTGCTTTCTGAAACAAAAAGCTTTTCTCGGTTCATGTCGTGCATAGACTTAATACACTCTTCGGCAATAAAGTGGCTGCTGATTATTGCCATGCTCAGTCGTGGCAGCCTCATTAGTTTCACTATGCAGCTTGCAGTAGCTTCATGCCAAATTGAAAATACAGGTCATTCAAAGGACTAGTGTGAGATCAGCCTGTGGAAATTTGAAACTCACCTGAATCCAGCAGTTTATACACTCAAAACCACTTCATACTCCATGCAAACCCCCAAATCCACAGTGGGTATACGTTAGAGTATTGATCTGTCTTAGAAGTTAGGCTGTGGCTGATGTGCACGTGATTATGAAAATTAGAAAAATGCTCTTTATTGTTCATATGCTATTTAAATGTTGAATGCTTATCCAGGGTTACCCTGGGCGTGGGAAATGTTAGACAACTGACATGCATCAAGAACAGTGGGGCAAGCAGGAGCAGGGAAGTCATTCTGCCCCTGTACTCAGCACTGGTTAGGCCACACCATGAGGACTGTGTCCAGTTCTGGGCCCCTCAGTTTAAGAAGGACATTGAGACACTTGAACGTGTCCAGAGAAGGGCAACAAGGCTGGGGAGAGGCCTTGAGCACAAGCCCTGTGAGGAAAGGCTGAGGGAGCTGGGGTTGTTTAGCCTGGAGAAGAGGAAGCTCAGGGGAGACCTCATTGCTGTCTACAACTACCTGAAGGGTGGTTGTAGTCAGGAGGATGTTGGTCTCTTCTCCCAGGCAATCAGCACCAGAACAAGAGGACACAGTCTCAAGCTGTGCCAGGGGAAGTTTAGGCTGGAGGTGAGGAGAAAGTTCTTCACAGAGAGAGTTGTTATCTGTGGGAATGTGCTGCCCAGGGAGGTGGAGTCACCATCCCTGGAGGTGTTCAAGAGGGGATTGGACGTGGCACTTGGTGCCATGGTTTAGTAGTCATGAGGTCTGTGGTGACAGGTTGGACTTGATGATCTCAAAGGTCTCTTCCAACCTTGGCAATTCCATGCTTCTGTGAAAGAATGCATGCTTTACTTACTAGATAAAGAGCCTGCTTTGAAGAGCACTGAAGTCAACTAAGTCTTTTCATTATGTGGAATATATTATTGACCATATGTCTAGTGTTGGGTGAGATGGTACAAAGTAGGCAACCTCACTGATGGAATGAATGCTTCCTATACCTGAACTTGTTAGGACAGTGTTAAAATTTTGAATCTCCCTTTGAAGAACAAATAGAGTGATGAGGAATTGAGAGGCTTCTGTGTTTGGCTTGCTCAGCTTAGTGAAGGCTTTCAGAGGACATTATTCTTCTCAACAATCAGAACAAAAGTATAAATTGGGTAGGTAGCTATTTGTGACTACTGTTGGGGTCTCCTTACACGTGAGTTGTGTGCTATGGGGAGGTGGAGGAAGGAGGCACAAGCAGAAGAGACAATAAGCCCCATTTTCTCTGTTCTTTGCATGAGAGAGTTCGCTGCATGTTAGCACTGGAACTTCTTTCTGGTTTATGAACCTGGCATATGGGACTAGGGAGATGAGAAGGAGCATCCTGGAGACAGGAGCTAATGGAAAGCCAAAGTTCCCATAATATTCCCTGATAAATCATCACCTGGGCATATACCAAGGAGGGAGACCATCTGTTTATGAAAAAGAAAAATATTGGCTGTGGAAAATGTGTGAGAACTGATGAGAACTGTTGAAAATCAGAGTAAATTTTCTAGGAAGCTGAAAAGCAAAGTGTCTGAGCACACTCTTGTTAATATACTTTTTATTTTTAACTGGTTTACAGAGGGAACTTAATGAAATTAAAAAGCAGATTGTTTGACTTGGCTGCAAGGAACCAGTTTCAATTGCCTGAGATGTTCTTTCCAAGCTTTCACAATCTGTTCCTAAGCAATTATTCTTTTGATGATTTAAGATTGCCAGTTTTCAGAATTATACCCTAGTTGATGTAACTACAAAAACTATTTTTCACATAGTTAGCTACAGATTTCTTCTCAGTGTTTGTGAGAGACTAAATCTTGTCTCTCTTGATGTGACACAACAAAGATAAAATCACCTTTGCTGCTGGCCCAGACAATAGCTGATGTGGCAGATGCCACTGGAAGGTGCATGGATAGGGATTGCTCAGAGGACTGCAGCTGTCCTGGAAATGGGCAGAGGCCAATCGACACACTCTTTTACATACCTAAAAACTGTATAAAAGATCTGAGTAACTTCTGGCTCAGGAGAAGGAAAACAAAAGACAAAGAAAACACAGAAGGAAAAGACCTGGACAATGCCACTGAGAAGGAAAATAGGAGAGAAGGAAAAGCCCAGGGTAATGCTGCTCTGAAGAAAAACGGAGAGCATACCAGGAGAAAAAAAATGACAGACACCACCATGTAGCCTGGAAGAAGTGGACCAAGAGGAACCCTCTCTCCATGTCCTAAGTTCTGCCTGCTACAACTCATGGAGATGAAGAGGCTGCTCAGAGGACAATATCTCTTCTACGGCCAAAACTGCAGCACCCTTCCTCTACAGACCCAACATCTCCTGCAGCACCTTTCCTCCACAGACTCAAACTGCCTTGGGGGGTGAGGGGTGTGGTAATATAATTCCTTTCCTCTTCTCTCTCTCAGTCTCTATTCTCTCTCTCCACTTCTGATCCATCCACTTTATTTGTGTAATAAATAGTCTAGCTGTTGATATTTTGGCCTCATTTGTGCCTCTAATTTCATAACATGGGAATATTCATAAGAACTGAGTCTCTTTCCCTCTCTGGACTGAGACAGTGTTATACATTCTTTACCTCCTTTTCACTAAGTCTCTTTTTGCCTCTGTCATATACAAGAAGAATTTCCTGTAACATGTAAACACCTACCATCAAAAGCCTTAAGGAAGCTGTTTTTCCCCTGGTTGCCCACTACTGGAAATCTCTCTCTGGATGTGAAAAGCTTAAGGACATTCAAATAATTAAATAAGTGAATGAATTAATCAAATTATTGAAATTAAATGACTGAAATTAAACATTTTTTTTTAATACTGTGCCTTTTCAAGAATTTCACAAGTCCTCTATATTGTTGACTGCCTCAAAATGCATTCTCTTCCTATGATTTTGATGCCCTTAATAGAAAGTGACTTTTTTCCCTGATTTGAAACCCATGCACAAATAGTCTACTCCAACAAATAAACAACTAAAATGCTAGAACACCAAGCAATCATTTACATTTTAATTTGGTCAGATATATGCAGACAATGCACCTGACTTAGCATCAAGGAGTATTAATAGAAATGAAGGCAAATTTGTGTCAAAGTCATGATAGATAAATTGTAAATAATAGTTGCAAAGTAGCTAATTAGCAGACTCATAATGAAATATTTTAGTGGATGCTACACTTCTGAAGATATCACAGACCCTTAGGGATTGGAAGGGACTTTGAAACATCATCTAGTCCAACCCCTCTGTCAGGGCAAAATCACAGGAACATGTCCAGATGTGTTATGAATGTCTGCAGAGGAGAGTCCACAACCCTCTGGGCAGCCCATTCTAGTGTTTTATGGCCCTCACAGTGAAAAAGTTTTTCTTTACCTTCACACAGAACCTTCCATGCTCCAGCGTGCGCCCATTGCCCCTTGTACTATCATTGGGCATTGCTGAGAAAAGCCTGGCTCCATCATCCTGACATTCACCCTTCACATGTTTATAAACACTAATGAGGTCACCTCTCAGACTCCTCCTTTCCAAGCTAAAGAGCACCAGCTTCCTCAGCCTTTCCTCAGAAGGAAGACATACCACTGACTTAATCATCTTTGTGGCTCAGCACTGGACTCTTTCAAGCAGTTCCCTGTCTTTCTTGAACTGAGGTGCTCAGAACTGGACACAATATTCCAGTTGTGGCCTCATCAGGGCAGAGTAGAATGGAAGGAGAACCTCTCTTGACCTACTAACCCCACTGCTTCTAATACACCCCAGAATACCATTGACCTTCTTGGCCACAAGAGCACATTGCTGGCTCATGGTCATCCTTCTGTCCACCAGGACCCCTAGGTCCCTCTCCTCTGCTCTGCTCTCCAGCAGGTCAGTCCCCAGCCTATACCAGTACATGGGGTTGTTCTTTCTCACATGCAAGACTCTACACTTTCCCTTCTTGAATTCTATTGAATTTCTCCCTGCCCAACTCTCCAGTCTGACCAGGTGTGACCGGTTGATGCTATGCCTTTAAGAAAAAGAGACAGTTGCTGAACACTCTGGCTGAATGTTTTTGATAATTGAACAAAAACAAGATAGTCTAAACTAATTTCATTGGTAGATTGTAGGGTGCAGTTTTGAGTTTGGGTTCTGTTGGTTCAGTCTGTGTCTGGTCTGGGTGCAGGCTGGGTGCAGTCTGTGCTTCTCTGTCCTGTGGGCTGGACGGTTTCTCTCTTTCTGAAGCAGGAACGGCCTTGAGTTAACAGCTAACCAGATAAGAAAGCTAATTCTTGCATGTGCTTGTGAGCTAACAGAATTTTTCTCCTTAATTGCCTTTCTCTCTCTCTCTAACCCTTTTTGGGAAAAAGGGGAGGTGGGGAGGGAGAGAGGGGGGTTCAGGGAACCCCCCTGGCCGGCTGGAGGGAAAAAGGCTTTTCTGCATTGTGTTCATTGCTGTATTTTCCTGTATATATTGTAAATATTGTATATTTTGTACATATTCATTGCATCCCATTTCTGCCTGTAAATATAGCTTTCATCTGCTTTTCCGACTGAGCTAGCTGTGGTTTCTTTCCTTGTGTGTGGTGAGGGAACTCTCTCACCCCACCACACCAGGACTCACTGAATGGCAGCACAACCTTCAGGTGTGCCAGTTACTCCTCCCAGGTTTGTGTCATCAGGAAACTTGCTGACAGTGCACACTGTGCCCTCATCCAGATCATTGATGAATATATTGTACAGTACTGGTCCCAGTACTGACCCCTGAGGGACACCACTAAACACAGGTCTCCAACTAGACTCTGTCTGATTGATCACAACTTTCTGACTTCTTTCCTTCAACCAGTTCTCTCCACCTCACTACCTGATCATCCAGACTATACTGCTTCAGCTTAACGGCAAGGATGCTGTGGGAGATAGTGTCAAATGCTTTACAGAAATCAAGATAAACCACATCCACTGCTCTACCATCATCTATCCAGTTGCTTATGTCCTCATAGAAGGCTATCAATTGGTCAAACATGAGTTTCCCCTGGTAAAGCCATGTTGACTGCTCCTGATGACCCTCTTATCCTTGATATGCCTTGAGACAGTGCCAAGGATAAATTGTTCTATCACCTTCCCAGGGAATTGTGTGAGGCTGACTTGTTACCTGGGTCCTCCTTCTTGCCCTTTTTGTAGACTGAAGTGAGATTTGCTTTCCTTCAGTCCTCAGGCAGCTCTCCTTTCCTCTGTACACCTTGCCAAAGATGACAGAGAGTGGCCTAGTGATGACTTCCACCAGCTCCCTCAGCACCCACGGGTGCATTCCATAAGGACCCATGGATATATGGATGTCCAGCTTGCCCAATTGCTCCCTAAACCAGTCCTCATATGTGAAATAGAAAGCACTTACCAGAGGTAATAACAACTTTAATTTCCTTCCATAAGCGTAATAGCCATTCTTTGCAAATGACTGTGCTTAGAAGCTGTGAGCAGAGACCACTGAGAGGGAGTCTCCCTTCATTTTGGAAAGCATGTGTATGAAAATGGAATTCTGTCAAAGTGTGAGCCCAAATCACTGAGATTAACAAGGATGTCCTCATGGATTTCAGTTGCAGTAGCGCTCTCCGCGAATATATGTAGTGTTTAAATATATTAAAGATATATAACAATATTGAAGTTACCACAATGCTCATCACCATCACTGTAAAATAACAAAGTATTGGAATAAAGCAGCCTAAGACTGCATAAAACCCCTAAGCTTCCACCATCTCCATAATGCTACCATATTCATATACAGAATCAGTCCTCTTCAATAGAATTGCACGTATTCTCCACAGTCACGCATCACAGCAGCATGTGTTCTTCACCAGTTACGGAGAGGATATGATTCCACAGATATTAAAAAAATTAATGGGATTGCACAAATTTACTTCAGGCCATTATAGACTTGAAACCTCAGCCAATGGGGAAGGCATAGCTAATTACCAGAGCAAAAAAAAAACCCAGTCCATCTAATCCACAGCTTCACAAACCCACGAACAATCACAGAATCAATCAGGTTGGAAAAGACCTCAAAGATCATCAAGTCCAACCTGTCACCCAAGACCTCATGACTACTAAACCATGGCACCAAATGCCATGTCCAATCCCCTCTTGAACACCTCCAGGGATGGTGACTTCACCACCTCCCCGGGCAGCACATTCCCATAGATAACAACTCTCTCTGTGAAGAACTTTCTCCTCACGTCAAGCCTAAACTCCCCTGGTGCAGTTTGAGACTGTGTCCTCTTGTTCTGGTGCTGATTGCCTGGGAGAAGAGACCAACCCCCACCTGGCTACAACCACCCTTCAGGTAGTTGTAGACAGCAATAAGGTCTCCCCTGAGCCTCCTCTTCTCCAGGCTAAACAACCCCAGCTCCCTCAGCCTCTCCTCATAGGGCTTGTGCTCGAGGCCTCTCCCCAGCCTCATTGTCCTTCTCTGGACATGTTCAAGAGTCTCAATGTCCTTCTTAAGTTGAGCCCCTCAGTTTAGAATAGACCAGGTTGGAAGAGACCTTCAAGATCATCGTGTCCAACCCATCATCCAACACCACCTAATTAACTAAACCATGGCACCAAGCACCCTATCAAGTCTCCTCCTAAACACCTCCAGTGATAGTGACTCCACCACCTCCTCGGGCAGCCCATTCCAATGGACAATCACTCTCTCTGTGTAGAACTCCCTCCTAACCTCCAGCCTAAACGTCCTCTGGCATATATTCATGAGATTAAAGTACTGCATTCTAAATTAGAGGAAAATGACTGATTTCTATATCAATGTCCATATTATAGTTCCATGTAACCTCAGTACTTACAAGACTTCAAGACCACAATGAAATAGAGAGCACCGTGTGGTATGTATATTATAAATCAAATCAAAATGGAAAGTGAAATGCATTGTTGTGATGGTTTGGCCCAGCAGCATTAACAAAGCATGGCTCAGTCAGAGGAAGCAAATGGAGCTGTGAACCTTATGTACAAATTGTAGATATTGTTCTAGATTAGATAGACAGTACTAACAGCCAATGAAATTGTTTGGAAGGGGTAGATTGTGGCAGATTTAGTCTATGACCTTAAGACTTTTCACTCCTTCCTTTCCTCTGTTTAATTGGGAGAAAATAGAAAAGAGAAGTTAGAGAGAGAGCCGTTAGCTCAAAGCATTGTTAGAAGTTAGTGTTCTTATCTCAAAGTTAGCTGATAAGGGTCCCTTTCTTAAAGGTGTAGCCTAAAACTGTCACAAAGGGTCTCCCATCAAAGGAGAGCAGTATGCCAGCAGCCAGCAGGGAGAGAATGGAATGAAGTCGAATGTGAGATAGTGCTAGGGGTACACCTCACATCTGGCTAATGAAATTCATTTAGAATAATCTCTTGTTTTCCTTTTTACACCCAACTGTGGATTTGTTTATACTTCATCACACTTCTTCACTCTTCTGCTCGAAAGTCTGCAGCTATCTTTAAAGGCGTAGCCTAAAACTGGCCACAATTGTAAAAGGTCTCCTCCTAAGAAATTTGGAAGCATTGAAGTAGTTGCAGTGTAATGGGAAGGCCAGGTGGCACCTCGAAACATGTCTTTGAAATTTTGCCCTAATGGAGAGAGTTTGAGAATTTGAACTTCTCTAAACATCTTAAACAAGATGTTCTAATGAGCAAAAGTTATGATTCAGGTCTACCTACAATTCCCTTCCACGAGTAATAGGTAACTAGTTTAACTGGACAAAAGGAAATATCAGAGAAAAGAATTCAGCAGTTTTGATTAGTTGTTTCTATATTCCAGGAAAATGATAATTGGAATCTAAAGGATACAGGAGCCTTCACTTGCAGACTGCTGACAGCAGTCACAATTTCAGGTAATAAAAGGGAATCAAGAAATCCTTCAGGGTCTGAAAGAATGGGGCAGTCTTTGACTAAACGGGAAAGACTAGATGAAGAAACCCCAGAGATTCATTCATGCTGCTGCCACTCAGCCGTGTGCTTTAAATGCCCAACTCATCTCTTCCACTTAATTCTACCCGCAGGGTCTTGTCTTTCTAGGCAAGGAGACAGAGTGCAGATATCACTCTCTGTGACTCCAGGCTGGGATCAGAACTTCTCTCATTTTTAATAATGCCCACAGAAACAGAAACCCTAAGATACCTTCGTAAGCAACTCAATATGAGAACATAGATAAGAGAAAGCTTTGGGAAAGAATATGTCAATGTGCAGATGTACTAAAAATAGCCCACAGCCCTCCAAATGTCCTTGCTGACCAGATTTTCCCATATCTCACTCAGCTGAGCACTAGAATACTTCTTACTTCCATTGTAAATCGTGTGAGAAGCTGAGGTGGTAAGTTCATGGTTGATAAGCAGCTTGAATATTCCGAAGGGAGAGGCCTGCACGAACTCAAACTTCAGTAGTCTGAACTAGTATGGATGCAGGAGAAGGGCTAGTGAGAGATATCTTCCCCACGAAGTCCTAATTCTTCTACTACTACTAATGAACTGTTCACTAGTCCCGAGGACAGCAAATTCCGTTCCATTAGAGTATTAACAAATTATGTAAATGAGATATGGAGACATAATTAGAGTGCAGGAATTGCATGGTTCAAGGAAAAGTTCATTTACGTATCAGTAATTACACAACAGCCCCTTCTTCCTAACAGGCTAAACCAACTCTATTTCAGCATAATAAGTATTATGATTAAAACAGCTTTTCAAATTAATGATGCATGAAATATATAATAAAAAAAAAATGTAAAGTCCAAACATCCAAAGGACTTGTTTAAAGACCTGGGAAGCATGCAAAATGGGAAAAGAATTCTTTTTGTGCAGAGAACATAATAGCTTTTTATTATTAGCAACAGCATGCTGTTAAGTGCAAAATATTCAACGTCAAGGAAGATTTATATGCAGCTATGATATGAATTTAAAACTGTAACTTTCTTCTTGTTCTTAGAAGTAAGGCTGGATGAATTGAATAGATATGGATGCTGAAGAGGGGCCTGGGTATGCAGTGGTTGTTCAGAATGAAAGCTTGGCAAAGATGAATTAAATTTAATGAGCCAATTCAGTCTTTTCTCTCATACTATTAAAACTAAGTATTGAAATGCACATTTTCTTCTAGGAATTATTGTTCATTTAGTATCTTCCTGACTTTTGCTTCGCTTATCAGAAGATATTTTTTTCCTTCTTTAAAAGATGAAATTCTGGCAGCCTAACAAACTGTAACAAAGCAGAAAGTATCGAGCTTCCGAAAAAAGGGGGAAAGTGACTGAACAGCTGTGATAAAAACTTCTGAGTGCTGAATTATTTTAATATATACATAAATTATATTTTTTAATCACAGGACTCCTCTCTGCTCAGAACCTAAAAAAAAAAAATCTGATTCTGGGATGTAAAAAAATGAAGTTATTTCCGTAGCTTGCAATGTACCTGGTAGATCTCGATCCTGAAAGTTATACCAGATTTTTGTTGGGTTTGCGCTCTTGCAAAGCTCTCTTTGATGAGCAGATCACTAAGACTGATAAGCGGAAAAGCATTATGTTGTTTTGGTTTATACAGGGAAGAGAATGCCCTATTACACAAGAACAGAAGGAAAGCAACAATACCAAGAGAAATGCATATAAATATCCTTTGGTCATGATGGTAGAGGATAATATACATATTACCAGATCTCAGCGGATTTTTGGTTTTGTAGTTTTTGTGGGTAAAGTTTTTCCCCATAAATTCTTTTCTGGCTTCCTTGGAGCTGTCACTGGAAATCTGACAGCAAGTTTGAGCTGTCTGTATAACACACAGGGTCATTATTCAGGGGAAAATAATGACATTAGGCGTCAAGATAAATATTTGCTCACAAAGGTGGTGTAAATAATGTGCCAAACACATCAGCTTTTGAGTTTTTGTACATCTGATACACCTTTACCTGTACTAAGCACATAAAAACCTGGTCTATTCTATTCTATTCTATTCTATTCTATTCTATTCTATTCTATTCTATTCCTATTCCAAATATTCCATTTCAGCAGGTCCTGCCTGACCAACCTGATCTCCTTCTATGATCAGGTGACCCGCCTGGTTGATGTGGGGAGGCCTGTGGATGTGGTCTACCTGGACCTCAGCAAGGACTTTGATACCACCACCCCCAGCAAACTCCTGGCCAGGCTAACAGCCCATGGCTTGGATGGGAGCACACTGCGTTGGGTTAGGAACTGAGTGGAGGGCCGAGCCCAGAGAGTGGTGGTGAATGGTGCCACCTCCAGCTGGTGGCCTGTCACTAGTGGTGTGCCCCAGGGATCAGTGCTGGGCCCCATGTTCTTCAACATCTTGATTGATGATCTGGATGAGGGCATTGAGTCCGTCATCAGTAAATTTGCAGATGACACCAAGCTGGGGGCAGGAGTTCATCTGCTGGAGGGTAGAGAGGCTTTGCAGAGGGACCTCGACAGGCTGGACAGATGGGCAGAGTCCAATGGCATGAGATTGAACACATCCAAGTGCCAGGTTCTGTGATGATCTTTTAGGTCTCTTCAATACAATACAATACAATACAATACAATACAATACAATACAATACAATACACCAGGTTGAAAGAGACCTTCAAGATCATCGTGTCCAACCCATCAACCAACCACCAACCCACCTAAACAACTAAACCATGGCACCAAGCACCCCATCAAGTCTCCTCCTGAACACCTCCAATGATGGTGACTCCACCACCTCCACGGGCAGCCCATTCCAATGGGCAATCACTCTCTCTGTATAGAACTTCTTCCTAACATCCAGTCTAAACCTCCCCTGGTGCAGCCTGAGACTGTGTCCTCTTGTTCTGGTACTGGCTGCCTGGGAGAAGAGACCAACCTCTGCCTGTCTACAACCTCCCTTCAGGTAGTTGTAGAGAGCAATAAGGTCACCCCTCAGTCTCCTCTTGTCTAGGATTATACATATGATTCTTAAAGGAAGAAAAAGGCCTGTTTTCACCCTCTACACCAATTTAGTTGTGTTGATATTGAAGATAGTCATGCACAATTGAATTATAGTTGATATGAAGAGATGAAAGAAGCTTGTAAACCAAATTACTTATGGATCACAACTGATAAGGGCAAATAATTTTATACCCAATTTAGCTGTTTGTTTTTTCTCGAGGCTGATGTGGGAACTGAACCTTAATATTACATATTGCACTCCTTTCCTCATTCCTCTTTTCAAGACATTTGTGCTTCGAACTTCCTAAAGTCCAATACCTGCAACCACATTCATCTGCTCTAGTTAGGTCATACAACAGAATTATTTAGTATGGAAAAGACCTTTAAGATCATCAGTTTCAAATACCAGCCTACCACTGCCAAGACTACTGCTAAAACATGTCCCTAAGCACCACATCCACACATCTTTCAAATACCAGGGATGACAATTCAAACACTACCCTGGGCAGGCTGTTCCAACACTTCAGAAGCTCATCAGCAAACTTTTTCCATATATTGAGACTATACCTCCCTTGATGCACTTTGAGGCCATTCCTCTCACCATGTCACTTGCCACATGAGAGAAGAGCCACTCTCACTACACCCACCTCGCTACAACATCCTTTCAAGTAGTTAGAGAGAGCAAGGTCTGCCATCAGCCTCCTCTTCTCTAGACAAAACAATCCAAGTTCCCTCAGCCCCTTCTTGTAAGACTTAATCTCTAGACCATTCACCAGCTTTGTTGCCCTTCTCTGGACACACTCCAGTAAGAGTCCTGAACACAGGACTCAAGCTGCAGCCTCAGCTGTGCTGAGTACAGGAGCACAATCACTTCCCTACTCCTGCTGGCTGCACTATTTCTCATACCAGCCAGAATGCAGTTGACTTTCTTTCACCTGAACACACTGCTGACCCATATTCAGTTGGCTGTCAGCCAGTACCCCCAAGTCTCTCTCTGCCAGGTAGTTGAAGCCACTGTCCTGCAAGCCTGTAGAGTTACATGGGGCTGTTGTGAATAAAGTGCAGGACCCAGCATTTGGCCTTGTTGAACTTCATACAACTGGCCTCAGCCCCATCAATCCAGCCTGTCCACGTCCCTCTCTAGAGTCTTCTTATCTTCAGGCAGATCTACACTCCTGCCCAGTATTTGGTGTCATAGGATAGGATAGGATAGGATAGGATAGGATAGGATAGGATAGAATAGAATACAATAGAATAGGACATCTTCACAGCATGCAAATAAGAAAACCTGGCCCAAGTTTTCTTATAAAATGAGTGCTTTCAGCATACTGCATGATGATAAATTCCATTCCCTGGATGACTGTGAGCTGGAGGCATAGGATATCCAATAACAGAGTTTATTTTAATAATTTACTGATGTCATGAGTAGTATTTGAGGCCATGTCACTTCCCTAATGTCTCTGACACAAAAGGTTGGGTTTTGCTTTAAGAATGTTATACAATTTAGCATACTTTGGTTCTACCAGGACGGTTTGCCCAGCTACCACATTTAGAAGAATAATCAAAGAAGAGTATCTTACACATTTTTCACAGAGTTTATGTGTGCCCTTTAAAGGCACACTGCAGGCTCATGTTCAGCCTACAATCAACCAGTACTCCCAGGTCCCTCTCTGCCTGGCCGCTCTCCAATCACTCTGACCCCCAGCCTGTAGCACTGCCTGGGGTTGCTGTGGCCAATGTGCAGAACCCGGCACTTGGATGTGTTCAATCTCATGCCCTTGGATTCTGCCCATCTGTCCAGCCTGTCAAGGTCCCTCTGCAGAGCCCTTCTACCCTCCAGCAGATCAACTCCTGCCCCCAGCTTGGTGTCATCCACAAATTTACTGATGACGGACTCAATGCCCTCATCCAGATCATCAATAAAGATGTTGAAGAGCATGGGGCCCAGCACTGATCCCTGGGGCACACCACTAGTGACAGGCCGCCAGCCAATGGCATCCTGGCCTGCATCAGGAACAGTGTGGCCAGCAGGAGCAGGGAGGTCATTCTGCCCCTGTACACTGCACTGGTTAGGCCACACCTTGAGTCCTGTGTCCAGTTCTGTGCCCCTCAGTTTAGGAAGGATGTTGTCTTGCTGGAACGTGTCCAGAGAAGGGCAACGAAGTTGGTGAGGGGTTTGGAAGACAAGCCCTATGAGGAGAGGCTGAGGGAGCTGGGGTTGCTTAGCCTGGAGAAGAGGAGACTGAGGGGTGACCTTCTTGCTCTCTACAACTACCTGAAGGGAGGTTGTAGCCAGGCAGAGGTTGGTCTCTTTTCCCAGGCAGGCAGCACCAGAACAAGAGGACACAGTCTCAGGCTGCACCAGGGCAGGTTTAGGCTGGATGTTAGGAGAAAGTTCTTTACAGAGAGAGTGATTGCCCATTGGAATGGGCTGCCCGTGGAGGTGGTGGAGTCACCATCATTGGAGGTATTCAGGAGGAGACTTGATGGGGTACTGGGTGCCATGATCTAGTTGTTTAGGTGGATTGGATTGGTTGATAGGTTGGACACGATGATCTTGAAGGTCTCTTCCAACCTGGATTTATTGTATTGTATTGTATTGTATTGTATTGTATTGTATTGTATTGTATTGTCTTAAAAGCATGTGTACTCTTGTGTGTAGCTTAATACATCTGTAAAGGTCCTTTTGTGATATTTTAAAACAAAATGCTTGACAATAAATATATTCAACTTCAGAATGCGAATGTACATGTACATTTTGCATAAAAATCTCTATTTCTGCATGCAGGTCAGTGCCCTTAAAGGAGTGCACATCCAGGTCTCTTCCTGAAGACACAGTGCTAAAAGTTCAACAGAAATACATGGCTGCCTTTCAAGAGATTGAATCTGTGCTTTTGTCAGCGCTGTCTGTGGTTTTCACCTCTGCATGTGAAAACACTGGGTATGAGTAACTTAGATTGATGCCAGAAAAGGACAAGTAGAATGATTTTAGCAGAACTGATACTTCTGCAGAAATAAAAAATGCTATATAACTGCTGCTAATGTGTTCTCAGATGGTGATTCTTGGTTGCTACTTATGCTGCACCAGGGGAAGTTTAGGCTCGAGGTGAGGAGAAAGTTCTTCACTGAGAGAGTTGTTAGACGTTGGAATGTGCTGCTCAGGGAGGTGGTGGAGTCACCATCCCTGGAGGTGTTCAAGAGGGGATTGGACGTGGCACTTGGTGCCATGGTCTTGTAGACATGAGGCCCTAGGTGACAGGTTGGACTTGATGATCTTTGAGGTCTTTTCCAACCTTATTGATTCTATGATTCTATATTAATGGAATCTCCTATTATTTAACTGCATCAGCTCATTCAAGTTGGTGTTTATTTACACATTTTTCAGAACATTTATGTAAAGAAAGTGTCAAACACCTTTTTAGACCAAGAAACTGAAAGACTAGAAACTGTTGCCCAAGACTTGTAATAGGTCATCTATGCACATGCTTTCTGTTCCTGAAAACAATGGAAAACCACTGTCCTTTGTGCTGTCTTAAATTATTTTTGTCTCTATTAAGATCCTCACTGAAGTATAATTTGCAAGGTAAAGTTCCCAGATAAATTCTTTCTGTCTATCTGATCTTTCCTGGTCATCCATGAAATTAGGATAGCACAATTTTCTTTCTCCTACCCGGCAGCTTATTTTCTCCTTTTAGGTCAAAGGGGTGATTTTATATCTTAAATCTTGTGGTAACTCCTATGTATCTTTATGTTTAAGCCTTTCAAATTTGCTTTGGTGAATTAACTCTTCAATTTTTCTTTTATGAGAAGAGCACTTTCAGATGCCTCCTCATCTCAAGTCTTTTCTAAACTCAAAACATTCCTCTGCTGGTAAGGTCTAATTTTTGGCTTTTACTTTGTTGCTTGCTTTTCCTCTATAATTGCTATCTAGAAGTATGAACCTCTGCACATTACCTACGTTATGCCAACTTTTCTCATCTTTATCCTTAATTCTGCCTTGTCTGATTTTCTCCTTCCCACATTCTGACATTTTATCTTTGGCCAATGAATGCTATAGGTGCAAATTTATTAAACACAAATTGGCATCTGTTCATTCCTGACCTCCTACAAATCCCATTTTAAATGGCATCTTTTGATTTTTAAAGTTCTTACATGATTGTTTGATCATATCTTCAACCTTTACTGTGTTTTACTGTCTTTGTTTCTTCTCTCCACTCACCAGCCTTCTCACCCACATGCAGCATTGCTAACACATTTCTCAGAGCCACCTTCCCAAATGTAGTGGCTTGGTTTTTCCCTTCTGTTACGAAGCGCACTTTACAATCCTCTGCCATTATTACCATTTCCTTAAAATCTATCCTGATCCATAGCCTGTGTGAGCATTGTGCAGAAAATAAAGGTAAATCATGTTTCATTTTAGTCACATTGAAAAAGTGCTTGTCAAACACAGCAGCAGCTTTTCCCTAGTCTACTCAAGCACAGGGATAGATTATAACACATCAAATACAAGAAGAGGGAAGGAGAGGGGAAAAAATGATTGAGAAGTGGCTGTTTTCTTTGTATTCTTCTGAACAGATGTTTTTAGTGATTTTCTTCAAGTCTTAAAGTGAGATTATAGCCTAAAAACCCTGCATGAGAAAAGGCATAGTATCATAGTATCAGTCAGGGTTGGAAGGGACCACAAGGATCATCTAGTTCCAACCCCCCTGCCATGCGCAGGGACACCCCACACTAGATCAGGCTGGCCAGAGCCTCATCCAGCCTGCTCTTAAACACCTCCAGGGATGGGGCCTCAACCACCTCCCTGGACAACCCATTCCAGGGCTTCACCACTCTCACGGTGAAGAACTTTCTCCTCACATCCAGCCTGAATCTCCCCACCTCCAGCTTCATTCCATTCCCCCATGTCCTATCACTACCTGATATCCTGAAAAGTCCCCTCCCCAGCCTTCCTGTAGGCCCCCTTCAGATACTGGAAGGCCACAATGAGGTCACCTCGGAGCCTTCTCTTCTCCAGACTGAACAGCCCCAACTCCCTCAGTCTGTCCTCATAGGAGAGGTGCTCCAGCCCTCTGATCATCCTCGCAGCCCTTCTCTGGACACGTTCCAGTATGTCCACATCCCTCTTGTGATAGGGGCTCCAGAACTGGAGGCAGTACTCCAGGTGGGGTCTCACCAGAGCTGAGGAGAGGGGGAGAATCACCTCCCTTGACCTGCTGGCCACACTTCTCTTGATGCAGCCCAGGATCTGATTACTGTCAGTCAAGTGCGAGGCAAGAGCTGGTGACTGCTGCAGAATGACTATTTCCATGACTGTCACTGTCTGATCCTAATTGTTTTGCTTCATGAGAAGTGGTGCAGTTACTTTGGAAAACTTTCAGTTTTCATGCCTTTTATGTGAGGATTTATGCAGCTGTGTAAGCAAGTGGCTTTGTCATGTGAATGCAGTTCCAAAAATCTTTTCAGAAGATGACTTTTAAGACCCTATTACTGTCTTCTGAAGACAAATCAGGAACAGTGTGGCCAGCAGGAGCAGGGAGGTCATTCTGCCCCTGTACACTGCACTGGTTAGGCCGCACCTTGACTCCTGTGTCCAGTTCTGGGCAACATCCTTTTAGGAAGGATGTTGTCTTGCTGGAATGTGTCCAGAGGAGGGCAATGAAGTTGGTGAGGGGTTTGGAACACAAGCCCTATGAAGAGAGGCTGAGGGAGCTGGGGTTGCTTAGCCCTGGAGAAGAGGAGACTGAGGGGTGACCTTGTTGCTCTCTACAACTACCTGAAGGGAGGTTGTAGACAGGCAGAGGTTGCTCTCTTTTCCCAGGCAACCAGTACCAGAACAAGAGGACACAGTCTCAGGCTGCACCAGGGGAGGTTTAGGCTGGATGTTAGGAAGAAGTTCTACACAGAGAGAGTGATTGCCCATTGGAATTGGCTACCCATGGAGGTGGTGGGGTCACCTTCATTGGAGGTGTTCAGGAGGAGACTGGATGGGGTGCTTGGTGCCATGGTTTAGTTGTTTAGGTAGGCTGGATTGGCTGATGGGTTGGACGTGATGATCTAGAAGGTCTCTTCCAACCTGGTGTATTATATTGTATTGTATATTAATTCTATTGTATATTATTGTATATATTGTAAATAGGAGAGGTTCTGCATCATTCTGATTAAAAAAGCATCTAACAGTCTCCAAAGGATACAAACTATTGCCACATCCGCACATTTAACTAGTACCTTTTGCTAGTATATTGATTCTATGTTGTGTGTTTCAATCAGTGCATTCCTTCAGCACATCAAAGTACAGTGAAGCCAGAAAGTGCTCTGTGACTTGTGTAGTGTTGTCATTTCAAACTCAGTGAATGCAAATGTATAGCCTCATAGTATTCTACTAAAAGAAGTGCATGGTATTGCACCCGGTGTGAAGAACTACAAATACTGAAAGGGAAGGTAATGAATCTCAGAGCCAGAGCTTCACTGGGCCAAGGGCAAAGCACAGCTAAATGTGCAGAAGAGGCTTTCCTCTGACCTGGGCACATCTGTACAAAAAACCTGTAATGCAAACTGTGCCAGCTGCCCCTGTATGTAAGCAAATGCCAGGGCAACCAGAGACTATCAAGGTGCAAGGAAACTTCAGTTGTGCATCCTACCCTGGCTGCTTCTACTAGTTTTTAAGAAACGTTGTTACAACAGTGAGGCTGGAGCACCTCTTGCCTCACCCGCTCCTAGCTTTTTCCTCAGGCTATTTCTGGGATTCCTCAGGACACTTGTCCTTGAAATCAAGCTCGAGGTGGGGGCAGAGCCCAGCTTGGGCAGTCAGAGGCCACAGAAGCTTTGGATTGTCCTTCTGGTATTTAGATACAAGTAGTACTGTGATATGTGAGGTGAGGAGGAAGTTCTTCATGGAGAGAGTCTTTCGTCATTGGAATGCATCACCCAGGGAGGTGGTGGAGTCACCATCCCTGGAGGTGTTCAAGAGGGGATTGGATGTGGCACTTGGTGCCATCTTCTAGTCATGAGGTCTGTGGTGACAGGTTGGACTTGATGATCTTTGAGGTCTCTTCCAACCTTGGTGATACTGTGATACATTGAGAATTGATTTCAATGCCCAAAAGAACAGGGAGTAGTGCTCCTACTAATCTGGTTATCCTCAGCATTGTTTAGCAACCATGTCCTGTGGATGGATACCTGCTATCCCAGTCTGTCTGAGGCCATGCATGGGTTTTGGCAGTGGTTTGAGGAATTGCCGCCCTTAGCTGCTTACTGCTTCCCTCATGCTGCCTTCTGCACTGAGCTGACAAAAGCAAGGCTGGAAAGGGGTTTGGCTGACAGATACTAATTTCTTCCTGCTGGAGCATTTCCACAGTCTTGCTTCAGCACATAGCACAGACGCACGTGCTGGTGCACAGCAGAGAAGGCATACAGTAACAGTGGCAAAGGCATTAGCATCAGCACAAATACTTTGGTACTGCCACTCGGAGGTTGCTCACTGACCAGCGCCTCTGTGGTGCTATGTCAACAGCTCAGAAAGGTGCACAGGAGATCATAGAATCAATAAGGTTGGAAAAGACCTCAAAGGTCATGAAATCCAACCTGTCACCCAACACCTCATGGCTAGAAAATCATGGCACCAAGTGCCATGTCCAATCCCCTCTTGAACACCTCCAGGGATGGGGACTCCACCACCTCCCTGGGCAGCACATTCCAATGGCTAACAACTCTCTCTGTGAAGAACTTTCTCCTCACTATGAGCCTAAACTTCCCCTGGCACAGCTTGAAACTGTGTCCTGTTATTCTGGTGCTGGTTGCCTGGGAGAAGAGACCAATCCCCTCCTGGCTTCAACCACCCTTCAGGTAGTTGTAGACAGCAATAAAGTCTCCCCTGAGCCTCCTCTTCAGATGAAGCAATGGTTGTGCAAGTGGAGAAGTTCCAAAAGGTTCTTTCCTTGTGACCTGGAGCTGGAAGTCAGGATTTTCTAGACTAAGTCTCTATGGCCATTTTTAGTAACATCACACCTCACAACATGACTTTGTGTCCAAGAAGGTTGTTCTCATCTTTGTGTTCCCTCATCGTTCTCAGTTTAACATCTTCCCAGTGAGGTCAGACACCCTGTTGCTGAAAAGAGCTTTGCCCTGCTCAGCGAGGTGTATCTCATGTCTCTTAAGCAAACGCTCATCTGCAAACAGGGTCCTGCATCACAGAGTCCAAAACAGTGTAGCCAGCACCAGTTCTGCAGCCAGTTACTGACTTGTCTTCTGCAGCAGCACTGATGAGAACACCAGCTGGGTCCTCATGCCTTTGACTGCTGCTGCCACTGATGGAACAAAATACTTGGAATTAAATGCTGGGTGTAAGCAGCATAAAGCAGTTGTCTTTCTACAGGTGTGGTGGCCATAGTTTATTCCTCACTGCCTGGCAATTCCAGTCCCTGAACTAGCGGGGCCAATCCCACCTGGCCAATAGCTGAGGCAGTCCCTGGAGCAGCTCTTGCCTCACATACTCCTGTTGTGTTTCTCAGGCCATTTCCATGATTCCTCAGGGCACTTGTCCTTGAAATGAGACTCACGGTGTGGGCAGTGCCCAGCTTGAGCAGTCAAGGGCCACACAAGCTTTCACCAGGTGTGCAGCACCTTGACTTGCTGGAACATGTCCAGAGAAGAGCAACAAAGCTGGGGAGGGGTTTGGAGCACAAGCCCTATGCGGAGAGGCTGAGGGAGCTGGGGTTGCTTAGCCTGGAGAAGAGGAGGCTTAGGAGAGACGTTATTGCTCTCTACCTGAAGGGATGTTGATATGTAATTGAGTAAAGTTCACTCATTATGAACATAAGTTCCAACAGTTTTGCATCTTGTTCTTGAAGAGGACTTCCATTATTCAGGCTGTAGTGAGAACTTGCTGTTTTGGAGTTATTCACTATCTTTCTGTATACTTTGAACATTTCAGACTCTTCACCAATCACAGATTTATAGAATGGTTTGGGTTGAAACCTTGAAGATCATCTAGTTAAAACCCCCTGAGCATGGACAAGGATGCCTTCCACTTGACCAGGTTGCTCAAGGCCTCATTCTACCTGGCCTTGAACATATCCAGGGAGGGGACATCCATGATCTCCCCGGGCAACCTGTTCCAGTGTCTCACTGCCCTCACTGTAAAGAGTTTCTTCCGAATACCTAGTGTAAATCTACCCTCCTCAAGCTTAAATTCATTTTGTCTCACCCTATCACAAGCCCTTGTAAAACTGATCCTCCTCTTCCAAATACTGATGAGCTTTCCTGTTGATTTTTCTGCTCCAACTACCCCTTTGTGCATGGCAACATTTTGCGCTGCCAAGTCTATTCTTCTGTCTCCTTAAAAGTTACTTCAAATGAGTTGCAATATTATTAGCACTTTGCCACTGTTGTAAGTCATTTGCAAATATGAATGGAAGGCAGTAAGTGTCTTTCCTCTCTTCAAGAACAGCAAGATGGAAGGTTTAGGGGAATTACAGAGCAGCTTCACTTTGCTCCCTGGAAAGGTTTTTCCAAAGATGTAAGCCATTTCCAAAGATGTTTAGGGCAAGAAGCTGTCTGGAACCTAGTCAGCATGGATTTATGAAGGACAGAAAATATGTAACCAGCTTGGTACATTTTCAGAATGAGTCGATTGGCTTGGTGGATCAGGAGAGAGCAGGGGCTGATTTTCATCCTGACAGGGCTATCAATGCTGTTTCACATAATGTCCTCATAGGCAAGCTCATGAAGTACAGGCTGGATAAGCATGGATAGAGGTTCACTGAAAAGTGGCCAAACTTCTCAGCTTGAAGGGTTGTGATCAGCAAGCAGAACACCAATTTGTTGGAAGGCCATTCATTGGTGATTGATCTGAGGGGTTGATAACGATACTAATACTGCTTAATATCCTCATTTAATGACCTGTGTGGTGGGACAGAGTGTATCCTTAGCAAGTTTTCAGTCTACATAAACTCAGGAGAAGTGGTTGATACACCAGAGCAGGTGTGACAAATAAGCAAACAGGAATCTCAGGAAACTCAACAAAGAGAAAAGCATGTCCTGCATCTGGGAAGGAATAACTGAATGGATGGTATGGGCTGGGGTCTGACTGTTTAGAAGGCAGCTTTGCAGAGAAGGATCTAGGGGTTCTGGTGAACAAGAAGTGGAATCTGAGTGAGCAGTGTATGCTAGAAACAAAGCTGATTAACAGTGTTATGGGTTGTGTTAGGGTGAACGTTACCAGCAGGTTGATAGATGTTCCTTCCTCATTCTTCAGCACCAGACAGGCCACAACTGGACCACTGGCTACAGTCCTGGGCTCACCTATAGAAGAGGGCTATGAACATATGGAGAAAGTCTAGCAAAGGGTCACAAACATGAAGGGATGGGAGCATGTGAGCTCCATAGGTGCCTAGAGAGGGTATAAAAGTCTCCATTCTTGAAGAAATTCAAAACCTGACTGAATGAAGCCACAGGCAGGATGCTTTGGGTGACCCTGCTTTGAGCGGGTGGGATAGACTAGAGAATCTTGAGATGTCCTTTTCAGCTGCAGTGGCTCTGTGATTTTCTAATAACTACTTAAGTCCCAGTGAAACACTGTCAGGAGATTTGTGTGTGTGTGCATGTGTTTTCAGCAGTGAGGGCAAGGAAGCATATGTGCATATGGATTTCATTGCTTAAATATCACCTAGTTCTTCGAGGGCTGTTCTCTATTCTGGAAAGTGCCAGAAACCACTCAATTTAACGTCAAATTTCCTCTCCTGTCCCACACTTGTGGGCAACTGAGATTATAAGAACTCTGTGGAAAGCAAAACAGAATAAATATGCACAGGACATTTTAGCACGCGGAGCAGGTGCTACTTAAAATATAGATCAGAACTTGTTCTTTGGGGAGAGTACACAGTGACAGTTTTCCAGAAGCACAAGCAATATGTTTACTAATCTCTCCTGGCTAGCAGCAGTATGTTTATCATCCATAAGCCTGGAGGCCAGCAGTCCTGTGAGAACCTACAGCTGCAGCAGTTCAAGCACAATAATTTCGACTTCAAATGGCACAGTAATTCTTCAGCTTTCATACAGTTTCAGCTGCACACTTCTGCTCTACAAGGAATACAAAAGAAGTGACATTGTCACTGCCTACATAGTGTTTGTAGCTCATGGTGGAATCTAGTACTGGTAAGAGACTGAAAAAAAAACCAAAACAAAACAAAATAGAAAATGTTTAAATTCTACAAAATATCATAGAATCATAGAATCAATAGGGTTTGAAAAGCCCTCAAAGATCATCAAGTCCAACCTGTCACCCCAGACCTCATGATTACTAGACCATGGCACCAAGTGCCACGTCCAATCCCCTCTTGAACACCTCCAGGGATGGTGACTCCACCACCTCCCTGGGCAGCTCATTCCAATGGTCAACAACTCTCTCTGTGAAGAACTTTCTTCTCACTATGAGCCTAAACTTCCCCTGGCACAGCTTGAGACTGTGTCCTCTTGTTCTGGTGCTGGTTGCCTGGGAGAAGAGACCAACCCCCTCCTGGTTACAAGCTCCCTTCAGGTAGTTGCAGGTATCAGGCATGCAGCAGTGACACCTGCTGTGTCCCATTAATTTATGCTGGGCTGCAGTGACATTTCAGAGGGCATTTGTGTGTCAGCCTTTTTCAAGATCTGCTGACTGTGAAAGTACAAACATCAGGGAACGAAAGCATTTTTAAAATGCATTGAAGACAGGATTTTCCTGCTCCTTTGGTCCTTTTCTGGCAGTTGTTTGACCAGCATCATTTGACTTGATTTCATTTAGAGCTTTACATCTCTGTGGAGACAAGGATATGCAAAATGCATCAACATGAGTTATATATTCTATTCATAAATACAATGGATATCCACACACTAATCTACCACTCCTATCTGAATTTGCACTAGCTGCCTGTGGCAAGCTTCTGGCAGTGGGTGCTGAGGGGAAACTTCTGTGAGGAGTAGCTGGGGCCTCCTCATGCCAGAAACAGCAAGTTCCAGCTGGGTCCAACCAATCCACCGCAGGGCACAGCTGAGCCCTTGGGTTGTGCAGGTGGCCCCTACTATGATAATGAATTTTTTAAAGGGAAGAAAATGCCTGATGGAAGAGGAGGAGGGTGCAAAAAGGAGTGAAAACAGTGAAGGGAACATAAAGGAGGAGGAGCAGACGAAATACTGCTGAGGAGCTTCAAGTCCTGGAGGACCTGGGCTGGAGGAGAGGGAAACCACTGCGTAATGGCTTTTATATTCCCAACTTTGACACTCCTTGTTCCACACATTGTGTCACTGAAGGGACTCAGTGTAACCTGCAATAGTAACAAGGGGGCAGGAGAGGAGTTTGGGGTGAAGTTGTCCAGGGAAATGGGGAGATGAAAGATGTTTTCCCGAGTGTGTTTTCCTCAGGTGTTCTAATATCGAAGGGGTTTGTTTATTTTCTTCCAATACCTGGACCAGTAATTAAATACATATATCTTAATGGGTAATGAATTTTTTTTTCCCAAACTGAGTCTGTTTTTGCTCTGATGGCAATTGGTAAAGGATGGTCCTGTCTTTATCTTGACCCACAAGCTTGCTTTCTCCTATTCTTTCAAAGTTCCCCCCGTCCTTCTGAGGGGGCAGTGAGTGGCTGGATGGGATTTTGGCTGCTAACCAGTCCCAACCCATCACATAAGATTCTGTTAATATTCATGCACACATAGTTTTAAATTTTGGCTATAAATTTAATGGAGTTTCTTGGAGTACTTTAAACCAATTTGATGAAAGTACATATTACCCTAAAAGAACAATTCAGACAAATAAATTATCAACCACTCTGTGTGTGATTGTTTGTTTTGTAAGGTTTCAAATGGAGGCGTTACACCAGAGAAATTCCCAGCTGGATGTAATTCTAGCCAGGGACTTTCAGTCACCACCCTGTTCCTTAGTGTTCCCACTTTTTCTCATCTTCAGTCCTAGTTGTATTCCTGACCAGGATTCTAGCTATGGCATTTGAGGTGGTTTTTTGTCTTTCCTAACCTTCTCCTATGTACTCATCCTTGTACTCAGCACTGGTTAGGCCACACCTTGAGTTCTGTGTCCAGTTCTGGGCCCCTCAGTTTAGGAAGACATTGAGACTCTTGAACATGTCCAGAGAAGGGCAACGAGGCTGGGGAGAGGCCTTGAGCACAAGGAGAGGCTGAGGGAGCTGGGGTTGTTTAGCCTGGAGAAGAAGAGGCTCAGGGGAGACCTTATTGCTTTCTACAACAACCTCAAGGGTGGTTGTGGCTAGGAGGAGGTTGGTCTCTTCTCCCAGGCAACCAGCACCAGAACAAGAGGACACAGTCAGAAGCTGCACCAGGGGAAGTTTAGGCTTGAGGTGAGGAGAAAGTTCTTCACAGAGAGTTGTTAGCCATTGGAATGTGCTGCCCAGGGAGGTGGTGGAGTTGCTGTCCCTGGAGGGGTTCAAGAGGGAATTGGATGTGGCATTTGGTGCCATGGTCTGGTAGTCATGAGGTCCTGGGTGCCAGTTTGGACTTAATGGTCTTTGAGGTCTTTTCCAACCTTGTTGACTCTATGAGTCTATGATTCTATATGTGTTGTTTTTTGATTTGTATTCTAAGATTCTTTTTTTTATGTTTTTTTTTGTCAGTCTCTCTACATTCTCTTTCTTACCTTACATGTGTCTGTTTTAGTTCTCTCTCCAGACAGATATAGTGCAGCAGAGAGAAGTATTGTGCCTGCTGCTGCTGAGTGTTCATTAGTATTTCTTGGTCCTGTCAGTTTGGTTTTGGCTTCACTGTGAAATAATAATGACAGGTTTTTTCCTGTTTCTGGTCAAGGTGTTCTTCTATCTGAAAATATATAGCATACCAGTGTGAATAATTTTGGAAGGAAAGGTTATTATATAATGCAGCAGTTTGTGTTGAATACCTTGTCTGTGTAAAAGAAAATTTCAGCTAATAGTTGTAAACTGCACTTCATGTTTGAGCATTGCCAGGTGAAGTTTGAAGTATAATCATAGCATCATAGAATTGTTAGGGTTGGAAGGGACCTCAAGGATCATCTAGTTCAAATCCCCCCTGCCATGGGCAGGGACACCTCACACTACATCAGGTTGCTCACAGCCACATCCAGCCTGGCCTTTAACGCCTCCAGGGATGGGGCTTCTACCACCTCCCTGGGCAAACTGTTCCAGTGTCTCACCACCCTCATGGGGAAGAAATTCTTCCTAACATCCAATCTCAATCGACCCATTTATCTTTTTTTTTCCATTCCCCCTAGTCCTATCACTCCCTGACAGCCTAAAAAGTCCCTCCCCAGCTTTCTTGTAGGTCCCCTTCAGATACTGGAAGGCCACAATAGCGTCTCCTGGGAGCCTTCTCTTCTCCAGACGGAACAACCACAACTCCCTCAGTTTGTCCTCAATAGGAGAGGAGTTCCAGCCCTCTGATCATCCTCGTGGCCCTTCTCTGAACACATTCCAGCACTTCCAGATCCTTCCTGTAATAGGGGGCTCCACAACTGGACACAGTACTCCAGGATAATGCTTGACATTGTGAGTGACCTGAAGTTTACCTTTGAAAGCTGTCTGGCATTTCTGGTAAGAACAAATGTTAACTCAATTCAAAGGAGAAATAAAGATTTTTAAGCAGAAATCTGCTAGATTCCAGAAGGTCTGCACTATGTACAGTCTGGTTTAAGTTTGTAAAAGATGACAAAATCAATTTACAAAGTTGTTAAGGATGACAGAAGTGACTAAGAGCTGAAATGCTCAGCAAAATTATGCTTTTAAAGTCAATGTATGCAACTATTGCACATGTGGTATAATGGACTGTATTGCAGAATATATGGCATTAGTTATCACAGTATCACAGTATCACCAAGCTTGGAAGAGACCTCAAAGATCATCAAGTCCAACCTGTCACCCAAGACCTCATGACTAGGCCATGGCACTGAATGCCACATCCGATCCCCTCTTGAACACATCCACGGATGGTGACTCCACCACCTCCCTGAGCAGCACAGTCTAATGGCTAACAACTCTCTGTGAAGAACTTCCCCTGGTGCAGCTTGAGACTGTCTTCTTGTTCTGGTGCTGGTTTCCTGGGAGAAGAGACCAAACCCCTCCTGGCTACAACCTCCCTTCAGGTAGTTGTAGAGAGCAATAAGGTTGCCCCTGAGCTTCCTCTTCTCCAAGCTAAACAACCCCAGCTCCCTCAGCCTCTCCTCATAGGGCTTGTGCTCAAGGCCTCTCACCAACTTCGTTGCCCTTCTCTGGACACCCTCAAGCATCTCAATGTCCTTCTTAAACCAAGGGGCCCAGAACTTGACACAGGACTCAAGGTGTGGCCTAACCAGTGCTGAGTACAGGGGCACAATGACTTCCCTGCTCCTGCTGGTCACACTATTCTTGATGCAGGCCAGGATGCCATTGGCCTTCTTGGCCACCTGGGCACACTGTTGGCTATGTTTAGGCAGCTGTCAATCAGTACCTCCAGGTCCCTTTCTGTTTGGCTGCTCTTCAGCTACTCCAACCCCAGCCTGTAGCTCTGCATGGGGTTGCTGTGGCCAAAGTGCAGCACCCGGCAATTTGTTGAATGCCATCCTGCTGGACTCTGCCCATCTGTCCAGTCAGTCAAGGTCCCTCTGCAGAGCCCTTCTGCCCTCTAACAGACCAACATCTGCTCCCATTATAAGTATTGCACTATGTACAATTGTGACAGAAAATAGCTACAATTTTTCTCTTATTTGTGCACCTAAATAAAAAATGAACAAATAATGAGCTGTTATCAATGTTATTAGCATGTGGCTTTCATTAGTTCAGGAGCTTCATCAGTGACTATTTACTTGCACTTAAGCTACCTTCTTCAGTAGTAACTACTGAACTACTTTAAACATGCTGGTTTGTTCTAGGAGGTAACAACTGACTCTTCATTTGAAAGGAAAAGCTGACTTTATATAATCTGCAGGTTTGATGAGTCTGATTTCATCCAAGTACATTTATTGCTCACATATTGCTGTTAAGTTCTGTACAGTATTTAACAGAATCTAAACTACCCTAGGCTGTGAGCTGTGGATTGCAAAACCTCATGCACATGCCAGACACCATTGGCATGCATTCAAATACTGATTTGCAAGGTTAACTTTGAAGATATCATAATTAAAGTGCATCATGCAAATGTATACACAAGACAAACCATCACAGATATAAGAGTTCATATTGATCCTACAGAGACCAACACTTTGCTGCACACTTGTGTGTTGCCTGCTGCACCATCTATCCACTCACTCCAACATATGTACAAAGCACAGCTTTACAGAATTCTCTAAACCATGGTAGCTTAAGGGTGTGCTTGAATTTTCTGCTGCAACTAGAGGAAAGGTGACAGTAAAGGTACAAATTATGGTGTATGAAACTGTATAATGAGCCTAGAAAAAAATACAAGCTTTTGCAGAGGCTATGCCACCTAAAAGTTGCCACCGATCTCTGTTGGAGCTATGATGTCACAAATACTATTGAACAGTGTGGCCAGCAGGAGCAGGGAGGTCATTCTGCCCCTGTGCACTGCACTGGTGAGGCCACACCTTGAGTCCTGTGTCCAGTTCTGGGCCCCTCAGTTTAGGAAACATGTTGACTTGCTGGAACGTGTCCAGAGAAGGGAAAGAAAACTGGTGAGGGGTTTGGAACACAAGCCCTATGAGGAGAGGCTGAGGGAGCTGGGGTTGCTTAGCCTGGAGAAGAAGAGGCTCAGGGAGGACCTTATTGCTCTCTACAACTACCTGAATGGAGCTTGTAGACAGGTGGGGGCTGGTCTCTTCTCCCAGGCAACCAGCACCAGAACAAGAGGACACAGTCTCAAGCTGCTCCAGGGGAGGTTCAGACTGGATGTTATGAAGAAATTCTTCACAGAGAGAGTGATTGCCCAGTGGAATGTGCTGCCTGGGGGGGTGGTGGAGTCACCATCACTGGAGGTGTTTAGGAGGAGACTTGATAGACTGCTTGGTTGCATGGTTTAGTTGTGGTGGTGTTGGATGATGGGTTGGACGCGATGATCTTGAAGGTCTCTTCCAACCTGGTCTGGTCTATTCTATTCTATTCTATTC
This sequence comes from Colaptes auratus, assembly GCA_015227895.2. Taxonomy (NCBI): domain Eukaryota; kingdom Metazoa; phylum Chordata; class Aves; order Piciformes; family Picidae; genus Colaptes; species Colaptes auratus. The sequence goes on from CM037632.1 coordinate 64,190,951, forward strand.
TATTCTATTCTATTCTATTCTATTCTATTCTATTCTATTCTATTCTATTCTAGGTTTGGAAGACAAGCCCTATGAGGAGAGGCTGAGGGACCTGGGGTTGCTTAGCCTGGAGAGGAGGAGACTCAGGGGTGACCTTATTGCTCTCTACAACTACCTGAAGGCAGGTTGTAGACAGGCAGAGGTTGGTCTCTTCTCCCAGGCAGCCAGCACCAGAACAAGAGGACACAGTATCACAGTATCACAGTATCACAGTATAACCAAGGTTGGAAGAGACCCCAAGGATCATCAAGTCCAACCTGTCCCAACAGACCTCACAACTAGACCATGGCACCAAGTGCCACGTCCAATCTCCCCTTGAACACCTCCAGGGACGGTGACTCCACCACCTCCCTGGGCAGCCCATTCCAATGATGAATGACTCGCTCAGTGAAGAACTTCCTCCTCACCTCGAGTCTAAACCTCCCCTGGCACAGCTTGAGACTGTGTCCCCTTGTTCTGGTGCTGGTTGCCTGGGAGAAGAGACCAACCCCTCCTGTCTACAACCACCCTTCAGGTAGTTGTAGAGGGCAATGAGGTCACCTCTGATCCTTCTCTTCTCCAGGCTAAACAATCCCAGCTCCCTCAGCCTCTCCTCATAGGGCTTGTGCTCAAGGCCTCTCACCAGCCTTGTTGCCCTTTTCTGGACACGTTCAAGTATCTCAATGTCCTTCTTAAACTGAGGGGCCCAGAACTGGACACAGTACTCAAGGTGTGGCCTAACCAATGCAGAGTACAGGGGCAGAATGACCTCCCTGCTCCTGCTGGCCACACTATTCCCAATACAGGCCAGGATGCCATTGGCCTTCTTGGCCACCTGGGCACACTGTTGGCTCATGTTTAGGTGGGTGTCAATCAGCACCCCAGGTCCCTCTCTGTTTGGCAGCTCTCCAGCCACTCTGACCCCAGCCTGTAGCTCTGCATGGGGTTGTTGTGGCCAAAGTGCAGCACCCGGCACTTGGACTTATTAAATGCCATCCCATTGGACTCTGCCCATCTGTCCAGTCGGTCGAGGTCCCTCTGCAGAGCCTTTCTACCCTCTAACTGACTAACATCTGTTCCCAACTTGGTGTCATCTGCAAACTTGCTGATGACTGACTCAACCCCCTCATCCATATCGTCAATGAAGATGTTAAAGAGGATGGGGCCCAGCACCGATCCCTGGGGGACGCCGCTGGTGACCGGCCGCCAGCCGGACGCGGCACCATTCACCACCACTCTCTGGGCTCGGCCTCCAGCCAGTTCCTAACCCAGCACAGAGTGTTGCGGTCCAAACCACGAGCTGACAGTTTAGCCAGCAGTTTACTGTGGGGGACGGTGTCAAAGGCCTTGCTGAAGTCCAGATAGACTACATCCACAGGCCTCCCCACGTCCACCAGACGGGTCACCTGATCATAGAAGGAGATCAGGTTGGAGAGGCAGGACCTGCCCTTCCTAAATCCATGTTGGCTGGACCTGAGCCCTTGGCCATCCTTCAGGTGCGCAGTTATTGCCTCCAGGATAATCTGTTCCATCACTTTCCCTGGCACTGAGGTCAGGCTGACTGGCCTGTAGTTTCCGGGTTCCTCCATCCGTCCCTTCTTGTGGATGGGGATCACATTGGCCAGTTTCCAGTCATCTGGGACCTCTCCAGTGAGCCAGGACTGGAGGAAAATGATGGAGAGCGGCTTGGCCAGCTCATCTGCCAGCTCTCTCAGCACCCTAGGATGGATCCCATCCGGTCCCATGGACTTGTGGGTGTCCAAGTGGCTCAGCAGGTCCCGAACTAATTCCTCATGGATTTCTGGGGCATTACACTGCTCCCCGACCCTATTACCCAGCTCAGGAGGCCACTCATCCTGGACTCCTGCCTTGCTGTTAAACATGGAGGCAAAGAAGGCGTTCAGGACCTCAGCCTTTTCTCATCTTCGGTCACCGTGTTCCCCTCCAGGTCCAGTAAGGAGTGGAGGTTCTTCTTGCCCTTCTTTTTAGCGTTGATATATTTGTAAAATTGCTTTTTATTTTCTTTCACAGAGGTGGCCAGTTTCAGTTCTAACTGGGCCTTTGCCTCTCTAATTTATTCCTACATAATCTAACCACTTCCTTGAACCTACCTCGAGAAGCCTTCCCCCCTTCCAAAGGTGATACAGCCTCTTTTTTCCCTTAATTCCCCAGGAGCTGCTTGCTCATCCAGGCCGGTCGCCTTCCCCGCCGGCTCATCTTTCGACACATGGGGACCGCCAGTTCCTGTGCCCTCAAGAGCTCCTTTTGAAGTAGGTCCAACCCTCCTGGACCCCTCGGTTCATGAGGGTTGGTACCCAGGGAACTTTACAAATAAGTTTCTTAAAGAGGCTGAAGTTTGCCCTCCGGAAGTCCAGGGTGAAGGTTCTGTTGGTACTCCTCCCTATCTCCTGCATATTGAAAACTTCACTATCTCGTGGTCACTGCACCCTAGGCAGCCTCCACGGTCACATCTCCCACCAGCCCTTCCCTATTGGAGAGCAGCAGGTCAAGCAGAGCCTGTCCCCTGGTAGGCTCGCTTAACAGCTGCGTTAGGAAGCAGTCCTCTATTCGCTCCAGGAATCTTCTGGACTGCCTTCTCTCTGCTGAATTAAGTTCCCAGCAGATATCTGGCAGATTGAAGTCACCCACGAGGACAAGATCTGATGATCTTGAGACAGCCTCCAGTTGTTTATAGAATAATTCATCCATCTCCTCATCCTGGTTGGGTGGTCTATAACAGACTCCAACCAGGATGTCAGATTTGTTGGGTTGCCCTCTGATTTTAACCCACAGGCTCTCAATTCCCTCATCTTCCACCTCAAGTTCAGAGGCAGAAAGTGTCTCCCTAATATACAAAGCCACCCCTCCTCCTCTTCTCCCTCTCCTATCCCTCCTAAAGAGCCTGTAACCCCCCAGTGTAGCACTCCAATCGTGCGTGTTGTCCCACCATGTTTCTGAGATGGCAACTATATCATAGTTGCCCTGGTGGATTAGGACCTCCAGCTCCTCTTGCTTATTGCCTAGGCTGCGTGCATTGGTGTACATGCACTGCAGCTGGGCTCCCGACCTCTCAGTTGACCTACCTTGTGCCCTACTCTTACCTCTGCAGAGGGACCGATGTCTTCACCCTCCCCCTTCAGACCTAGTTTAAAGCCCTCCTAATGAGCCCTGCCAACTCTAGTGCTAGGACTCTCTTGCCCCTTCTAGATAAATGCACCCCATCAGGACCCAGCAGGTCGGGTGCTGTAAGAGTAGGCCCATGATCAAAGAAACCAAAGTTCCTCCGCTGGCACCATTCCCTGAGCCACTTATTGATGGTGTGGGTTCTCCCGTTCCTCTCAGTGTACTCCCCTGCCACTGAGGGAACTGAGCAGAAACACACTTGTGCGCCTGCCCCTCAATCAATTGTCCAAGGGCCCTGAACTCCTTCTTAATTGCCCTGGTGCCTTCCTGTCGATCTCATCACTCCCAGCCTGTATTACCAGTAGAGGGTAATAGTCAGAGGGACTGATGAGCTTGGGGATTCCCTTGCAATATCCCTTATCCGCGCCCCAGGTAGAGAGCAGACCTCCCTGTGGTATGGGTCGGGACGACATATGGGTCCCTCAGTACCCCCAGGAGAGAGTCCCAACAACTATAACCTTCTCCTTCTCTTTGTGGAGCCGGTCATTATAGCTGGTGGTGGCCGCTTGGTCTTAGGCTTGGCCTTAGGCTGCTCCCCAGAGCTGGTCGTTACAGCCGGCGGGGACCGCTTGGCCCTGGTATCCCCTCTGGATGGCCGCTCCTCAGCCCTCTCATCCCCACCGCCCTCAGCCTGCAGAGCCTCATACTTATTACGCAAGGGCAGCGGAGGAGGAGGAGAGGGCCGGGGCGGATTTCTCTTGCCACCCTTGGCAGGGACCTGTGTCCATCCCTCTCCGTTTTCAGGGGCCGGCCCTCAGCAGGGGAGATCTGCAGAGCCTTCTCCACAAGTCTAACTCCGTTCGCTTTCCTTATTGACCTCAGCCTAGACACCTCCTCTTTCAGCTTGGCCACTTCATCCTTCAGGTCAGCCACCAGGCTGAGGAGAAAGTTCACCTGCTCACACCTGACACAGGCGTCCTCTCTCTCCCTCTCCCTCTATTCCAACTGCCAGGCTGAAGCACTCTCCGCAGCTGGCAGCCTGGACTCCAGCATGCTGGAGAAACAACTCTGTCTGGGTAGATGCTGTTTTCTACCCTTGGTCCGAGTAATGACCATGGTGCAGCGTATGAGTGAAAACAAAACAAAACAAAACAAAACAAAAAAAAAAAAAAAAAAAAAAAAATTTGCGCAAGCAGCCGAAAGGCAGCGATTGAGCCGAACTGGCGCCGCCCGCACAGCCCGGCTGGGATTTAAATCTCCCGCGGCTGACGTCAGGCACTCGCTCCCGTGCACGCTCGCGAGAGCACGAGCCCGCCTCAATCCTGCCCCCAGGAGTCCTCCCGACCCACTAAACCCCGAAAGCAAGGCAAAAGCCCAGCAGAAACTCACTAGGCAAGCGGAGCTGTCCCGAAGGAGCGGTTCTGAGTGGCGATTGAGCCGAACTGGCGCCGCCCGCACAGCCCGGCTGGGATTTAAATCTCCCGCGGCTGACGTCAGGCACTCGCTCCCGTGCACGCTCGCGAGAGCACGAGCCCGCCTCAATCCCTGCCCCCAGGAGTCCTCCCGACCCACTAAACCCCGAAAGCAAGGCAAAAGCCAGCAGAAACTCACTAGGCAAGCGGAGCTGTCCGAAGGAGCGGTTCTGAGTGGCGATTGAGCCGAACTGGCGCCGCCCGCACAGCCCGGCTGGGATTTAAATCTCCCGCGGCTGACGTCAGGCACTCGCTCCCGTGCACGCTCGCGAGAGCACGAGGCCGCCTCAATCCCTGCCCCCAGGAGTCTCCCGACCGCTAAACCCCGAAAGCAAGGCAAAAGCCCAGCAGAAACTCACTAGGCAAGCGGAGCTGTCCCGAAGGAGCGGTTCTGAGTGGCGATTGAGCCGAACTGGCTGCACCAGGGGAGGTTTAGGCTGGATGTTAGGAAGAAGTTCTATACAGAGAGAGTGATTGCCCAGTGGAATGTGCTGCCCATGGACGTGGTGGAATCACCTTCCATGTTCAGGAGGTGTTCAGGAGGAGACTTGATGGGGTGCTTGGTGCCATGGTTCAGTTGTTTAGGTGGGTTGGATTGGCTGATAGGTTGGACACGATGATCTTGAAGGTCTCTTCCAACCTGGTCTATTCTATTCTATTCTATTCTATTCTATTCTATTCTATTCTATTCTATTCTATTCTATTTTTTATTATTACCTCCATGTCTAAAGAAAGTTGGCAGAGAATGGACCAAAATATATATTGTAGGTGAGAATGTGAATAATAAAACAATTTTCTTACTTTCCTCTGTGTAGCATGGGAAGATGATATGACTTACCAAAAAAAACCAAACCCTGGTGACAAAGCTAGAAATGTAGGTTTAGTGGAGTGTTATAATAAGACTAGATTTTCATTCTGATTCTGGAGAGAAAACTCTCCATATTGCTTTGCTAATATTCTGAAGGTTGCAGTCTCCCTTGGAAGACATTGTAGGAAATATACTTTTTAAAATCCATGTTTTCTGAGGGTGACAGCTACTTGCATAATCTATCAAATATGGATATAGCTAGAAGAGAATTCCAAAACAGTGAATGGAAAAGAGAGTAATGAACCTATACAGACCAGAAGGAAACAAGAAACGTGTTCTGCTGCCTGATTATGATGGCTGGCTTAGCTGACATTTGTCACTGAAGTGTGTCTACAAGCTGCACCATGGCAATGAGATAAATCATGATTGTCCCAGTTGCAATTAGTCATGGAGGAATGGATTTCTTTCTTGCTCTGTGGCTTGTGTAGTTTAGTCATTTCAAACTCAGTGAAGGCAAATGTATGGTCTCATAGTATTCCACTAAAGAGATATATTGGTGTAAAGAACTACCAATACCGAAAGAGAAGGCAGTAAATCTCAGATCCAGCTTCACTGGGCCAAGGGCAAAGCACAGCTCAGTGTGCAGAAGAGGCTTTCATCCAACCTGGGCACATCTGTACAAAGAAGCTCCTGTACTGGCCTTTCCTGTGCCAGCTGCCCCTGGATTTAAGCAAATCAGGGGAACTGAAAACTGTCAAGGTGCAAGGAAACTTCTGGTGTACATCCTACCCTGGCTTCTTCATGACCCGGAGTTGGAAGTCAGGATTTCCTAGGCTAAGTCTAAATGGCCATTCTTGGTGGTTTCACACCTCACAACATGACTTTATGTCCAAGATCGTTCTCATCTTTGTGCTCCCTCATCATTCTCATCATCCTCCTTCTCCCAGATACTGGTGAGCTTTCATATGGATTTTTCTGCCAGATATCAGGACTCTAACTACCTATTTGTGCATGGCAACATTTTGTGCAACCAAATCTCTTCTTCTGTTTCCTTTTCTATTCTGTTTTCCTCTAAAAGAGTCCCCATGTTATTATCACTTTGCCACTGTTCTAATTCACTTGCCAATACATTACCAAACAGCAGAGGTGATTTTAATCCTTGGAGAAGCACAGTCCAACACAGCTTCACCTTTCTTTCCATTGTGGGATTCTCCCATTTGAAGGCTAAACTGGTCTGGCTTTGAAGAAAGCATCCACCAAGCAAAATATGGTTAAATAAGTGTTACTGTTTGTGAACTGAGGTGAGGGTGGTGTATGGATTCAGAACCACAGGGTGCAAGCCATCTTCATATGATTTACCAGGAGTGATTTAATTATTTAATCAGGAAGCAAAATGATTTATGATTTAATCAGGAAGCAGAACCTTGTGGGGGACTGTGATGTATCTGTGAACCCTCGGAAGAGCCCTGGTGAGAAAACATCGCTGTGCTCCCATGAGAATCCTGGACAGACTGAGTGGGAATGAGAAACCGCAAGATAAGATGGGAGGCCACCTGGACTAACTTAACAAGTAACTATAGCAATGCTATCGCTGACCCATGAGAGGCTTGAGAAAAGTTCATTAACCAATTGCAGGCAGTGACACTAACACTACACACAATATATGAGTTGTGTGCTGGAATAAACATCGCTTGCCTTCTGGCCTTCTATGTGCACTGCTTGTGTTTGATTCTTGTCACACGGACCGTCACCTTATCCTTACCCCGACCCCTATACAGCGACAGAACCTATTTCTTGTTTCCTTCTGCTCTATATAGGCTCATTACTCTCTTTTCCATTCCCTGTTTTGGAATGCTCTTCTAGCTATACCCATCTTCGTGGTTTGCTGGTAGAATTTTCTTCTGTTGACAAGAAGTTCTTGTTTCTTTGGGTCTTCCTGTCTGTGGTGTCATCTTAAAGCCTTTTGTCTCAATTTGATGGGAACTTCCACACATGCTAAGCTTCATCAATCAGCTACTCTTCAAGGACATGGCTCCTAGAAAGGAACACATTCTTTTATCCAAAGTGAACAGTTTTATGCCTTAAAGGCCCTGATCAATGGTCCTTCTTAGAAGACTAATGCAGTATATTTAACAGTAACTTAAACAGTGTCACTATAACTTAGGCATTTACTTAAACATTTTCACTTGGATAGCATCAGTGGATGCCCACTGATTGCTGTGATTGAGTTCCAGGATGATGTACTTTTCTTCAGCAAAATGGTGGCCTCAGCTTCTTGCAGTGTGGCAAAAATCCAGGACCTAAACATGCTATTTTTAACATCTATGTATTTTAGACCTTTCAGTATTGATGGGAAAACCAGCCTGTATCTAGACACAGACCTGGACAGTCACAAGTGCTTTTGGCAACTTGGCAAGAATACACATCTGGAGGGGAGACAACTTGCAAAACTAGTTGTAGCTTCTTAAGTTACCCTTTCTGCTGGTGTATTTTACTTTCATAGTTCTGATAAATGGTCAGGCCTACTGTAGTTGAGAGAAAATAATAATTCTCCTTCAAATACTTAGAAAAATGACACTTTCTAGCCTGTAGCACTTAGGGATGAAGAACTGCTCTGATTGCAGACAGAGCTTTATTATGGAAATCTTCAAAGTGAATGGAAAGCAGCCCATTCAGTGTATTGCTATTTGTGAGCTTCCTGTGTGGGTTATTAAAGATTTAGATGATTAGGTTAGTGACTGTATGCTAGGTACAGTTGTTCATTTCACAGTATCACAGTATTGCTAAGGTTGGAAGAGACCTCAAAGATCATCAAGTCCAACCTGTCTCCACAAACCCCATGACTAGAACATGGCACCAAGTGAAAGGACATTGCTCCCCAGAGAGAACACTCCTGCCCACTGCAGGCTTGAACTCACGACCTTCCCAGTAAGAGTCTTAGGTGCTACCAACTGAGCCACAGGTATTTAACTTTGCATAAATTGTTTTAAAGGTGTGAATAGGTCTTGTTGCTGAATCAACCATTTGGCGTTAAAATGTCATTAGAAAGACACCCTGGTGTTGTGTTATGGAATAATAATTTCAGTGATAAAAATGTGAACTCTGTTATACACAACACAAAAGCTTGACACCCTGCAGAGTTCACAGAAAGCAAGAGTGCCACAACTTCCTTGTATACTGTTGCCCTTTTATTGATGGAGAAACATCGTAGCTAGAGGTAGACGACAAATTGTCCCGTTAGCTCTGCCCCGTTGTCTTGTACACTTCAAGGTGGAACTGAAAATACCTGGAAGTATAAATCTATAACACAGCATTAAAAAACTTCCAACTCAATGTGTTTCTTCAAGGATGAGCTAACTGCTCATATGTATTTCATATTTAATAGTCTGCAAAATACACTAAAAAGCAAAAAGTGGGGTGTAGACCATTTATAGCTCCTGTATTTGAAATGAAAGTTCTTAGAAGAACTGAAAAAAAGTTCAGTTTAATGCACTGCATTTTATGATCTAATTTTTTTTGCAAGCAGTATTGATCAAAGCTATTCTGGCAGCAGCAATGGAACAACAGAGTAATAGCCAAGCTCCTTCATGCAACCAAATAATAGCATGGAGTAGTAAATGGAAAGCAAGACAAAGAGGACCAGAGAGATCACATAAAATGTGGTATTGCAGAATATTAAATCTACTGCAGATAACCAGTGGCATATGAACAAAATTAAAATAGACAGTCTGAAGCTGCAAGCTGGGAAACATAAATCTGTATCTCACTAATGTTTCCCTAATGGATATTTCCAATGCATGATGGGTATTTATTTTTAAATAATGTTATTTCACTGCTAACTGACCTTCCTGTCCAGTTCAATTTACATAAGGGATTGAGATGCTTAGAAGGTATGATTTTTGGAGCAAAACCAATTTTTGCAAAGTCACTCTGAAAGACAGAATCAGAACAAGGCTTGTTTTGTTTTGACTTAGAGAAGTATTATGATAAACAAAATTCCTAAAATAAAATCACAGAAGCCCAATTCTATTGAAATTTAATTCTGAGACCAATCTCCATCCCCAAGCTTGGAGTGAGCTGCATGTCTTCTGAGTCTTGTGCTTCGGTGAAGCTTTAGAGGCTTCAGAAGGGCTTTGGGCAAAGGCAGGTACTGTACATGGAGCTTATTGCAAGTTAGGAGCCTAGCATCAAATTAACTATATTCATAGAATAGCAGAATCATAAAATCATTTACATTGGAAAAGACCTTTAATATCATTGAGTCCAGCTGTTAATCTAGCACTGCCAAATCCACCACTAAACCATGTCCGCAGGTGCCACACCTACACTTCTTTTAAATACCTATAGGGATGGTGACTCAACCACTTCTCAGGAAAGCTTGTTCCAGTGTTTGACAACCCTTTTGGAGAAGGAATTTTTCAGGTGATTGTAGAGAGTGACAAAATCCTTCCTGAGCCTCCTCTTCTCCAGACTAAACAACTCCAGTTTTGGTAGGAGCTATTCTCCAGACCCTTCACCAGCTTCATTGCCCCATGAACATGCTCCAGCAACTCAGTGTCTGTTTTGTAGTGAGTGGTCTAAAACTGAGCACAGTACTCAAGGTGCGACCTCAGCAGAGCAGAGTACAGGGGCATGATCACTTCCCTACTCCTACTGACTGCACTGTTTCTAACACAGGCCAGAATGCTGTTGATCTTGGCCATACTGGACCATAAGTAGTGCACCTGCCAATTGGATAGATTAGAACTAAAGAACAGGCAGTTTGTCAGAGTAAGAGATCTGATGCATTGTGCTAGAAAACCAAGGCTATGGGTAGTGGTAGGAGTAGACCTTAATCGTGCTCAGGTGAAGGTAATAACTACATTGCAAGTAACTGTTAATGTCATTATTACTTCCTGTTTGCTTTACAGTAGCTCCTGTTTCCTGAAGATGTAGTCCAGCACTCTCCTGTTTAAAAAGAATGTATTTAAAAGACTGTGGCATAACACTGCAGCATGTGACTGAACAAAATACTGAAAGGGACCTAGGGGTACTGGTTGATAGTAGGCTGAACATGAGCCTGCAGTGTGCCCAGGTGGCCAAGAAGGCCAATGGCATCCTGGCCTGTATCGGAAACAGTGTGGCCATCAGGAGCAGGGAAGTCATTGTGACCCTGTACTCAGCACTGGTTAGGCCATACCTTGAGTCCTGTGTCCAGTTCTGGGCCCCCCAGTTTAGGAAAGATGTTGACTTGCTGGAACGTGTCCAGAGAAGGGCAACAAAGCTGGGGAGGGGTATGGAGCACAAGCCCTATGGAGGAAGGGCTGAGGGAGCTGGGGTTGCTTACCCTGGAGAAGAGGCGGCTCAGGGCAGACCTTATTGCTGTTTACAACTACCTGAAGGGAGGTTGCAGCCAGGTAGGTGTTGGTCTCTTCTCCCAGGCAACCAGCACCAGAATAAGAGGACACAGTCTGAAGCTGTGCCAGGGGAGATTTAGGCTGCATGTTAGGAAGAAGTTTTTCATAGAAAGAGTGATTGTCCATTAGAATCTGCTGCCCAGGGAGGTGGTGGAGTCACCATCACTGGAGGTGTTTAGGAAGAGACTGAATGGGCTGCTTGGTGCCATAGTTTAGTTGATTAGATAGAGTTGGATGATGGGTTGGACTCAATGATTTCAAAGGTCTCTTCCAACCTGCTTAATTCTAAAATGCTAATTCTGCTCCCTACTGGTTATTGTTGCTAGCACTTGATAATGAAAAAACCTGGTGTTCTAACATATATTAAGTTGGTCTGTACAGTCATACAGTGTTTATACTAGGAAGTTAAATAGTGTCATACTGGTATTTGGTTGTCTACATTGCTGAATTATTAATTGAGTTATGGTTTCAATTTTGGCCTGGGCAAACTACCTATTTCCCAGAAAATTCTTGGGTACAGTTTGGGAGTTAACACAGTACAAAGACTATTTTCAGTAGTCATTTTGAATACTCTTAATGTGTTCTGCATAGAATGACTATTTAATAGTATGGGTGCCAGCCTTTTCTGGGTTAGTTGGCTTCAGTGCTTGAGGAAGGTCAGAAGCATATTTAATTTATTAGTGTGGAAATTGCTTCACAGTCTGGTAGTACATCACAGCTGTAACATAGCAATTAGTAGCTCTAGGGCTGGGGAAAGAAATGGCTTCCAAGAAACCTTTGTTGAGCTGTAAATGACCAAGTGAGAAGATGTTATTCTTTTAGGCTACACTTGAACCAGAGTATTCTCAAAGGGCTTAATTTTAATGTTCACTTTGTTTTGCAATAGTCCATAGGAGATGAGAAGCGTGTAGGCAGCTGCTGGATGTCTCCTTGTTGCTGTTAACTTATTGGGAGATAGCTTTCAGCTTCTAGACTTGTTCTTAGAGCTCTGGACATTGATTCACACAGCACAAACCACAGGCTTAATCAAGATCTACTCAGCTTCTACCATGGAAATTTATCTATGCTTGACTATAGCCTAATTACATTAGAACTGCTATTCAGTGGACACAGAGACACAGATAATGACTGCATTGACGTTCTAGACAGTTTTGGTTTGTGCTAAACTCTAGATGGAGGAATACAAAGTTCTAAAAAAATATATATATACATTTTATATGTGGACTCCAGATAAAGGGATGAAGGAAAGACTGGGAGACCACAGCAAGGCTGGGGAAAGTGTGATCCAAGCCTTCCCTGGTGAACCCACATTTGAGCTGTCTTCTGAGTCTCAATCACAACGTCCACATTTTTCCTTCTTATTCTTGGCCATTATACAGACAAGTTCTTTTAAGGAGGTGACTGGTAAAAACCTCAATAGAGAACATTTAATAGAGAATGAAGACAAGAAAACATGACTCTCTGTCTGAGGGAATTTTCAGTCCAGATACATATTCCTTTTCATACAGCTCCATTGCCTTGCTGTGAAATTCTTATTAAGTAAGGCAATGGCTTCCTTCCCCATTAAACAAGAACAAATGGGAAAATATTTTCACAAGAGTGACCTACTGATTGCCACTCTGCAATGTAGGTTCCAAGTTCATTTTCTAGATTTATTATTTTCTGCCAAAATTGATTTGGACAAAAACCATAGTAATCGCCTAATATGTGCTTAGCAATTTTCCATCTCATTACACAACCCTTGTATCTTATTACCCATTTAAATGAATACCTGTTAAATGAGCAGACCTGTACAATGCAAACAATTTTTCGATCCATCAAGCCAAAACAAATAGAGGACACCAATAAAGTCTTTACAACAGTATACCACACTGCAGAATGCAATGAAATTGGAATCTATCAGTGTAATGCATGTAGCTAAATGAGCGTCAAACTTTGTAACATGCTCAAAATTACCTCTTTTTTTGGATGTCACATGGTTGTACTATAACCCTAATCTTTCAAAATCATAGGAAGGTCCAAGGAGGCAATTCACATCATCCTGACTCTGGGCCACTCAGTTTAGGAAAGATGTTGAGTTGCTTTTTCAGAGAAGGGCAACAAAGACGGGGAGGGGTTTGGAGCTCAAGCCCTATGAGGAGAGGCTGAGGGAGCTGGGGTTGTTTAGCCTAGAGAAGAGGATGCTCAGAGGAGACCTTATTGATGTCTGCAACTACCTGAAGGGAGGTTGTAGCCAGGCGGAGGTTGGTCTCTTCTCCCAGGCAACCAACACCAGAACAAGAGGACACAGTCTCATATTGTGCCAGGGGAGGTTTAGGCTGAATGTGAGGAAGAAATTCTTCACAGAGAGAGTGATTGCCCACTGGAATGTGCTGCCCGGGGAGGTGGTGGAGTTGCCATCACTGGAGGTGTTTAAAAAGAGCCTGGATGAGGCACTTCGTGCCATGGATTAGTTGATTAGATAGTGTTGGACAATAGGTTGAACTCAATGATCTCAAAGGTCTTTTTCCAACCTGGTTAATTCTATTCTATTCTATTCTATTTGACACTGTTCCACACCACATCCCTGGTCTCCAAGCTGGTGACACACGGGTTTGATGGATGGACCACCAGATGTATAAAGAACTGGCTTGATGGCTGCACCCAAAGAGTGGCTGTCAATGGGTCCATGTCCCAGTGGAGGCCAGTGACAAGCGGAGTCCCTCAGGGATCAGTCCTGGGACCAGGCTTGTTCAACATCTTTGTGGGTGACATGGACAGTGGCATTGAGTGCACCCTCAGCAAGTTTGCTGATGACACCAAGCTGTGTGGTGCAGCAGACACACTGGAGGGAAGGGATGCCATCCAGAGGGACCTTGACAGGCTGGAGAGGTGGGCACAGGCCAACCTCATGAGCTTCAACAAGACCAAGTGCAGGTTCCTGCATCTGGGTCGAGGCAATCCCAGGCACAAATACAGGTTGGGCAGTGACTGGCTGGGGAGCAGCCCAGAGGAGAGAGATTTGGGGGTGCTGGTGGACGAGAAGCTCAACATGAGCTCTCAATGTGCACTTGCAGCCCGGAAAGCCAATCAGATCCTGGGCTGCATCAGGAGAAGTGTGGCCAGCAGGTCAAGAGAGGTGATACTCCCCTCTACTCAGCTCTGGTGAGACCCCACCTGGAGTACTGCGTCCAGTTCTGGAGCCCCTATTACAAGAGGGATCTGGAGGTGCTGGAGCGTGTCCAGAGAAGGGCCACGAGGATGATCAGAGGGCTGGAGCACCTCTCCTATGAGGACAGACTGAGGGAGTTGGGGCTGTTCAGTCTGGAGAAGAGAAGGCTCTGAGGTGACCTCATTGTGGCCTTCCAGTATCTGAAGGGGGCCTACAAGAAGGCTGGGGAGGGACTTTTCAGGCTATCAGGGAGTGATAGGACTAGGGGGAATGGGATGAAGCTGGAGGTGGGGAGATTCAGGCTGGACATGAGGAGGAAGTTCTTCACCGTGAGGGTGGTGAAGGCCTGGAATGGGTTGTCCAGGGAGGTGGTTGAGGCCCCGTCCCTTGAGGTGTTTAAGACCAGGCTGGACGAGGCTCTGTCCAGCCTGATCTAGGGTAGAGTGTCCCTGCCCATGGCAGGGGGGTTGGAACTAGATGATCCTTGTGGTCCCTTCCAACCCTAACTGAAACTATGAAACTATGAAACTATGAAACTATTCTATTCTATTCTATTCTATTCTATTCTATTCTATTCTATTCTATTCTATTCTATTCTATTCTATCCTATTCTAATAAAATCTTGGATAAGATACTGCTCATAAAAGTGGCTCTACTAAAACTGGCCACAACTGAACTTGATACCAAATGTGCCATGTTCTATCCTACTGTTTTCTGCAACCATAACCTTCCTGGTTTCCACTATGAATCAGCAGGCCTGAGTCTCTTTAAAGCAGAGAGCATATGACAGCAAGCTGCAATGAGCCTGGAGATTATAGAGGATTAGGTTTATTTTGTTCATTCAAAGTGTGGTTTAGACAGAATTTTTGAGAGGTGGAAGGAAACACATTTACTCCTTGTTCTCTTCAGGGCAAAATCCAAAGCTGCAGACTTCAGGAATTTTTTTTTTTTTGCATAAATGAGTGGAGTTCAGAGGAAATTTACTAAGAGGATAACCTACTGTTCATGTTAGAAACACTTTTAGAGCAAATTGAGTTTAACATGTTTGCTAGCAGCTATGTCCTGGTTCAGACCTTCTAGATCTTTGAAATAATTTCTGCTTCAGGAAGTACTGCCTTACAACTGTGATTTCTGATCACTTGGTGTGATGGGGTGAGAAAGTTCCCTCCCCACACACTAAAAAAGAAGCCACAGCTAGGTCAGTCGGAAAAGCAGATGAAAGCTATATTTACAAGCATAAATGGAATGCAATGAATATGTACACAAATATACAACATTTACAATATATACAGAAATACACAGCAATGAACACAATGCAGAAAAGCCTTTTCCCTCCAGCCGGCCAGGTGGGTTCCCTAAACCCTCCTCTCTCCCTCCCTACCTCCCCTTTTTCCCAAAAAGGGTTAGAGAGAGAAAGGCAATTAAGGAAGAAAAATTCTGTTAGCTCAAAGCATATGCAAGAATTAGGTTTCTTATCTGGTTAGCTCTGTTAATTCAAGGCCGCTCCTGTCCAACAAAGCTCTTGCTTCAGCAAGAGAGAAACCGATCAGCCCACATGAACAGAGGGAAAGGTACAGAATGAACACAGCCAGAACCCAGACAGAACTGACAAAACCTAAACCTACCAATGAAATTAGTTTAGACTATCTTGTTTTTGTTTAAATATCAAAAACATTCAGCCAGAGTGTTCAGCAACTGTCTCTTTCTTAAAGGCACAGCCTAAACCGGTCACACTTGGCCCTTGCTCCTATCCAGCAGAGAAGGACTTCATACAAACACCTTTATCAGTCAAGATACAGCAATAAACTTGTCTCACCTGAATAGTAGCTGAAACATTGCTGTGTTGCTCTTGGCTGAAAGACATGTCTTGCCTCTCAGAAAAGACTCCGAGATTACATACCCTTTGTTTCCTGAACCTATGGACTCTTACCCACACTCCAGCTCTAAATTATATGCAGTTCTTGCGTTGTGAATGATGGAATACTGAGCCTCAAGAATGACATCTGTAAGGGAGTAATGAGACCATGATCTTAAAATAGTTGGAATTTATGCTCAAATCTTCCTAGCAGAAGATGTCTTAGTTTTGTCCCGGAACAAATATCATGTGAAATTCAGTTCACATTACTGGTATTCCATGCAGAGTGTATAGATAGATACTCTGGGCAGTGCAAAGCAATGCTCCCTCTTCTTAGGCATATATCCATTTTTGACATACTATGTTCTCATTTACTGGCCAGTGTGTGAGTTCTAACAGTGATATTGACACTTTTCTGCCTCTGTAAAAACTAACAGATTTAAATTATAAAGGAAGGTAAACAGCATTTCCTGAACGTGCAGAAATAAACCAGGGTGAAAGAGTGATGGACAAAGATCTCAGCAGAAATGAAGTTGCACTCAAAACCGTTACAGCTTTTAAAGAGAATCACCATCTTGAACTGTTCTAGGGGAGAGTTTACATTTGTTACACCTAGAATTTCTCTCCTTATCTGAATGACTGGCAATTTTGTGTGCAGGACAGACCTTTATCTTATGATGGTACTGATGCTGACATTGTGTGCGTGTTTGCGATTAGATACTGATGGCCTTCTGCCCTGAGAAAATCTACTCTTTTCAGCATGGTTACACATTCTTTATGCCATGAATGTGCAAAAGGGGATTTAAGTTTAGAAGAAAAATCCCTGTTGAAACAGAGGTGGCAGAGATTTCCCTTATGCTATTTGTCACTGTAATCATAGTGTAATTGGTACAAACCCAGGAACTCTTACTATTTCCCAAGCAAACCAACAGAGTCAGCCTGCGGCTGAAAATGCAGATTCATGTGTTGGCTGCAGTGAGTCCTTCACTGAAAAAACAGAGCAGCATAGTTCAAACTGAAAAGCCTAAGTATATTCATCTCATAACAGACAATTATTCAAAATAATCACCTCCTTTCATGATATGTGGGCATTTTAGATTAATGATCCACCTCAATTTCCCAACTAGCATTTGATGTTTGCTCTCTGTCATGCCAAATGATTATTAAATCTGTTTGTTACTCCAAAAAAAGAAGACACATTTCAAAGTCTGAATATCCTGCCTCATGTTGATGTAGAAAAGGAAAATTTTCAAAAGAAAGCATTCTTCTTCAGCTGTATTTATCACAGTATCACAGTATCACCAAGGTTGGAAGAGACCTCAAAGATCATCAAGTCCAACCTGTCCCCACAGACCCCATGACTAGACCATGGCACCAAGTGCCATGTCCAGTCCCCTCTTGAACACCTCCAGGGACGGTGACTCCACCACCTGCCCGGGCAGCCCATTCCAATGACGAATCACTCTCTCCATGAAGAACTTTCTCCTCACCTCCAGCCTAAACTTCCCCTGGTGCAGCTTGAGACTGTGTCCCCTTGTTCTGGTGCTGGTTGCTAGAGAGAAGAGGCCAACCCCTTCCTGGCTACAACCACCATTCAGGTAGTTGTAGAGAGCAATGAGGTCTCCCCTCAGCCTCCTCTTCTCCAGGCTAAGCAACCCCAGCTCCCTCAGCCTCTCCTCATAGGGCTTGTGCTCAAGGCCTCTCCCCAGCCTTGTTGCCCTTCTCTGGACATGTCCAAGTGTCTCGATGTCCTTCCTAAACTGAGGGGCCCAGAACTGGACACAGGACTCAAGGTGTGGCCTAACCAATGCTGAGTACAGGGGCACAATGACCTTCCTGCTCCTGCTAGCCACACTATTCCTAATGCAGGCCAGGATGTCCTGGGCCTTCTTGGCCACCTGGGCACACTGCTTATGTACTTAAGCTCTTCAAACTCACGACCCTTCAGCTTTCTGTAGTTATCTTTTTTGGTTTGTTTGGTGGGTTTTGTGGGTTGGTTTCTCTTTTTTTGACACACAGATATAGTTAAATGCTTTTAAACCTTGAAGAGAATGGAGGCATAGGACATAGTGTACATGAACTTTATTTGAGGCCAGACAATATAACTCTTGTAACAGGACAGGAATTATATCCAACCTAGAAAAATAAAGGTTGATCTTGCTTTAAAGCAAACCCAAAAAAGACAACCCTGTGTGGTCTACAACTACCTGAAGGGAGGTTGTAGCCAGGAGGGGGTTGGTCTCTTCTCCCAGGCAACCAGCAGCAGTACAAGAGGACATAGTCTCAACCTGCAGCAGGGGAAGTTTAGGATGGAGGTGAGGAGAAAGTTCTTCACAGAGAGAGTCGTTTGCCATTGGAATGTGCTGCCCGGGGAGGTGGTGGAGTCACCATCCCTGGAGGTGTTTAAGAGGGCATTGGATGTGGCACTTGGTGCCATGGTCTAGTAGTCATGAAGTCTTGGGTGCCAGGTTGGACTTGATCATCCTTGAGGTCTTTTCCAACCTTGCTGATTCTATGATTCTATGAATTAGTAGTATGTATTACAGATACCAGAAGCCTCTAAGAGTACATTTTTCCTTGGAAATATCTAGGCATTAATGTCCTTTATTGGTAAGCAATGGTCTGAAAAAGTATGATATAAAACGCCCAAACCAATACAGTTTCTGTGGGAAGTTTTTTTTCTTACTTTGTATCTTTCTCTATATATTCTTACAATTTTATTACTGAAACTGAATGCTGGGTTTGTTTTGTTTTGTTTTTCTGACTGAAATGAAGGATGTGAAAGCAGAGGAGCCCTATTTTCTGAGTTAAGCAAATTTTTATAATCTTGTGATAAACCTCAAGCAGCAAGGAATTGTGATGGAAGCACTGAGATGTTCCTAGCTACATAATACAGTTACTAGGCACAGAGCCATGCATGTATGCACACACATACTTCAAAATAAATGCAGTCAAGCAGACTGAAATAAATTTTCTAAGAGCAAAAGCTGAGCTAAGCTTTTTAATTCAAAAAGTCAGCTTGAATAAGGAATTAGACCACCTACTGCTGGAATGGAAATGCTTGTACCATATATTATGCATCTTTGGTATCCACAGGCTGATATAAAGTATTGCAAGGTAGAACTCTACTGACTGGGTAATGAAAAAAGAGATGTATTGAGGCAATAAAAGAAAGCCAAACAGATTTATTAATTCATGAATTTATGTTCTCCATAGCCAAAATTTAAATCTTCCTGTACAGAAGTCTTCAATGTGTTCACATTAAGAGTTTGAATCATTAAGCTGCTTGCATACATGATTAACTCTACCCTTCTTTATTAAAGCAATCTAAATATGTGCTAAACATTTGCAAACACCTAAAAATCCGACTGAATTAATATCTACATATTTGATCTGAAGTCCTTTGTCATCACTATGAGTCTATCAACTAGAAAGACCTTCGTGTTTATGATGGGGTAATACTTAGCTAGATTATTAGAACGTGCTCCTAAATACTCATCACTCCACAAAGGTAAGTTGAAAATTAACATTTAGAATCACAAATTCCATCAGTTTGGTTTCATTTGTTAGCTCTTCTGCATTTCTCTTTCTTAGTAATGACATTGCTGTATGCCAAGCTTAGTTTCTGCCATGAAATAAGAGAATCACAGAACAAATGATTTGGATTAAGTATACATGTTTGTTTCCATAAAGAAAGCTAAATTTATTTGACTAAAGGATTTCCCTGTTAACGTTGTATGAAAGCAGAAAGAAGTTGTACAAGTACTTCCTTTGCTGTAGTGATTGCTTTCAGTGATTTTAGTGAAGTTGCCACCTCATTCAATCATAGTTTGAGTTAAGGCTTCTTTTTCTCCACAGTAACATATTGGTTTCTCCTCAGCTAGCAATAAGGACATTCAGCACCTCTGTAAGGAGGGATTTAATACAGATTCTTTTCCCTATGTGAATTATATGAGAAAGATATTCAACATAAAGTTCAGTTGGAGCACCTGAGCTGAGTAATGCAATGGTTAATGTCAATGGAAGTACTCATTCATAGAATCATAGAATCAATAAGGTTGGAAAAGAACTCAAAGATTATCAAGTCCAACCTGGCACCCAAGACCTCATGACTACTAGACCATGGCACCAATCCCCTCTTGAACACCTCCAGGGACAGTGACTCCACCACCTCCCTGGGCAGAACATTCCAATGGCTAACAACTCTCTCTGTGAAGAACTTTCTCCTCACTATGAGCCTAAACTTCCCCTGGCACAGCTTGAGACTGTGTCTTTTTGTTCTGGTGCTGATTGCCTGGGAGAAGAGACCAATCCCCTCCTGGCTTCAACCTCCCTTCAGGTAGTTCACTGACATCTTTATCCAAATTGCAGTAAGTCTGGTGTGACTATAACTTTGATAACCTGAAAGCTACCCACATTGTAGTTTGAGTAGAAAGAATGAAGAAGTACTGTGTTCTAAAGGTACAAAGTCTAACAAGCATATCAGGTAGGTAGATGCTCGATGATTAAAATGCCTGGGGGTGACAGTTCTTAATGAAGCATAAATATACTAACCCTTCACTGCATTTCAGACCTTATTACCATTTCTGGGAATTTAGCTGTGAAGCAATAGAATGTCTATTGGTGGTTAATGGCCTCTGTGCACTGGAGAAAAGTACCCACCATATCTCGTAGTAACAACAAAGTGGACATAAAATACCTTATTTATAAGAACAAGAGGTCACAGTCTCAAGCTGCACCAGGGCAGGTTTAGGCTGGATGTTAGGAAGAAGTTCTTCACAGAAAGAGTGATTGGCCATTGGAATGAGCTGCCCAGGGAGGTGGTGGAGTCAGCATCACTGGAGGTGTTTAGGAAGAGACTGGATGGGCTGCTTGGTGCCATGGTTTAGTTGATTAGATAGTGTTGGGTGATAGATTGGACTTGATGATCTCAAAGGTCTTTTCCAACCTGGTTAATTCTATTCTATTCTATTCGTGGGTTTGGTTTGGGTTTGGTTTGGTTTCCAGTTAGAGATTTTAGAGATTCTGGCAAGGATGAGCATGGTCATTACCCTGTTGGTTATATTTTAGCCCATTTTTAGGTGGTGTGGTGGGTTAACACCCTTTTCTGGGAACAAAAGAACAAAGCAGGGTGGAGGGCTTGCAGGTACTTTTCACGCCCTGCAGGGCATTTTTCGCCTGGGAAGCTGAGTCTGTTCCACTCCCCCCTTCCTGCCCAGCCAGGGTATAAAAAGCAGGACCTCATAGCTGTTGGCCCCTGCTTTTCTGGCTTCTGCCTCTGCTGGACGAGAGCTACTGCAGCTGCCCTCCTGCTCCTCTGCCATGTGGTCGGACCTGCTGCCTCCACGCTTCCTCAGAGAAAGGCTGGGTTTGTATTATTCTCTTGGGTTTTTTTGTCCCCCTCCCATCCATCCTTGTTCCTTGCCCCTTGTGAACCTCTTTCCTGTTATTGTTATATATATATATATATATATTGCTTAAAGACAACTCTTTGCCTCTCTACTTCCAAGCCGACTCCAAATTATTGTTTGGTGGATTTGCTCTTTCCTTTTCTCCCCTCTCTGTTGGGAGGGAAGAGGGGGGGGAGTGGGGGAGAGATTCTCAGCCTTGCCCTCCACCTGAGCTCTTAACTTCCAGTTAAGGCTCAAACCACCACAGCTGGTCACAGGGAGCGATGGCAGAAGTTTGGAAGGTTTGTTGCAGCAATGGTGTTTCCCAAAAATACACAGAAAAGAGTCTTTCTTGGCTGTTTTTCTCCACAGCCGCTAGTTTAAAGGGAATGAGACTGCTTGTTGTATAGGTACTAAAGAACCACAGTCTCATCTTGTTCCTCTGCTCTCTATTGTTCCAGCTCATTTCAGCATTCATAGTGTCTTTCTAGTTTCCAGAGACTTGCTTTAGCTTGCTACTCTACTCTATGGTATCAATCAATCGGCCAGACCAAGGCAGTAAATCTATCTGACACTTTACTGTATGAGATAAAAATGGATCCCTTATCCACCCAATCTACTTCCTATTTACACAGCTCAATTGGAGCTCTGGTCTATGGAACAGCTTATTTCTTCTCAGTGTAGAAAGCTCCTAAGAGCCCTAAGTATTCTCTGGAAGAGGCAAATTTTCCCTTTTTGCATAGGTCTGTGTTCCTATTTTACCCCAGAAGGTCTTTCCAACTCATCACCCTCAGTCTCAAACTGTCCCATTCAGGACTGTAAAACAGATCCCCCTTTTATTTTGTAAAATTCCTTGGAATTTGTAAAATTTTGTAAAATTCTTTGGAAGCAGTGCTGGGGGCACTGTTGTTCTTATTGCTGTGAAAAAGATCTTTTTGAGGCACACACACAAAATAACTCCAAGTCACTTTCACTTTAAGAGAGGAGTGAACTGCTTACCTCTCCCTTGTTACTGGCCAGAGACTTCAGAACAGTTGGTATGTGATATCTTCTTGTAGGGAAGTGTTGGATTAGCCGTAGCTCTAGGGTTCCTTAAAAGCATGAGGCTTGAAGCACTCATTCAGACTACCTGTGCCTGAGGCTGTCACCCACACTGAGCAAAATGATCTATACCAACCAAATCATCCCCATCTTACTAAAAAAGACTTACTGGCCTAGTTGTCAATCAAAAGTAACATCATGCCTCTGGCTGATTTACAAGTACCAAGTCTTTCGTTCGAAACTAGCCAAAGTTTTAAGAGACAAAATGACATAGAGGTCTTCACTAGGGACTCAATTAAAATTAAATTAATGTTTAATTATGTACATTTTTTGAATAGAACAAGCATGATTGGTTTTAAGTAAAGAATGTATAGCTTCTCTAAAGAGCATAATGTTTATTAGAGTTCTTTTAATGTTACCTCTTCAGGCCATTTTTAAATTAACCATCAACAATTATCTTCTGAACCCATCTTCCTGTTCTGAGAAGAGTGTATTTAATCATTTAATCATCAGGTGTCAGATCTTTTCTTTATACACCTTCTCTTTGATAAATTTATTTCATAAGAGTTTAGCTTCATATTCGTAGAACATAATTCTAAAACAAGAAAGCCTGTTGAGACCTTTCAGATTGCATACAAACTAAACTGTGCTATGTACATCACCATAGACCTTAATACAAAGCAAGAGTTTAGTGTCTTAATTGGATATAGGATGTTCTTTATGACATTTGATTTATACTAGTAGCACTTTTAGCAAATGTATATCAAATAATCCAAACCTAAGCCTGCTGAGTGCATATCATAGAATTATAGAATCACAGAATCTGGGAGGTTGTAGACAGGTGAGGGATAGTCTCTTCTCCCAAGCAACCAGCACCAGAACAAGAGAACACAGTCTCAAGCTGTACCAGGGGATGTTTAGACTGGATGTTAGGAAAAAATTCTTCATAGAGAGAGTGTTTGCCCATTGGAACAGTCTGCCCGGGGAGGTGGTAGAGTTGCCATCATTGGAAGTGTTTAGAAGGAGACTTGGTGGGGTGCTTGGTGCCATGGTTTAGTTGATTAGATGGTGTTGGATGATGGGTTGGACACAATGATCTAGAAGATCTCTTCCAACCTGGTCTGGTCTATTCTATTCCATTCTATTCCATTCTATTCACAAAATCAACCTTCTCTCCTCAGAGATCATCAAGTCCAACCTAATATCTAACACCTCATGGCTAACTAAATCATGGCTTCATGTGCCACATTCAATCCTTTTCTGAACACCTCCAGGAACAGTGACTTCCCCATCTCCCTGGGCAGCACATTCCAATGGCAAATTACTCTTTCCTTCATATATCAAACAATGACATAATTGTGGCTGACCTGCTCCCACCACATGATCTCTTGTGCTCCAAGGTAATCTCCTAGGTCTTCTGCCTCCTTGAATTGTTTATTTTATGAATGGATCTGACTATAGAAAGGCCTGTGAAAGCCAAACACAGATTTATAGACTATAGAGACATCTCTAATCCCTATTCCAGGCCATGCAGCATTTCAAAATTCCAGTAAAGAAAAGTGTCCACATCTGATTCCATTCAGTGTAGCTAAGTAAATTGGACAAAAATGAGATTCATTGCCTTACAGGAATTTTACACCAAAATTTACCATATTTGAACTCTTCCTACTCTGTGGTTATAGTGTAATCATCAACCAAATTAAAACAATAGAACAGATGACTTCTGAAATGAGAAAGTATAACTTCTGAAAAAACAGAGTTTAGTATAACAGGAAAAAATATTATAACTTCTGAAAATATAGGGGGGGGTTAAGTTTCCTTCCAGAAGTTTATATTAAAAAGTACTAGAGTATCACAAAGAAGCTGGATATCATATTAAGTTTTCCATAGAACAATGAAATTACAGCACAATCATTTAATTAGACAATGACCTTTAAAAGTGCTTGAAGAAATACAAACAATTTCTTTTTATCTCATTGTTACAGTGAGAATGGTGTTGAAAAGGGCCAAAACAATAGCAAATTAACTCCAGTGTGAGGTTTTTCCAATAGATTCAATGGTTCTTGGTTCTAATTCTCTTCACAGAATCACAGAATCACCAAGGTTGGAAGAGACCTCAAAGATCATCAGGTCCAACCTGTCACCACAGACCTCATGACTAAACCATGGCACCAAGTGCCACGTGCAATTTGAGACCTTTCAGGTTTTCCAGGTACCATCCATGATAGTATTTGTAGGAAAATACTACCATTTCTCTCAGCAGTTAGGACAAAGAAACAAGTGAAATAATCAACACTTGACCTAGCAGTTATTTTCATATAAGATTCATCCTTCTGCAATGTACATGGAGCCTGAAATGCTACTGTCTCAGGCCAGAGAGGGAAAGACTCAATTTTTTATGAATATTCCCATGCTGTGACATTAGAGGCACAAACGAGGCCAAAATATCAACAGCTAGGCTATTTATTACATAAATACAGTGGATGGACATAAATAAAGTGGATGGATCAGAAGGGGAGAGAGAGAAAATAGAGAGAGAAGAGAGAAGAGGAAAGGAATTATATTACCACACCCCACACCCCCCAAGACAGTTTGAGTCTGTGGAGGAAAGGTGCTGCAGGAGATGTTGGGTCTGTAGAGGAAGGGTGCTGAGGCTTTGGCTGTAGAAGGGATGTGGTCCTCTGAGCAGCTTCTTCAGCTCAATGAGTTGCAGCAGGCGGAACTTAGGGCACAGAGAGAGGGGTTTCAGAGTCCAAGATCCATTGCGTTGGCCCGTGATCTTTCCAGCGTGTGGTGCTGTCGTCTTCTGCATTTTGCTTCTCCAATTTCCTTCTTCTTAAGCCAGTAGATGCTCCAGTCTCTTATACAGTTTTTATTGCTTAGGCAAGTGTCCAGGTGTTGTTCCCCAGGATATCGTTCTGGGAAATCATCCTTAGGTAAGTCTCCAGGTATCCTTCCCCAGGAAATCTTTCTGTGTACTCAGGTGAGTTTGGGCAGCCGTCTGGATGGAGGAGGGGAGGAGGCCTCCGCCTCCTCCTTCTCCATCTACCTACCCCCATACTCAATACAATACAATACAATACACCACCAGGTTGCAAGAGACCTTCAAGATCATCGCGTCCAACCTATCAACCAATCCAACCCACCTAAATACAATACAATACAACCCACCTATACAACTAAACTGTGGCACCAAGCAGCCCATCAAGTCTCTTCCTGAACACCTCCAATGAAGGTGACTCTACCACCTCCACGGGCAGCCCATTCCAGTGGGCAATCACTCTCTCTGTGTAGAACTTCTTCCTAACACCCATCCTAAACCTGCCCTGGCGCAGCCTGAGGCTGTGTCCTCTTGTTCTGGTACTGGCTGCCTGGGAGAAGAGACCAACCTCTGCCTGGCTACAATCTGCCTTATAATACAATAAATCCAGGTTGGAAGAGACCTTCAAGATCATTGCGTCCAACCTATCAACCAATCCAACCCACCTAAACAACTAGATCATGGCACCCAGTACCCCATCAAGTCTCCTCCTGAATACCTCCAATGAAGGTGACTCCACCACCTCCACGGGCAGACCATTCCAATGGGCAATCACTCTCTGTATAGACCTTCCTCCTAACATCCAGTCTAAACCTCCCCTGGCGCAGCCTGAGACTGTGTCCTCTTGTTCTGGTGTTGCCTGCCTGGGAAAAGAGACCAACCTCTGCCTGGCTACAATCTCCCTTCAGGTAGTTGTAGAGAGCAATAAGGTCACCCCTGAGTCTCCTCTTCTCCAGGCTAAGCAACCCCAGCTCCCTCAGCCTCTCCTCACAGGGCTTGTGTTCCAAACCCCTCACCAACCTTGTTGCCCTTCTCTGGACACGTTCCAGCAAGTCAACATCCTTCCTAATCTGAGGGGCCCAGAACTGGACACAGGACTCAAGGTGTGGCCTAACCAGTGCAGTGTAGTAGTAGTCTGCAGTAGTAATCTGCAGTGCAGACTCTTTACACATCAGGAAACAGGTGGTGAATCCATTGTCTCATCATTCTCCCTTCCTGGGGTATCTGATGGCTGGAAATGATCTTGTCCTGAAGGCGTGAATGCTGGGCCCTTGGGCCATTGTTGTAGGCCAGCTGCATTCCCGTGAGCAATGTTATCTTAACACCTTCCAAGAGTCCTTCCAGGGGCTCTGCCCAACACACATCAGCTATTGTCTGGGCAAGCAGCAAGTGATTTTATCTTTGTTGAGTCACACCAGGAGAGACAAGCTTTAGTCTCTCACAGCTACAAATCAGAATTCACTCTTGCAGTACATATTTGGAAAGTGTAAAATACTACCATTCATAATGACCATTACTTACGAAGACATTTTCCTACTTAAAAGATCATTTGCATAAACAACATTGCTTTTATTGTTCTCTGTGCAAATAACACACTCTTTCATTTGTATATGATAGTTGCATACATGGTATACTTTGATAGGTAGCAAGAAATAAAGGACAGTCTCTGAACCACAGAAATATGCAATGAGATTCTGCCCCTGTACTCTGCATTGGTTAGGCCACACCTTGAGTACTGTGTCCAGTTCTGGGCCCCTCAGTTTAAGAAGGACATCGAGATACTTGAACGTGTCCAGAAAAGGGCAACAAGGCTGGTGAGAGGCCTTGAGCACAAGCCCTATGAGGAGAGGCTGAGGGAGCTGGGATTGTTTAGCCTGGAGAAGAGAAGGATCAGAGGTGACCTCATTGCCCTCTACAACTACCTGAAAGGTGGTTGTAGACAGGAGGGGGTTGGTCTCTTCTCCCAGGCAACCAGCACCAGAACAAGGGGACACAGTCTCAAGCTGTGCCAGGGGAGGTTTAGACTCGAGGTGAGGAGGAAGTTCTTCACTGAGCGAGTCATTCATCATTGGAATGGGCTGCCCAGGGGAGGTGGTGGAGTCGCCGTCCCTGGAGGTGTTCAAGGGGAGATTGGACGTGGCACTTGGTGCCATGGTCTAGTTGTGAGGTCTGTTGGGACAGGTTGGACTTGATGATCCTTGGGGTCTCTTCCAACCTTGGTTATACTGTGATACTGTGAGATGCATACTGCTGAATAGCCATACTCTAATTCATATTTGATACTAGATTGGTTTCAGTGGGATCGGTATGAGGTATTTTTTATCACAAATAAAAGACTCAGTGTGAGAGACTAAAAGCTTGTCTCTCCTGGTGTGACTCAACAAAGATAAAATCACTTGCTGCTTGCCCAGACAATAGCTGATGTGTGTTGGGCAGAGCCACTGGAAAGACTCTTGGAAGGTGCAAAGATAACATTACTCACCGGACCACAGCTGGCCTCACAACAATGGCCCAAGGCCACCTTCGGGAAATATGCATAAAACCAGATAATCTCCACCCATCAAGTATCCTGTAAAGGGAGGATGGTGGGGCAATGGATTCACCACCTGGCCCCTGATTTTCCTGAGGGGCAATACTTGGACACATAGCTAAGGACTGAAAAATTGTATAAAAGACTTGAGCAACTACTGTCTTAGTAGGAGAAAAATGGAGAACCTAAAACACAGATGAAGGAAAACACAGGAGAAAGACAATGCCGCTGAGAAGAAAAGAACGAGAGAAGGAAAAGCCCGGGACAATGCTGCTCTGAAGAAAAGAGGCCATGGAGCCTGGAAGAAGCAGACTGAATTTAGGGAACTCCATGCCCTAAGTGCTGCCTGCTGCAACTCATGGAGCCGAAGAAGCTGCTCAGAGGACCACATCTCTTCTACAGCCAAAGCCTCAGCACCACTTCTCTACAGACCCAATATCTCCTGCAGCACCTTTCCTCCACAGACTCAAACTGTCTTGGGGGGGTGAGGGGTGTGGTATTATAATTCCTTTCCTCTTTTCTCTCTCTTCTCTCTCCCTCTCTATTTTCTCTCTCTCCCCTTCTGATCCCTCCACTTTATTTATGTAATCAATAGTCTAGCTGTTGATATTTTGGCCTCGTTTGTGCCTCTCATTTCACAACACGGGAATATTCAAAAGAACTGAGTCTCTTTCCCTCTCCAGACCGAGACACTCAGTTGTGTAAAAGGAGAAAGAAGGAAATGAAGAAGCAAAAGATAGCATTTGACATGAGTGGTTATATTTATGCTGCTATTATATCTCATTTCAAATAATTACTTGCAGCTGAAGGGAAGGTGAGAATCCATTTTCCTGCTTTTCTTTGATATTTTTATCATAGTTTCCTTCAGACTCTTAGATAGCACTAACTGTATATGTCTTCATTGGTTTCCCCCTAATAAATTTTGAATCTATGAGTTTAACCAGTCAAATCTGCCAAGACAGTTTTCAAAAGGGTGGGATGGTTTCAGAACCATTTCTTTCAGTTCCATGAATAAGCAAGGGATTTAAATGCCACAACACTTAAAGCTACAGCATGAGTTCAGTCTCTTTGAAGTCATAATAGTCCCCACTTTGCAGAGAAACCCTCTTTGGAGCTAGGAAAAATTCAGTTGGACCTTATAAATTGTTTAGCATGCAATGTTAGAACTTATGGTCACAAATGCAAGAGAACTGATCAGTGATGTCAAGACTAGGGGCAGCCTGGGCTTCAGTGGTCATGTGCTGGTGGAGTTTGCAGTCCTAAGGGATACAGGACAGGCAAGGACCAGAGTCAAGACTCTTAATTTTAGAAAGGCAAACTTCCAGGTCCTTAGGGAGTTAGTCAGTAGGACCCCATGGGAAAAGATCCTCAAGGACAGAGGAGCAGAGCAGAGTTGGCTGATCCTTAAGGACATTGTCCTTAGAGTGCAAGAGCTCTTGATCCTCATGTGTAATAAATCAGGCAAAGAAGGGAAGAGACCAGCATGGCTGAATAGAGAACTGCTGGTCAAAATAAAGATTAAGAGGGATGTGCACAGACAGTGGAAGCAGGGATAGGTGACCTGGAAGAAGTATAGGAACACCACCTGGTTGTGTAGAGATAAGGTCAGGAAGGCTAAGGCACAGCTAGAGCCAAACCTGACAAGGAAGGCAAAGAATAACAGGAAGGGCTTCTACAGGTACATCAACCAGCAAAAGAAGGTTAAAGAAAACATTTCCCCTCTAAGGAGTGAGAATGGATACCTGGTGTCAACAGATGAAGAGAAGGCTGAGGTACTTAGTAACTTTTTTTGCCTCAGTCTATATTGGCAATCCTGTCCATCCCCTTCCTAAGTCAATGGACCTCTAGGTGGAGACCAACAGGGTAAAGTCCCTCCCACCATAAGGGAATATCAAGTTCAAGGCCTCCTGAAGAACCTGAACATACATAAGTCTATGGGACCTGATGGGATGCATCACATAGTTCTGAATGAATTGGCTGATGTAGTTGTAAAGCCGCTCTCCATAATATCTGAAGAGTCTTGGCAGTCAGGTGAAGTCCTTGGGGATTGGAAGAAGGAAAACATTACACCCAGAAGTCCCTGGAAATTACCAACCTCTCAGCCTCACCTCTGTTCCAGGGAATATTGTGGAACAGATCCTCCTGGAAGCTATACCAGAACACATGGAGGATAGGGAGGTGATTCAAGACAGGCAGCGTGGATTCACCAAAGGCAGCTCCTGCCTGAACCAACCTAATGGCTTTCTATGATGGTGTAACTACATCACTGGACAAGGGAAGGACAACAGATGTCACCTATCTAGACTTTAGTAAAGTCTTTGATACAGTCCCCCACAATGTCCTTTGCTATGAGATGGAGAGATATGGATTTGGTGGGCAGACAGTGCAGAGGATAAGGAATTGGTTGGATGATTGCATACTAAGCATCAATGTTTCAATGTTCAGGCTGAGATGAATGACAAGTGGTATCCCTCAAAGGTCTGTATTAGGACCTGTGTTGTTCACTATCTTCACCAATGATACAGACAGTAGAAGTGAGTGCACCCTCAATGAGTTCACAGATGATACCAAGCTAGTGTTGCAGTTGGTAAGACTGAAGAATAGGATGCCATCCAGAGCGACCTGGACAGGCTGGAGAGGTGGACTGAGGACAATCTCATGAGGCTCACTAAGGCAAAGTGAAAGGTCCTTCGCCTAGGTCAGGGCAATCATCGATATCAATACAGGCTTGGGGGTGATGAAATTGAGGGCGATCCTGCAGAAAAGGACTTGGAGGTAGTGGTGGACAAGTAGCTGGACATGAGGCAACAACATGCTCTTGCTGCCCAGAAGGCAAATTGCAACCTGGGCTGCATTAAAAGAAGCATGGCCAGCAAGTTGATTCTGCCACTCTCCTCTGCTCTGGTGAGACCTCACCTGGAATAATGTGTTGAGCTCTTGGGCGCCCAACACAAGAGAGACATGGCCCTGCTGCAGCAGAATGGCCACAAAGGTGATCAGAGGGCTGGAGCGCCTCTCCTTTGAAGACTGGGTGAAAGAATCAGTGTTGTTTAGCCTGGAGAAGAGAAGGCTCTGGAGAGACCTTATAGCTATGTTTCAGTATCTGAAGGGGACTTTCAGGAAGGCTGGGGAAGGACTGTTTAGAAGGACTTGCATTTGTGGGACAAGGGGCAATGGTTTTAAACTGGAGCAGAATAGATTTATGTTGGACATAAGGAGGAAGTTCTTTACAACAAGAGTGGTAAAATACTGGAACAGATTGCTCAGGGCATGTGATTGTCCCTGGAGAACCACAGAAGCAACCACATTGGAAGAGACCTCCAAGATCATCAAGTCTGACTGATCACCCAACCCTATCTATTAGACTAGACCATGGCACTAAATGCCTCAGCCTCTTCTTAAACACCTCTAAGGGACATTGACCCCACCACCTCCTTGGGCAGCCCATTCCAATGGGCAATCACTTTTTCTGTGAAGAACTTTGTGGCCCTGAGCAGCCTGATCTAGTTAGAGGTGTCCCTGATTACTGCAAAGGGGTTGGACAAGATGACCTTTGAGGGTTCCTTCCCAATGCAATATGTGAACCTGTGAATTTATCGCTCGCCTGTAAATACCTACAGTGCAGATGTAATGTTAGTCAGTAGGGAGTAAAAGGCACTGCAAGGGCGCAATTTGTCGACTTGCTTTAGATGTCTATTTTAGGATGAAATAAATTGTGCCCTAGAAATGCCAGCTTCTCTCCAGTGACAGCAAAAGACAATCTAAGGCAACTTCCTCAAATATAGATGGTCATTTAAATCCCAGTCAAAATGCATGGGAAATCAAGGTACTTACTCAGCAGCTACTGAATAGAATTTTAGCTCTGGAAAAAATGTTTCCTATGCTTGTCACTCATCTGAAAAATAATGTGACAGTCTGCAATTCACTGAAGAATTTAAAAAAAAAAAGACCTGACTCCATTGTGTATTTCTCTGATGGGAACAAATACAACATCTTTCCATTTTCTGCATATTCACACAAAGGAACAATGCACAGTTTGCTAGGCCTCTTGCTCCCTTGGGCTTTGGTTGTGTGATCATGTCATGGAGAATCTCAGCCTGGCATATGTACCAAGTAGTAGAGATGAAGTGGGGGGATAAAGACCATAGTTCTATGAGGAGAGGCTGAGGGAGCTGGGATTGTTTAGCCTGGAGAAGAGGAGGCTCAGGGGAGACCTTATTGCTGTCTACAACTACCTGAAGAGAGGTTGTAGCCAGGAGGGTGTTGGTCTCTTCTCCCAGGCAATCAGCACCAGAACAAGAGAACACCATCTCAAGCTGTGCCAAGGGAAGTTTAGGCTGGAGGTGAGGAGGAAGTTCTTCACAGAGAGAGTTGTTAGCCATTGGAATGTGCTGCCCAGGGAGGTGGTGGAGTCACCATCCCTGGTGGTGTTCAAGAGGGCATTGGATGTGGCACTTGGTGCTGTGGTTTAGTAGTCATGAGGTCTTGGGTGCCAGGTTGGACTTGATGATCTTTGAGGTCTTTTCCAACCTTATTGATTCTATGATTCAAACTTGTTGCCTTCAACTGAAATTCTGTACAGCCTGAAACCATGCCAGGAGACTAGCCTTTACTAGCAGCAGGGAAGCTCTCTGGCAATGAGTCCCCTAATGTGTGGACCCAATAGTGGTGGATGAGTCTAACCAGACATTAAAGAATATGTGACCAGCTGCCTTTAGTAAGAAGAATAAACTTGTAATGCTGGCTCTGCATTACAAGTATGCAAGCTGCAGATCTCATTTCAAGGAAATATAAACAAGTGCTCACTCTGAGTGCATAGAACAGAACTTAAAGTTCCACAAAGACTTAGAGTATGTGCACAATTAGATGCAATACCTGTGTATTATATACAAACTTATGGCTCCATTCCATTTTGCATATGTACATAGGTCTAGTAAGCACATAAATATGAGAACTGTTATCAGAATATTAGCCTGAGTCAGATTAAGGCAGCTCTCTCTTGTTTTCAAAAGCAGTATAAAGAATTAATCTAACATGCTTCCTTCCTAATAATTTCAGTGTATGAACTTCTCTTGTTGCTGCAGCTTGCATACAGGAAATCCCTTAAAAGAAAACAATGGACTACCCGAAGCAATCTTTATGTTTTCTGTGAGCTCTCTTATTATGTTAGTGCTCACAAACTGAAAGAATGGAAGTAATTCTCCTTGGTAACTTACAATAATAGGCTTATAAGAAATGCATATATAAAATTATGTTTGCAATTGAAAAACCTCTGCAATTCTGAATTGATTTCGCTATCCACTTCTCTTGATCCTCACCTCATCTTTTCTTTTGCCCTACTTACCTTTTCATCCTCTCATTATTAACTTCACAGAGTTTCCCTTCACATTTCATTTCATTTAGCTTCTCTTAGACTTCAAGGAGATTATTTTTCTGTGGATTACAGACTTCAGACTTCTTCAAACTCTGAAGAATTGTGATAGGACTGATATAATTCTGTTCTTTTTTTTTCACTCCTGGCAGTTGTCTTGCTCATTTAGATTAGAGCAAACATACATTATGTTGGGCTCTGACAGTGCCTCCTGTCAAGGGTTAGGGCTGGGCTGCCTAGTAGATAAAAGGCAGACTCACTCTACTAATCCCTCTCCTTTCCCAAAGGCAAAAAGAAAGGGAATAAAAGTGAGAGATAATGAAATAATAATAAAATGAAATATATACAAACCACATATTGAACACAAGCCCCTGAAGGCAATTATGTCATTGTCACCACTGATGTTGTGGGCAGGAACTGGGGGAGTATAGGATTCGTGTCTGGCTGCAAATCACCTTGTGATGGGGGTGAGTGCATCAAGAGCTGAGGAGTATCTCAGCAAAGATAAGATCATCTCTCCCATCAAGACAGCAGCTGCTCAAGATGGGTGGGATGGGCATATGGTAGAAAGCCCCCCTGGAATGTGCTGCAGAGCACCTCCTGGCCTGATAAGCCCAGGGATGTTTAGTGGGAGGCAAAGGTGGGGAGGGGAGAGACTGTGGTGAGGGCACCGTATTTCCAGAATTATGCCCCATATACCATAAATCTTGTGCCAGCATGTTTGGCCACATCCCTTTGTGCCCACAGACGTCACTGGATGGTGGGGGTTTGTTACTTTATTGTTTCACACTATACGCAAGAAAAGCTCCTGATTCCAAAACCTAGTGCCAACTTTGAAGGATTTAGAATAGAATAGACCAGACCAAGTTGGACCTTCAAGATCATCGCGTCCAACCTATCAACCAATCCATCCCACCTAAACACCTAAACCAGGGCACCAAGCACCAAATCAAGTCTCCTCCTAAACACCTCCAATCATGGTGACTCCACCACCTCCACGGGCAGCCCATTCCAATGGACAATCACTCTTTCTTTGAAGAACTTCTTTTTAACATCCAGCCTAAACCTCCCCTGGTGCAGTTTGAGACTGTGTCCTCTTGTTCTGGTGCTGGGTGCCTGGGAGAAGAGACCAGCCCTTGCCTGTCTACAACCTCCCTTCAGGTAGTTGGAGAGAGCAATAAGGTCACCCCTGAGTCTCCTCTTCTCCAGGCTAAGCAACCCCAGCTCCCTCAGCCTCTCCTCATAGGGCTTGTGTTCCAAACCCTTCACCAACTTCGTTGCCCTTCTCTGGACACGTTCCAACAAGTCAACATCCTTCCTAAACTGAGGGGCCCAGAACTGGACACAAGACTCAAGGTGTGGCCTAACCAGTGCAGCATATAGGTGGAGAATGACCTCCCTGCTACTGCTGGCTACACTGTTCCTGATGCAGGCTTGAAAAGTTCTGTTTGATCCAAACCAGTTTGTTTGTTTTCACCTAACTTTTAACAGCTTTGTTAAATAATTTCGAATACTAAATAAGCATTCACATAAAATCATAAAAAATGTACCAAGCCTATTGGGAAAAAGAAACCAGTTCCATGCACATCTGAGGGTTTTCTTTAGTTCTAAGTGCAAAGTTTTGGTGAATAGCTTCAATGCAGCTCTTCCCAGTAAGAGTCTTAATGTGCTGCCAACTGAGCCACTTGGTCCCCCCCCAGTAAGAGTCTGGCCAGATCTGAGACTAGCCTAGCAGTGGGGAGTGGGGAAGAAGAAGCCCTGGGGGGGTGGGGGGTGTCTTGGATGTACCCCCAGGTGGGGATGGGATCTTCCTGGGTATGTTTTGGGATTTTATTTTGTCACTCTGCTTCTGGCTCTCTGTAAACATTCACTGCTTTTTCATTTAAACTTTCCATCACTTTTGCGATCCATTTGTCTGAGTTGTTATTTTTGCCCGTGGTGGGGAGGGGGGCTGCCTCAACCCACTACAGGAGCAAAAGAGAGACAAGTTTTATGTGAAAGAGATAGAGTATGGCTAAAAAAAAAAAAAGACACTTTTAATCCACATGACTTAACTTCCCACAACTTAACTTCCCACAATCACTTAGGACTAAAAAGATGTTTCTCAAGGTTTTTATGAGAAGAAAAAGAAACAGTACAAAAACTGCAAGATGAAAATAATTTGGTTTTAAACAATGCTTAGGCGTTTTATTTACTGTAATAGACAGGGAAGAGCCTGTTCATAGCAGAGAGCTCTCTTTTACATAGAAACACACAGCTTCTTCCAGCGCTTTGCTTAACTGCGGGAACAAATGAAGTGACGACTGCAGGTTGTACTAGGCAGAGGCCCCAGGAAATTGGTAGGTACATATTCTACCAACTTGACTGGTGGAGTGGTAATAATTAGTTCCTTTTGACTGTGTATTACATTTTCTGCAGGAGAAGCAAAGATAAGCACCTGCCTCCCCCTCCCCCCCCCCCCTTTTAAAGTGTTATTGACATTCAACTCCAGAAGAGCTGCAAATTTAGTGGCCTTTTGCTGTTCTAATTATATGTTGTGAGTCTCTAGCCAATGCCTGTAGGTAATTGCTACATTTGTAGTCATACAGGTAGGCCGAAAATGAAATATAGAGTACTACTGCAGAGGGAGGTATTACAAAAGAGATGAGCAATAAATTACTGTGTTTGCTCCAAGCATTTAAAAGACATTGCTTTTTCCAATCCCTTTGTTCATTCAGCAGTTTTGCTGTGGACAGATGACATTTTTACACAGTCAAAAGAGTAGTCATTGATCTGTTGGACAAAGACTCTATGCTATAATGACCATTCTATCCTGGAGAATGGAACTGTTTCTCTCATGTAGGAAAAAAGTTTTCTTATTTTCTTACTTATTTTTACACAGTACATGGTTATAGTTTATGAATCTCCAGTTCAGTGACAGATTCCTCTTCGGGGAATGAGAAATGGCTTGCCATTTCTGCAGCTCTAACCTGCTTCCTCAGCAAGTTCTCAAGCATCTACCAGCAGAATCATATTACCAGAGGTCACTGAAGAGGCTTCTTCTGACAGTATGTATTATAACAGAGAGTCATCATTGTTGCAGCTGTAATTTTATTAACATTACTTACAACCTGTAAATGCCAAGAGTAATTTGGGGCCATACCCTTTTCTCACTCTTCTCCCCACAACTACTTCCCCATTTTCCTGCCAGCTTGCTTATCTCCAGGGTTTCTTTGAAATACTGACCTGCTAAACTAGAACAGCAAACACAAGTAGATTTATTTAATCCCTGAAAGCCTTGTTGGCAGTCTTTTCACTTTGTTGGGGAGTAACTTCTGCACTGGAAGAGCATTTAACATGATAGTGTTCTTTTTTTTTATCACATGCTCAGGTTTCCTTCCTCTAAACTCCTGAGCTTTATTTCATTAATTGCCAGTGTGAACAGTTACTCTGCAATGTAATGAGAGTTATCTGAAGTGTTTGGTGTTCTCTTCTTCCTGGCACTCAAAATGTATTACTGTAAATGCTGAAATAATTTTTTTTGGTGTTAGTATTTTCTACCAAGTTGCACAAAGAATTCTTGCAACAGTGTTCCACAGTTGTCACTGGGAACATCCATGTGGGTGCACTGTCTGCACTTCTCCCTCAAGGCAGCTCTGTAATTCTAAGAAGGCAGGGAGGAAGGCAGCATAGCAGAGTGGAGCATGGCTATGAAGCAAACTGATAGAGTGTTTGTTTGCACAAGTAAGAGGGGAAAAACACAAGGCACTGCATGTGCTATGAACTTACTGCAGGAAATTTGAGATCAGTTGGGAAGACATGTAGGTATAATAATGCAGACATGTGGCCCAAATAATAGACTGATGCCTCTCTCTGATGCTTCAGTTCAGTACCATGAGAATGTATTACTGAGCTGGCTAGTTTCTGGCAGATCAATGCACAAGCAAAAACACACAAGTATCTCTCTGCACATACCCATATGAAAAGATATCCAAAGATATGAGTGGACTTCAAATCAATGACAGGTTATAGCTAAGCCCCTCAGGTGAGACAGCAAAGTGCTATGAGGAGAAACTGAGGGATCTGGGGTTGCTTAGCCTGGAGAAGAGGAGGCTCAGGGGAGACCTTCTTGCTCTCTACAGCTACCTGAAGGGTGGTTGTAGACAGGTGGGGGTTGGTCTCTTCTCCCAGGCAACCAGCACCAGAACAAGAGGACACAGTCTCAAACTGCACCAGGGGAGGTTTAGACTGGATCTTAGGAAGAAGTTCTATACAGAGAGAGTGATTGCCCATTGGAATGGGCTGCCCAGGGAAGTGGTGGAGTCACCATCATTGGAGGTGTTTAGGAGGAGACTTGATAGGGTGCTTGGCTGCATGGTTTAGTTGATTACGTGGTGTTGGATGATGGGTTGGATGTGATGATCTGGAAGATCTCTTCCAACCTGGTTTATTCTGTTCTATTGAAAGTGTTCATATGGGCACTCAATGCCCTTCATCAATGGTGAGCAACCAAATTCTAATTAAAAGAAATAAATCTGAATTGTTAATCCAAGTACAAAATAAAAGGTACAGTCTATTAGACCTCAAAGTACCTTTTACTGTTAACCCCTTGCCTTTACATGACAATATATGAATCCTTTTTTTTTTCCCCCCCATGATAATAAATTTGCATTCACAAACATTTCTAGACAATTCAAATCATCCTTGAGGTAAAAGACAACTACTGGAGTCAATTGTAATAGCTACCTGCTGACTGAAAGGTTCCACTATGGATTTTTATTGGAAAGCGAAGGGATTTTTCCTAACTCCTTTAATGTTACTGCCACAGACACTTCATGTGTCTTGTTTTTTAAACACAAATGACTCCATCCTTCATGATGGCACAGCTTCAATCCTCATCAAGTACATTAAGCTCCTGATAGCAGGTTTTATAAATTGCAAGTGTGATATAATGCAAGGGTTTACTAGAAAGAGCTGCAATAATTAAAGCCTGCTCTTTTGACTGCATTATAGCATAAAATTTCCTATGGCAGAAAAATATTTATTGAGGGCATGAAAAACAGGGAAAACACTTAGACTTTTTGTCATTATTATTTAACTACTCTGGTCACTGAACCTGCCTGGTTCCATTTCTGTACATACAACACTCTGTGACCTACCTTGACCACTACATTTTACAAGCTGGAGTCATCCATTAAACTGGTGAAATGATTTTGTCAATATGGCTTGCACAAAAAGCCAATAAGTAAAAAATAGGTCTCCTATGAGCTGTCTTAGCATTTCTTGCCTTGATAAATGCAAGCAATTGTCTCAGTTTGACTCTTAGGGGAGCTGATAACTAAAGAGAAATAATGATCCTAATAGAAGGCAAAGATAAACTTGTACTTCATACCGTTGCCTGGAGCTTACATGCAAAATATGTTTAGAGTTCCAGATTTACTGTGTTACTAGAAGACATAGGAAGGTGTCATGGTGGAGATACCAATATTAATGTCACTTACTGAAAGTGCCAAATGCACAGTATGCTGATTGGGCATGATACAGAAATGATTAATTTCACTTTGCTGAATGTGATTAACAACAGCAGCAGCCTTGTCTTTTTAGGTTTTCCTTCCAGCACCTCTACCTCTGCTTATGAGGAGCAGCTCAGACTAACAAAAGCCCAGTCTACCCCCAGCATGAGCTTAACCATCACAATAATAATACAATAATACAATACACCAGGTTGGAAGAGACCTTCAAGATCATCACATCCAACCCATCAACCAATCCAACCCACCTAAATACAGTACAATACAACCCACCTAAACAACTAAAAAACTAAACCGTGGCACCAAGCACCCCATCAAGCCTCTTCTTGAACACCTCCAATGAAGGTGACTCCACCACTTCCACAGGCAGCTGATTCCAGCGGGCAATCACTCTCTCGGTATAGAACTTCCTCCTAACATCCAGTCTAAACCTGCCCTGGCGCAGCCTGAGACTGTGTCCTCTTGTTCTGGTACTGGCTGCCTGGGAGAAGAGACCAACCTCTGCCTGGCTACAACCTCCCTTCAGGTAGTTGTAGAGAGCAATGAGGTCTCCCCTGAGCCTCCTCTTCTCCAGGCTAAGCAACCCCAGCTCCCTCAGCCTCTCCTCATAGGGCTTGTGTTCCAAACCCCTCACCAACTTTGTTGCCCTTACACTAATTATACATAACAAACCAATATGCACACCACAAATCCTGTTGCATGCCGTTGTCCAAGAAAATGTTTTCCGTGTTACCCTACATTTTGAAAAGTTTCCCCAGTAGTCTTTCACAGCCTCTAACCTTTTCTAATGGAGACATCTCATTAGTATTCAGATGGTGTGGCCAGCATGTACTTTCATTTAGGTCTGTTATTAGGGAAAGAACACTCCTTTTTAAAAGCATTGAGGATCATGGGAGACAAAGAGAGTCCAGCAATTAGAACAGTCTCCAGCAGAACACCATGCCTATTCTTTGCTGAAAATGAGCTTCCTATTATTAAACACAAACTACTCTGTCATTCTAATCTAGAATTAATTTGTGCAATGTTTCTATTATTTATAATTTTCTGTGTCATCAGCTGCTCAGCAGATTAACAATACTTTTCTTTCTGGGAGCAATTATGATGGGAGAGCTTTTGTATTCAGACTTTTAAATGAGGTTATTAATACTTACATCTCATTGCATCTGTTGAATCGTAATTTAACTTTTAATTACTACATGCATTGGTGTGTTTTGTGTATTTGTATGTGTACATGCTAATTATGGCAATCGTTTATATTACAGAGCCCAAGAATAATTCATTTTAGACAAGAAAACAGTGATAGTGCCATTGCTTTCAGTAGAATTAATATATTGTAGGCAATTGGATCTTTTGGCTATTGATCAGGGAACTCTTTAATTGCTGTTCCCTAAAATTAATGTCTTAGAACCTAATTCAAAGCCTGCTGAAGTCAGTGGAGGAAGTCACGCTAATTTCAATGGCTGTTCGGTCCGCTCATTAACATCATTTATTATTACACCACTTTATTTCGTAAGGAAAATAAAGTGTCTTCCAATACTATTGGAAAAGAAGGACAAAAAGGAACAGAGGGCAGTAAGAAGGGTGTGTCGCTACTTCAAGTGAACCACTCTTAGAAGATGCAGAGTTTGTGCTTAGTGAAGAGAAATTAAATGTGACCTCTTCCCTCACAAACCTAAATGTCCGTTTAGCAAAGCTTGAGTAAAGGTAAATAAACCATCAGGAAACCTGGAGAATGCTTTGCCCTTCATCCAGCAAAGTGCTCAGAGAAGTGCTTATCTTTAA
The DNA here is from genome assembly GCA_015227895.2 of Colaptes auratus. Taxonomy (NCBI): domain Eukaryota; kingdom Metazoa; phylum Chordata; class Aves; order Piciformes; family Picidae; genus Colaptes; species Colaptes auratus. The sequence continues at coordinate 64,231,219 of CM037632.1, forward strand.
GCAGGTAACTACTCCCATTTAAGCCAATGGACAATTCCACCACATATGTTTTTAAGAAAGCTGCTCCAGAAGGAAGGTTGCAAAGGTTTCCCACTTCCCAGCTTAGTGCTTTGCCATGAAGGTGCTGGAACCCTGCAACAGATTGCCCAGGGAAGTAGTTGTGGCTTCACCCCTGAAGATATTCAAGGTGAGGCGTGCCAAGGCTCTGAGCAACCTGATCTCCTATTCCTCCCAGCTCTTCCCAAAGCAGCTCCTGCTCCCTCTACACCACCCTCCACCCTGCCTAAACAGCTTCTGCTCCACCACCACCATTTTTGCACCCACCCCAGAGCCTGGGGCAAGACCCTCAACCAGCCAAAATACCACACAGAGGAGCTCAGACTCAGTAAGGAGGCCCAGCCAGCACCCATGAATGATATTGGAGTAATCATCAACATTCTTCCTACATAGCTGGGGGGCCACTAGGCCCCCCAGCCTTTGTTGTCACCACCACCATCACCCAGTGTGCACCACAGGCACTCACCAGTGATGAGAAGAGGATCGCTCAGTCCAGATGAGCTCAGCTTGGGGCTTCTGTCGTTCCTGGAGGCATTAAAAAGGGGAACAGGCAAAGAGGGCAAAGTGGCCACACCTGAGGTGGGAGGAGACTCCAACAGAGCCCAGGTGCTCTGGGATTTGAGGGAGAAAAGGGAGGAAAATGGGGCTGGTGGTGTGGAAAAGGGGCAGATATGGTGGGAAAGGGGAGGTGGTGGTGAAAGGAGGGGATTTAAAAATTATTTTCCATAAATCTTTCATAAGGCACAACTGCCATTCATGGTTTGCTTTGCCTCCATGCAAAAAGAACAAACTCATCAATACTTCATAAAAAAATAAAGCACAATTGTGGCCATTCAATGAAACCTTTCCATAAGTATCATTTTGCTTGGTGGGAAAATCTGTGCTTTTCAGATCAAAATGACAAGTTTTAACAACAGCAAAAAGAAAAAAAAAAGTTCTCCAAGAGTGAATTTTCTCCCTGGATACCAGCAGAAAACACCAGGATGACAAAGGCACTGGAGCACTGCCCTGGGAGGAGAGGCTGGGAGCCTTGGGGCTTTTTAGTCTGCAGAGGAAAAGACTGAGAGGGGATTTAATATATGTTAATAAATATCTGAGGGCTGGGGGTCAAAAGGGAGGGGACAGGCTGTGCTCAGTTGCAGCCTGGGATAGGACAAGGGGTAATGTATATAAACTACAGCACAGGAGGCTCCACCTCAACATGAGGAACTTCTTCACTGTGGTGGTCACAGGGACCTGGAACAGGCTCTCCAGACGGGTTGCGGAGTCTCCTTCTCTGGTGACTTTCAAGCCTCATCTGGATGTGTTCCTGTGTGACCTGTGCTAGATTCTATGGTCCCGCTCTGGCAGGGGGGTTGGACTCAATGATCTCCAGAGGTGCTATCCAACCCCTACCATCCTATGATCTGGCTGTTTTCTGCCCAGATGGATGAAGAGAGTAGGGATTTAACATGGTTCATGATTATAGGCATGATTAAGGGCCAACCTCTGATCCCAATTATAACCTAATTTGTATCAATTCTAAAATTGTATTGCCTAAACTTGAAGACTTGGTCTGATACTTCAGTTCTTACAATAGTGCATTGAACCACTAAAGATCAAAATTTTTAAGCTGAAGAGGTGACTTGGGAGGGGATTTATTTTCACTACCTTCAGCCTTCTAGCATCTAGCCTGTGTTAGCCATGAGGGAGGAGCCCTTCTAGGGGAATTTGTATCTCTGCAATGATCATACTTCTGAATGAGATGAATTATCCTTTCAGATTTCCTAATTCTCTCCATAAGTTACAAAAGGGGCTTAGAGAGCTAGCTTACTATGGTATGATAATTTTTTAGATATCTAAAATATGAATATGAGGCTGAACATAAATTTATCCCTTTAACAGGGCTTCCATTAGCCCAGCTGAACCTGTAAAAATACATTAAGCAATGAATTAGCTGCTGTGGGTATATAATGAATCCCATTCATCTGTATTTACATGCACATAACCTCAAATAATTGGTCAATTAAATGCCTTCATTTGTATTACATGTTCACAATTCCTCTGTCTTCTCCCCACTAAACCCAAATATCAATGAATGCACAAATATGTGATGAAGCCATGTTCAGTCACAGTATTTAGCTCATGTGTAAATGGATACCATTTAAAAAATGTGCATCAAGATACAAAATATTCAGTGACAGGACAAAGCAAATTGAAGCTCATTGATTATAGGTTTGTGATAACTTAAATGGCCATGAATGAACGTAGCCTGCAGGCAGGCAAAGTCTTCTGTTGAAATCAATCCCATGAGAAAGCATGAAGAAGCAAAACAATAAACAAAGTAAGTTTGAATAAAACTTCACCAATAGAAAGTTAATTGTAGGTAATACCCCCCAAAAAAGTTCCTTGATAAAAAATGGAATCATGCAATCATAATGCCTCTGTTCAGAATAAGCAGTTTAAACTACACTTCAGATATCAAAACTAAATTGCATGTGTTTATTTAAGACTTTATAAATTATGACATGTTCCCTTTGTAAGTGTTCCCTTTGGTTTACAGTGGGATATTGCCTCCATCCAGAGAGGGAAAGAGACTCAGTTCTTTTGAATATTTCCGTGTTATGAAATGAGAGGCACAAACGAGGCCAAAATATCAACAGCTAGGCTATTGATTACACAAATAAATTGGATGGATCAGAAGGGAAGAGAGAGAAAATAGAGAAGGAGAGAGAGAATAGGGAAAGAGAAGAGGAAAGGAATTATATTACCGCACCCTTCACCCCCCAAGACAGTTTGAGTCTGTGGAGGAAGGCTGCTGCAGCTTTGGAAGGGAGGGTCTGTGAAGAAAGGCTACTGAAGCTTTGGCATCCAGGAGATATCCTTGTTGTTTGTGCTGTCCTCTGAGCAGCCTCTTCAGCTCCAGGAGTTGTAGCAGGTGGAACATAGAACACAGAGAGAGGCTTCCTCTTGGTCTGCTTTTTCCAGGCTACATGGTGATGTCTCTGTCACTTTTCTCTCCTGGTATCCTCTCTGTTTTTCTTCAGAGCAGCATTGCCTAAGGCTTTGCCTTCTCTCGAATTTTCCTTCCCAGCAGCATTGTCCCGGTCTTGTCTTTCACCATGTTTTCCTTCTGTGTTTTTCTTCTACTGAGCCAGTAGTTGCCCAGATCTTTTATACAGTTTTTAGGTATGTATATTCAAGAGAGTATTGATAGCAGTGGCCTCTGCCCATTTCCAGGACAGCTGCAGTCTGGTGAGCAATCCTTATCTATGCACCTTCCAAAGAGTCATTCCAGTGGCGTCTGCCCAACACACATCAGCTATTGTCTGGGCAAGGAGCAAAGGTGATTTTCTTTGTTGAGTCACATCAGGAGAGACAAGATTTCGTCTCTGACAGTTATACACCTGGTTTTAAGGACATAGTCTCTTATTTCTTTATCATTGATAAAATTATCAACTACCAGGCAGCTGTGATGTATGTGTCTGTCCCCTCCCAACATCTTGCCCACCCCAGTCTACTTCTTGGGTGAACAAAGTAAGAAATAAAGAAGGCACTGATCCTGTGCCAGCACCCATACATGAAATATTGCTGTGTTAGTTTCAGTCACACATGAAAAACACAACACTGCTCATGCTGCTATGAAGAAAATCAACACCTTCCCAAGCAGATCCAGTATAGTGCACGCCATTAAAATAAAGTTGCTTTTGACAGCTAAGTGCCCTGTTCTCTTGGTAGGTCTCAATTGAAAAACAAACCCAGCCAACCAACCAACCAACCAAAAAAACCCCATCATAAGATTATCTGATCTCCAAGGCAGCTCTTCTGAAATTGTGATTCACTATGTTAGCTGCCTGAGAAAACAAATCAGATTTAGAACAGTACAAATATGAGAAATTAAGTAGAGGGGAAAGCCTGTAAACAGAGAAAAATAACACTGAGATTCATATTTCAGTTAGAGCAATTGTGACCAGGTATTTCCTTTTCTTATTAGTACACTGTGTTGTAAGATATCATAGAATCATAGAATCATGGACTCAACCAGCTTGGAAAAGACCTGAGGTCACCAAGTCCAACCTGTCACCCAAGACATCATGACTACTAAACCATGGCACCAAGTGCCACGTCCAATCCCCTCTTGAACACCTCCAGGGATGGTGACTCCACCACCTCCCTGGGCAGCGCATTCCAATGGCAATGACTCTCTCTGAGTGAAGAACTTTCTCCTCACCTCGAACCTAAACTTCCCCTGGTGCAGTTTGTGTCTGTGTTCTCTTGTTCTGGTGCTGGTTGCCTGGGAGAAGAGACCAATCCCCACCTGGCAGCTCAGGTTAGACTCTCTCCTAGGAAATATAGTCTAAAGTAAAATGTTAGCTTAAAGAGAACAGAAAGCAGAGTCACAAATAATTAATTTGGTAATACTGAACCTAGTGTTCGGATAACCCTGCCAGATGAACTTTTGACCAATAATGTGCTTCAAATTATGGCTATGGTTTTTAAATTATAATTTTATGCAAAATTGAAATAAATTAACAAGCAGAGTAAAAGTCATAACCAACAGAATAATCAGAACACAGTGAGGTTGCAGCCCTCAGCCTACTGAAGTGTCTAATGATAACAAGGCTTCCCGATCCACAGTTACATATGTATTTATGATATCTAGTACCAACAATTAGGTCTGGGCTGGCCAATGTATGAATAACACATGCTTTCTATCAACTTCTCTCCTCTGCCAAAGGAGAATAGAATAGAATAGAATAGAATAGAATAGAATAGAATAGAATAGAATAGAATAGAATAGGAGTAGAGTAGAGTAGAGTAGAGTAGAATAGAATAGAATAGAATAGAATAGAATAGAATAGAATAGAATAGAATAGAATAGAATAGAATAGACCAGGTTGGAAGAGACCTTCAAGATCATCGCGTCCGACCTATCATCCAACACCACCTAATCAACTAAACCATGCAACCAAGTGCCCCATCAAGTCTCCTCCTAAACACCTCCAATGATGGTGACTCCACCACCTCCCTGGGCAGCCCATTCCAATGGACAATCACTCTTTCTTTGAAGAATTTCTTTTTAACCTCCAGCCTAAACCTCCCCTGGTGCAGTTTGAGACTGTGTCCTCTTGTTCTGGTGCTGATTGCCTGGGAGAAGAGACCAGCCCTCGCCTGTCTACAACCTCCCTTCAGGTACTTATAGACAGCAATAAGGTCTCCCCTGAGCCTCCTCTTCTCCAGGCTAAGCAACCCCAGCTCCCTCAGCCTCTCTTCATAGGGCTTGTGCTCCAAATCCCTCCCCAGCTTTGTTGCCCTTCTCTGGACACATTCCAGCAAGTCAACATCTTTCCTAAACTGAGTTGCCCAGAACTGGACATAGGACTCATGGTGTGGCCTAACCAGTGCAGTGTACAGGGGCAAGAGACAGTGTACAGGACAAGAGAATGGGCATAAGAGAGAGAGACTTATGGACTGGAAAACTAAACCAGCTTTAATGAAAACAATAACAATAAAATGAAATCTATAAAAATATATGCAAATCAATATCAAACCCAGTCCCCTGATGCAATTACATGGCTGTCACCACTGATGTTGAGAGCAGGCACTGGGGAAGTCACAGACTGAACTCCACAGCAGATGGGAACTGAATTCAGGAGCTGGATTCAAGAACTGGATTCAGTAAAACAAAAATCAGGATAGAAGGCAGAACGGACACAGTCCTTGGATACTGACCATTGAAAAAGAGAGCTTAACCATTATGATCCCTCAGCTTCATACTGAATGGGATGTATATCTTGTGCAGCCTGCTTTGGTAGAGGGCTTGGACTCAATGATCTCTGGAGGTCCCTTCCAACCCCTAACACACCTTGAGTACTGTGTGCAGTTCTGGGCCCCTCAATTTAAGAAGGACATTGAGACTCTTAAATGTGTCCAGAGAAGGGCAACGAGGCTGGGGAGAGGCCTCGAGCATAAGTCGTATGTGGAGAGGCTGAGGGAGCTGGGATTGTTTAGCCTGGAGAAGAAGAGGCTCAGGGGAGACCTTATTGCTGTTTACAAGTACCTGAAGGGTGGTTGTAGCCAGGTAGGGGCTGGGCTCTTCTCCCAGGCTACCAGCACCAGAACAAGAGGACACAGTCTCAAGCTGCACCAGGGGAAGTTTTGGCTGGATGTTAGGAAGAAATTCTTCATAGAGAAAGTGATTGGCCATTGGAATGTGCTGCCCAGGGAGGTGGTGGAGTCACCATCACTGAAGGTGTTTTTAGGAGGAGACTTGATAGGGTGCTTGGTGCCATGGTTTAGTTGATTAGATGGTGTTGGATGATGGCTTGGACACAGTGATCTCGAAGGTCTCTTCCATCCTGGTCTATTCTATTCTATTTTAGTCTAGTCTAGTCTAGCCTAGCCTAGTCTAGTCTAGTCTAGTCTCTGATTCTGTTTTCCTGCAGGTGCAACATGCAAAACATGTGACCCAATATGGAACTCAAGATTTAACAGTGACTTTGGTCTCTGTAGGAGCAAGAATAAGCAAAAGCCTTGCTGCATACAGATCCTTGGTGCTAACTGTAAACATCAAGTGATATCACTTCTAGAAGCAGAAACCCCCCAAAATTGCTGTTAATTTCAGGAAGTGTAGCTACTTGGAAGAGACTTAGCTGAAAACTAATACCTCTGAGCAGAACTATTTCTGTTCTAGCTCAGATCAGGACATCTAGGAAAACCAAAACTCTTCTAGCATTTATTAGGAATAATGGTTCTGCAATTCTGTAATTTCTATGAACAATTTCTGCCTTAGACAGCTGCATGACAGAATTAGACTTGCTAATTATAATTCTGCAACTGGCTTGTCAGTACTCAATTTTTTAAAGAGAATATCACTTGAAAGTGATTTTTTTTAATGAGAGAGTTGGTGGCTTCATAATTATTTTAATATGGAGACAAAATATGAATTGACAGGAATATTGAAGAGAATGACATTTTTACATGTGGAAGAAAGATGATCCTGTAAATGGAGGAAGCTCAGGGCAGACCCTATTGCTGTCTGCAACTACCTGAAGGGAGGTTGTAGCCAGCTGGGGGTTGGTCTCTTCTCCCAAGCAACCAGCACCAGAACAAGAGGACACAGTCTCAAGCTGTGCCAGGGGAGGTTTAGGCTGGATGTTAGGAGGAACTTCTTCATAGAAAGAGTGATTGGCCATTGGAATGTGCTGCCCAGGGAGGTGGTGTAGTCACCATCACTGGAGGTATCACAGTATCACAGTATCGCTAAGGTTGGAAGAGACCTCGAAGATCATCGAGTCCAACCTGTCACCCAAGACCTCATGAATAGACCATGGCACCAAGCGCCACGTCCAATCCTCTCTTGAGCACCTCCAGGGACGGTGACTCCACCAGCTCCCTGGGCAGCCCATTCCAATGGCGAATGACTCTCTCGGTGAAGAACTTTCTCCTCACCTCGAGCCTAAACTTCCCCTGGCACAGCTTGAGACTGTGTCCCCTTGTTCTGGTGCAGGTTGCTAGAGAGAAGAGGCCAACCCCTTCCTGGCTACAACCACCCTTCAGGTAGTTGTAGAGAGCAATGACGTCTCCCCTGAGCCTCCTCTTCTCCAGGCCAAACAACCCCAGCTCCCTCAGCCTCTCCTCGTAGGGCTTGTGCTCAAGGCCTCTCCCCAGCCTTGCTGCCCTTCTCTGGACACGTTCAAGTGTCTCAATGTCCTTCTTAAACTGAGGGGCCCAGAACTGGACACAGGACTCAAGGTGTGGCCTAACCAAAGCAGAGTACAGGGGCACAATGACCTCCCTGCTCCTGCTGGCCACACTATTCCTAATGCAGGCCAGGATGCCGTTGGCCCTCTTGGCCACCTGGGCACACTGCTGGCTCATGTTCAGGTGGCTGTCAATCAGCACCCCCAGGTCCCTCTCTGTTTGGGAGCTCTCCAGCCACTCCGACCCCAGCCCCAGGTATTTAGGAAGAGACTGGATGGGGTGCTTGGTGCCGTGGTTTAGTTGATTAGTGTTGGACGATGGGTTGTACTCGATGATCTCAAAGCTCTCTTCCAACCTGTTTAATTCTATTCTATTCTATTCTATTCTATTCTATTCTATTCTATTCTATTCTATAGTCTTACTCCTACTGAGCTGCCCTGCTAGTGAGCTTCTTCATATGTTTTTCTGGCACTAGAATAGCAACATTCAGTAAATGTGAGCTGTGTAATTTTTCAATTAATTCACAGGAAGGGTTTTTTTTTGTTTTTTACCTTGCAAGAAAATATAGGTCTATTTGTCTTCATATTGGGAAAAAAGAAATATACAATCTGTCAGTCAACCTTACAAGCTACATCCCACACTCTGACAGTGCTGTCATGCACCAGGTCTGTTCAGCCTCATTTTCAACACTGCTCATTGCCTTCGTTGAGGAACTCCAGCTGTGCTCACCTGCAGCTGCTGCCATTTCCTTGCTACTTGACTGCTCCCACATTTTGCCTTCAGTACAGAGCAGGTGGCTTGTGTGCAACAGGCCAAGGTAGACACTAAGTGAAGAACTTTGCTGAGGCTTTGGTTCTTTGAGGACAGCTGATTGTGAGCCTTATTTTTCACTCACTTGAACCTGAGTGAACAGAATTACTGTTGCTGAAAGTATATTGAAACACAAAGCGCATTACCTCGGATTTACACTACAGGTTGGACTCGATCTCAAAGGTCTTTTCCAACCTTGTCTATTCTATTCTATTCTATTCTATTCTATTCTATTCTATTCTATTCTATTCTATTCCACACAGAGTTATCTCACATCTGTCTAAAACCAGCACAGACAACATAAGCTTTTGAGGATTAGGATCTTACCCTGTCACTAGGAGAGCCTGTTGATTGCAGATATTTTTTCCCCAAATAGTGTTTTTTTCCTACTTGTGTATGCAGCAGCCCTGTGGAAAAGCCTGGAGAATGTATCTCATTCTCCAAGTAGAAAGTCTGGCTTACAATAACCTTTCTGAAGAGACGTGAATTTATAAAATTAGATTTTTGTTTGTTATTAAAATCCTGGGTTTTAGCTTTCAGTTTCATTCAGCAGCAGAGAAAAACATACTAAAGGAAAATGACAAGAAATAATTTTTTGGCTGGAATACCTTCTTTTTCCATGCTGGCACTTTTAAATTAGTTTAAAGATAAGCCAGCTGGAGAAAATTGTGTGATTACCATTGAGAGTGACACATTTACAAAGAATTTTAGCACCTGTCTAGCCGGTGTTTTTGTCCATGACTGCGTGTAAAGTTCTCCTGTCTTTTCTGGGTTGTATTCTGCAGCTACATAGAGCATGATTTCCCAGCTAAAGAAAATATAACATAAAATCTATGAAGATTATAAACTCCATGAGTCAACAGTGGAGCATAGCTGATCAGGCTTTCTTAGCAAATGGAAGGTAAATAAAGGACCTTCCATGTTTTGTAGTATATTAGTTTCATAGTTTCAGTCAGGGTTGGAAGGGACCACAAGGATCATCTAGTTCCAACCCCCCTGCTATGGGCAGGGACACTCTACACTAGATCAGGCTGGCCACAGCCTCATCCAGCCTGCTCTTAAACACTTCCAGGGATGGGGCCTCAACCACCTCCCTGGACAACCCATTCCAGGGCTTCACCACTCTCATGGTGAAGAACTTCCTCCTCACATCTAGCCTGAATCTCCCCACCTCCAGCTTCATTCCATTCCCCCTAGTCCTATCACTACCTGATCACCTGAGAAGTCCCTCCCCAGCCTTCTTGTAGGCCCCCTTCAGATACTGGAAGGCCACAATGAGGTGACCTTGGAGCCTTCTCTTCTCAGAGGTGACCTCATTGTGGCCTTCCAGTATCTGAAGTATCTTCCAAGTATCTTGCTCTTACTATGTTGCAGTTAAACACATATTATTGCCTAGACGCTGACTGGGGGGGTTTTGGTTTTTTTTTTGTTTGGTTTTCTGTGTCCAAGAAATGATAGATTTGCATTTACCTTCTGAGCTGTCTTTCTTCATCAACTAATATCAGTAGTATCTCTATCTTTGAGATAATCCCAGAGACACGAATGTTTATAGGGAAAGAAGGATTATTTATTCTGTGAGATAGATTTGAAGATGTTTAATGCAGATTTTGAAGAAAAAGATGTAACAACTAGCAGAAGGTACCAGAAACCTCTTCACTCCATTGCCTGATGACATTTTGTTTTAGGGTCAAGTGTTGCCTATTTACAGAAGAGTTTCTCCCATCATGTTTTCAAATTTTGCCAGTGCTGCATGAGAGAAAAGTTCAATATCTTTATTGATGGTCTGGATGAGGGGATTGAGTCAGTCATCAGTAAATTTGCAGATGACACCAAGTTGGCAGCAGGTGTTGATCTGTTAGAGGGTAGAAGGGCTCTGCAGAGGGACATTGACAGGCTGGACAGTTGGGCAGAGTCCCACATGATGACTTTTAACAAGTCCAAAGTGCCGGGTGCTGCACTTTGGCCACAACAACCCCATGCAGTGCTACAGGCTAGGGTCAGAGTGGCTGAGCCAGGCAGAAAGAGACCTGGGGGGTACTGACTGACATTTGGCTGAACATGAGCCAGCAGTGTGTCCAGGTGGCCAAGAAGGCCAATAGTATCCTGTCCTGCATGAGGAATAGTGTGGCCAGCAGGAGCAGGGAGGTCATTGTGCCCCTGTACTCTGCTTTGGTTAGGCCACACCTTGAGTCCTGCATCCAGTTCTGGGCCCCTCAGTTTAAGGACATCGAGACACTTGAACGTGTCCAGAGAAGGGCAACAAGGCTGGGGAGAGGCCTTGAGCACAGCCCTATGAGGAGAGGCTGAGGGAGCTGGGATTGTTTAGCCTGGAGAAGAGGAGGCTCAGGGGAGACCTCATACCTGAAAGGTGGTTGTAGCCAGGAAGGGGTTGGCCTCTTCGCTCTAGCAACCAGCATCAGAACAAGGGGACACAGTCTCAAGCTACACCAGGGGAAGTTTAGGCTCGAGGTGAGGAGAAAGTTCTTCACTGAGAGAGTGATTTGCCATTGGAATGTGCTGCTCGGGGAGGTGGTGGAGTCACCGTCCCTGGGGGTGTTCAAGAGGGGACTGGACATGGCACTTGGTGCCATGGTTTAGTCATGGGGTCTGTGGTGACAGGTTGGACTCGATGATCTTCGAGGTCTCTTCCAACCTTAGCGATACTGTGATCCTGTGAGCAGGGATATCATTGTGCCCCTGTACTCAGCACTGGTTAGGCCACACCTTTAATCCTGTGTCCGGTTCTGGGCCCCTCAATTTAAGAAGAACATTGAGACACTTGAACGTGTCCAGAGAAGGGCAATGCAGCTAGGGAGAGGCCTCGAGCACAAGCCCTGTGAGGAGAGGCTCTGGGAGCTGGGGTTGTTTGGCCTGGAGAAGATGAGGCTCAGGGGAGACCTTATTGCTGTTTACAACTACCTGAAGGGAGGTTGTAGCCAGGAGGGGGTTGGTCTCTTCTCCCACGCAACCAGCACCAGAACAAGAGGACACAGCCTCAAACTGTGCCAGGGGAAGTTTAGGCTGGAGGGGAGGAGAAAGTTCTTCACTGAGAGAGCCTGGGGAGGTGGTGGAGTCACCATCCCTGGAGGTGTTCAAGAGGGGATTGGACATGGCACTTGGTGCCATGGTTTAGTGGTCATGAGGTCCTGGGTGACAGGTTGGACTTGGTGATCTCAGGTCTTTTCCAAGCTGGTTGATTCTATGATTGGTTCTATGATTTGCCTCATGTGGTGGTTTGAGCCTTAACTGGAAGTTAAGAGCTCAGGTGGGGGGCAAGGCTGAGAATCTCTCCCCCACTCCCCCCCTCTTTCCTCCCAACAGAGAGGGGAGAAAAGGAAAGAGCAAATCCACCAAACAATAATTTGGAGTCGGCTTGGAAGTAGAGAGGCAAAGAGTTGTCTTTAAGCAATATATATATATATATATAACAATAACAGGAAAAAGGTTCACAAGGGCAAGGAACAAGGATGGATGGGAGGGGGACAAAAACAAGAGAATAATACAAAACCAGCCTTTCTCTGAGGAAGCATGGAGGCAGCAGGTCCGACCACGTGGCAGAGGAGCAGGAGGGCAGCTGCAGTAGCTCTCGTCCAGCAGAGGCAGAAGCCAGAAAAGCCGGGGCCAACAGCTATGAGGTCCTGCTTTTTATACCCTAGCTGGGCAGGAAGGGGGGGAGTGGAACAGACTCAGCTTCCCAGGTGAAAAATGCCCTGCAGGGAGTGAAAAGTACCTGCAAGCCCTCCACCCTGCTTTGTTCTTTTGTTCCCAGAAAAGGGTGTTAACCCACCACACCTCATCATTCATAACCTTTGAAAGAGAACGTAGCTGTTTGTCAGACATCATTTTCCAGGTTTACTCTCCAGGTGGGACAGGGTGGTAGGCAACTTTAGAGTTGTCTCCATCTCATCATCTTTTTAGCGTGATGAACCTCCTGGCATGAATGTAGAGGAACTTCACACCACTCCTCTGGAGCAAATGTAGATACTAAAAGTAGAAAGGCTGATGCTCATCCAAGCTGCTACTAATATTTCAGAACATCTAATTTTAAAATGCATTAAGACCCACTGAACTGAGTATTCTGCCCTGGAAGATTACTTCTTTGCTGCAGTGCTTCAGAAGAGGCCTGCTTTTTAGTTCCTATTGTCAATCAGCCCTGCAGCTGGCAAGAGATCGATATCAGAGTTAACTGAAGTTCTTTGTGTACACTCAGAACCAGTGAGCTCTGGTTCATTAGGATATGATACTCCTAGGTCCGTACCTTTAGGTATGTATTGAATGTAGGAAGTTTCAGGGATTCTACTTAAAGATAGAAAGATAAACTCCGTGTCCTGCCACTGCAAATAGAGTACAGACTACCTTCCACAAGCTTTCTGTGCAAAGTGACTCGATTACTTAGCTGTCTCTCAGGAACCTGAGAATTAATTAATACTTGACTGGCTGCTTGAAGGAATAAAATATGGACTCTTTCCGTAGTTAATGCTGCAACTAAGTTTCCTTTCAAAGTGCATTATGCATTTCTATGACCCTTTCTGATTGTGTGTCAAAAATGCCAGATGTTCTGAGCGTACAAAGCGGCACTGAAGTGGGGATAGAAGCAATGTTGTTTCCGTGACTTTAATTGCCCACTTCTGTACTGACAGCAATGCTGGGGATTTGGTAAGGGCTTTAAATTAGAACTATTTGGCACTGTGATACTGCAAAGTTACCATTAAGGGAATTTTCACTAAAGTTGTTGATGTAATATTGTTCTTAACCATGTGTCTAGGTTTGATTATAATTCAGAGAGGTAGAAGTGCAGCAATCAATATCCTTGTGTTTTACCACTAATTAGGCTCTTAACCCGGTAAAACTTAAAAGATTAAGGTTTGGTTTATAAGGCATTCTTTTGTTTGCTTGTTTTCAATGCTTAGTCTCACTTCTCCATTTCATCATTAGGGCTAAATAGCCTGAGAATATTTATTTGAGCTGACTCTTTTCATTGATATCATTAATAGTGGAAAAAACTCCTGAAGGTAATGAGCTGGGCCCCTCTGGGTAGTGGAGGCATCAGTGCCTAAAATAGTATATCTGCTAAAGAGACTTGTGCTAAGGGATGTTTTTTTCCCTTCCTACTGTTTGTACTAATGCTTTTATATCAACCACCACCACATTGTACAATATCTTTTTCCTATTTCTGTGTCTTCTCATCTCACTTTGACTAGCCTATTGAAATTCCTTCAGCAGTTTTTATTAAAGGTCAGTTTCTTCAATGTTATGGATCACCATGTGTGCATGCAGTGCTTAGCATAAAGTAATCTTAAAAATGAATAGATGCACAGTTGCTTATTGCAACACAGGTAATAACAGCACACTGGAGTTTCTGTGAAGCTTTGTTCTCTGTAAGAAATTTGAGTCTATATGAAATGATTTTTTATTGCTTCCTTTTCTTCTGATGTTCTTAGCAGAGTAGTAATTGCTTTTGTGCAACAGTTGGGTACAACATACTTTTCTTTTTCTCTGGACTATTGATAGTGCAAAGAATTTTCAGAGGTTAGGTTTATACTGTGGTTGATGAAGCATAGCCACACCCAGATTAACTCAATTGCATCTGATTTAGAAGTTACGGTTCTACAGATCATTGCACATAAAAAACAGAAAAGTGCTTATGTAAGAGTTACAAAACACTACCTTTGATTGGCTGGCAAATTTCTTTTTGATAGTGCATGACTTTAAAGAAAGAGGTAAATAGCTTTGATAGAGAGAGTAACAATTGCCAATTTCTTGCTTGGAGTTTAGTGAAGAATGGCTTTTGTTAACTTTAGAAAATGCATGGGTGTTTATTCATGGAACTGTAGTTCCAGCTAATATTTAGTTTGTAGTCAATAACATAGCAGTAAAATTAATTTCCTTTTCAAGTAAAAGGACACAATAAATGCCCAGATTCTCCAGCAAAGCTGTATGCATCTTTATATTCTGAGAAGGAAGCTTAAAGAAATCAGGTAGGCTTACACAAAGGATATTAATTAGGACTTACTAAAAATGTCCTGTAAAACTATTAAAGATTCCCAACAAAACACCAGCCAGGGAGAAAGCAATCACTGCTTCTTCATGGGGCAGTTTCAGGGCTGAAGTTTATGTATACATTTACTGCATTTCAAATAAAACAATCTGAGATTAGTGCAAATACACTCTTTGACATTTTGGTGCTCTGTGGCAAACTGTGACCTGAAAGTTCATACCTGCCGTCACTCCTGTCATGGAACATGTACCATAACAATGGATTCCAGCTCTGACAGAGTTACACCTCTGCAGTGCTATGTTATCACACTTTTTATAGTTATGAAACTTGCAAAGCCATTTATAGTGCATTAATGTTTAGCAAGGTTTTTGGTAGTTATGTTATTGATAACCTTAGAAATTACTTGCAGGCCTCAAGTATCCATTCACATTCATATGTCAGGAAGAAAAACATCAAGGCCATGTATGATCTGATATTCTGCACTGGGAGAAGAGTGCCCAGGTGGCCAAGAGGGCCAATGGCATCCTGGCCTGTGTCAGGAACAGTGTGGCCAGTGGGAGCAGGGAAGGCATTGTGCCCCTGTACTCAGCACTGGTTAGGCCACACCTTGAGTACTGTGTCCAGTTCTGGGCCCCTCAATTTAAGAAGGACATTGAGATATTTGAATGTGTCCAGAGAAGGGCAACGAGGCTGGGGAGAGGTCTTGAGGTCTTTCAGGCTAAAAGCCATCAGAACAGTGTAGGTAAGACTGCTGACCTGAGAATGGTGCCTGCAAATGTTTGTGGTATTTTTATTCTAGTTACTTTATTTCAACAGACACAAAAATTCTTCACTAGCAAGCAATGTTAAGTATAAAATTGAGGAAATGTTTGCTCTCTCACTTGATTTTTTTCTTTACCTTCATCTGAGTAGAGGCATTAGAAGAGAAGAACTGCTGTTAAGTAGCTTGTTAGGGGGGAAAATCCAGCCATTTCATTTCACTTGAGTTTCTGTTAATAGTAGTGGATCTTATTTTGGTTAATTATAATTAAGAGTAATTGGGAGTCAAATCCAAGTCAGTCTCTTCAGCTTTCAGTGCACCTGCTGGAGAAAGATAAGTGCTATCAGATGACACCTCATGTTAACAACACAGCTGCTGAAAACAGTTGCATCCATTCTGCTGCTGTGCTTATTTCTCTGACAAAGATAACCAACTTGAGCAAGATAACCTAATTCTTACATGACAAGCTGAGGGAGGTGTATCATGTAATATAGGCTGAATGGGAGTCAGGCTGCATGCAGACTGGATATGAGAGATGACTGACACAGTTGTTGTGACAACAAAGCATGTAAATAGGTATTCAAGAAGTGTAGAGTTAGCATTACTGTGGGCTTCCACATCCAGACTCCCTGTAGTTGTGCATGTGTGATGCCTAATTTATGACCTTCAAATAGGCTGTTTGCAACACTTTTCCTGGCTCGGATACACAATGTAGGTAGCAAGTGCTCTGAATTCCTGATAATTTTCTTGAACAGAAAAGCTATGACAAATTCATAAGGGAGAATGAGAAAACTGCCTTTCCCCATGGCTGGAGAGTACCTGAGAGTCTGATGACTTATCTTTTGCTCAAGAGCTTCTTTGTCAGTGTACAATGCAGCATGCAAAATGAAACAGGCATTCAGAAGAAAACAATTAGAGGAATCTGATAGCATTGCTTTGCAATAAAATATTAACAAGATTTCTAATCTTGGCACAATTCTGAGTCGGTGTGACTCAAGTCTAGCCATTTGAATTGCTTGTAACTCTACTGTCAAACTAAACTCAAATGCAAGTAATAATAATATTTCATATATTTCTAAGAACTTCTCTATTTCACACATATAAAAATAAATAATTTCCAGCATGTTTGCAGAAAAAAAATCACTATTGTATGGGTTGTTTTAAAACTACTGATACTTCTACTGTCTTTGGATTATAGAATCATATAACTGCTGAGGTTGGAAGAGACCTTTGAGATCAAGTCCAACGACTCACCTAGACCTCGCAATCCCACCACTACTGCTAAGCTACTACCACTAAACCACATCCCTCAGCACCACATCCATGTGCCTATTAAATACCTCCAGGGATGATACAATACAATACAATACAATACAATACAATACAATACAATGCAATACAACCCACCTAAACAACTAAACCATGGCACCAAGCACCCTGTTAAGCCTCTTCCTGAACACCTCCAATGAAGGTGACTCCACCACCTCCACAGGCAGCCCATTCCAATGGGCAATCACTCTCTCTGCATAGAACTTCTTCCTAAGATCCAGTCTAAACCTGCCTTATGATGCTCCCTGGGCATTTTGTTCCAATATCTGATAAACCTTTATGTGAAGAAATTTTTCCTAATAACCAACCTCAACTTCCCTTGGCACAACTTGAGCCATTTCCTCTTGTCTTGTCACTTGCTGCATGTGAGAAGAGACAAACCCCCACCTCACTCTGACCTCCTTTGAGGTAGCTGTAGAGGGGGATTAGGTCTCCCCTCAGCCTCCTCTTCTGAAGACTAAACAACCCTGGTTCCCACAATCGTTCCTCATGAGACTTGTCTTCAAGGCCCTTGGCCATCTTAGTTGCACTTCTTTGGTCTAGCACTTCAGTGTCCTTCATGTAGTGAAGGGCCCAAAATTGAACACAGTACTTGAAATGCTGCCTCACCAGTGCTGTGTACAGGGGACAATCACATCGCTATACCTGCTCACCACATTATTCCTGATTCAAGCCAGGATGCCACTGGCCTTCTTGGCCACCTGCACACACTGATGGCTCATATTCTGACGGCCATCAGTCATCATCCACAGGTCCTTCTCCACTGAGCATCTCTACAGCCTCTCTTCCCTGAGCCTGTAGCACTCAACACTTGACCTTGTTGAGTCTCATACCATTGCCCTCAGCAAATCAATCCACAAAGTCCAGATCTCTCTACAGATCCTCCCTGCCCTCCAGCAGATTGGCATGCCCACCTAATCTGTTGTCATCTGAAAGATGGGGAGGATCTTGTGTCTTTGCTTTTCTTCCACAAAACAAACATTATTTTGTTACTATCTCTTAGTTCTCTGTATCCTAGAGTGGTCTTCTTTCTCTTGTTATGTCTTCATCCTCAATTAGTGGCACATTGCCATTCCTACTTTATTATCAGGAACCAGACATGATCACTTAGGATCAGAGTTAGATGAGTTGTCAAAAGATGTGGATTTTTCTCTTTAGTAAAAGAGAAACTTAGTTAAGAGTAGACTAAATATGAGTTAGCAGTGTGCCCAGGTGGCCAAGAAAGCTGATGGCATCCTGACTTAGAAATATGCTGGCCAGCAAGAACAGGAAGGTGTTCATCCTCCTGTACTCAGCACTGGTGAGGCCACACTTGGAGTACTGTGTTCAGTTCTGGGCCCCTCACTATAGGAAGGATATTGAGGTGCTGGAGCATGTCCAGAAACAGGCAACAAAGATTGTGAAGGCCCTGAAGAGCATGACGTATCAGGAACATCTGGGGGGGGCTGGGGTTATTCAGTCTGGAGAAGAGGAGGCTGAGGGGAGACCTCATTACTCTCTACAACTTCCTGAAGGGAGGTTGAAGTGAGGAGGGGACAGCCTCTTCTCCTTGGTGTCAAGGAGCAGAAACTACAGGAAGTGGTTTCCAGCTGCGCAGGGGAGGTTCAGACTGGATGTTAGGAAACACTTCTTCACTGAAAGGTTATCAAACATTGAAATCCTCTGCCCAGGGCAGAAGTGGAGTCAGTGTCCCTAGAGGCTTGTGTGGACCTTGTGCTTAGGGACATGGTTTAGTGTTCATTCTTCAGTGCTGTGATTAGTCAGGACTTTCAAAAGGATTATTTTCACTCATACCCAGTCCTCATTCTGCTGAACATAAACAGATTTGTGACTCATAAACTACGTTTTCCATATCCAACTCCTAAACTACATTTTCTATGTCCAAAATTTTGCTTTTCAAGCCCCCCACACATCATATGCTTCTTAATGATTCATTTGTTCCTGTGTTTTCTGTGCTGGTAAAGGACCTGCATTCTGCTTCAGCATGTTAGGTCTTTTCTGCCAAAGCACTCCTCATGTGCTTGTTGACTTGCTCGATTTCATGTGCTTTACTCTATCCTCTTCTCCCAGATATGTTTTCCCCAGATTTTTATATCTTTCTTGCATCATTCCCTGCTGTGAGGAACTCTGCAGGATTCTGGCTTGGGTGGTGCTTTAGTGATTGCTGTGCTATACAGTTGTGAGCAGTTAAAATTCTCATATAAGGGAAACTGGCCCCTGTTAAACTCCTGACCTATGAGCGCCTGCTCAACAGGGCAAGCATCACAACTTACTTCACAACAAGCTGATAGATTATGGCAATTGAAATCAATATGCAGCTGTAACTAAAACAAATATATCTGTTTGCTTTTGCTTTATTTTTAAATAATGTATTTCTGAGTGAATAGATAGTGAAAAGTACCGGTGAGGAGGTGTGTTCTTTTCATTGCTTTGAAACAAAAGTGATCATTTATTTAATTTGATTTTGGTTATACTGGACTTCTAAGAAAGGCCTGATCTTATAAGTTGCCTATCAGGGCAACACAGCTGGTGAGGGGTTTGGAGCACAAGCCCTACGAGGAGAGGCTGAGGGAGCTGGGATTGTTTAGCCTGGAGAAGAGGAGGCTCAGGGGAGACCTCATTGCCATCTACAACTACCTGAAGTGAGGTTGCAGCCAGCTGGGGGTTGGTCTCTTCTCCCAGGCAACCAGCACCAGAACAAGAGGACAGAGTCTCAAGCTGCACCAGGGGTGGTTTAGGCTGGATGTTAGGAAGAAGTTCTTCACAGAAGGAGTGATTTGCCATTGGAATGTGCTGCCCAGGGAGGTGGTGGAGTCACCATCACTGGAGGTGTTTAAAAAGAGACTGGATGGGGTGCTTGGTGCAATGGTTTAGTGGATTAGATGGTGTTGGGTGATAGGTTGGACTCAATGATCTCAAAGGTCTCTTCCAGCCTGGTTAATTCTATTCCATTCCATTCCATTCCATTCCATTCCATTCCATTCCATTCCATTCCATGCCTCATGTTATATGTTAACATCAGCATGTCTCTGTCTGGCAGAAGACTACCTGCTTGATTCAGTGCAGAAGGGCTTAGGATCATAAAATCCTTGAGCCAAGATTTGTGCTTTTTACTTTCTTTGATAAAGAACCAAGCATATACATTTTCCTGAATAAATAATCATGTCAGTAACTGTGGAAGATTTTCATGAGCAAGTCCTGCCTTTCTGTTTTTATAAATCATAGAATCATAGAATCAACAAGATTGGAAAAGACGTCAAAGATCATCAAGTCCAACCTGGCACGCAACACCTCATGACTACCAAACCATGGCACCAAGTGCCACATCCAATCCCCTCTTGAACACCTTCAGGGATGGTGACTCCACCACCTCCCTGGGCAGCACATTCCAATGGCTAACAACTCTCTCAGTGAAGAATTTCTCCTCACCTCCAGCCTAAACTTCCCCTGGCACAGCTTGAGACTGTGTCCTCTAAAAATTTCACATATGGCACAATGTTACAGGTAGTAATGCCTTGATTGAACATGTTAATCTGAGTAACTATGTGTGGGTGAATAAATTGTCTCTGTATATGATTCTCCACTTTGGATTGCATTGTCTTTGTCTATTAAACAAGCATTCTCTTTTTCCTCCTTATCTCTTTAATATCACATGGATTGCTGAAATAAATCTCAGATGTTCCTCTATTACATCTCATTTACATCTGTTCTTGACAGATTTCTCATTGTTTTCAGAACTGGCAATGTAATGAGAATTATATGAGTCATGAGAAATTGGAACAGAAGATAAAGACAAAATCATAATGAAAACAAAAATGAGAAAAAGTAAGGATGGGAGGTGGGGGAGGTGGTTAGGGGTGTTTAAAGACACACAAAATGGCAAAATTTATCCAAATAAAATGCAAATAGAGTAGATGAACTAAAAATGTCAAGGGGTAATTCCTTGTTGTTCAACTCCACAGAGAGCTGAAAGTTGAATAGATCCTCATCTGGCACAGAGAGAATAGAATAGAATAGAATAGAATAGAATAGAATAGAATAGAATAGAATAGAATAGAATAGAATAGAATAGAATAGAATAGAATTAACCAGTTGTAAGAGACCTTGGCGATCATGGAGTCCAACCTATCATCCAACAGTATCTAGACAACTAAACAATGGCACCAAGCACCCCATCAAGTCTCTTCCTAAACACCTCCAGTGATGGTGACTCCACCACATCCCTGGGCAGCACATTCCAATGGCCAATAACTCTTTCTATGAAGAAACTCTTCCTAACATCCAACCTAAACCCCCCCTGGTGCAGCTTGAAACTGTGTCCTCTCGTTGTGGTGCTGGTTGCCTGGGAGAAGACACCAACCCCCAGCTGGCTACAACCTCACTACAAGTAGTTGCAGAGAGCAATAAGGTCTCCCCTGAGCCTCCTCTTCTCCAGGCTAAGCAACCCCATCTCCCTCAGCCTCTCCTCACAGGGCTGTGCTCCAAACCCCTCCCCAGCTTTGTTGCCCTTCTCTGGACACATTCCAGCAACTCAACATCTTTCCTAAACTGAAGGGCTCAGAACTGGACACTGTTTAACAGTTTAGAGATTCACTCTTAGGTTAAAGGAATTCAACCTCTAACTCAGCATCCAGCTCCCTCAGCCTCTCCTCATAGAATGTCTGTCCAGTGATGGCAGGTATCTATGCATCTCTGTTCACAATAGACATGGCTGCACACTTGCTAGTATTTGCCAGTGCTGGAGTAGGAGCAAGCAGGAGGAATACCATTGAAGTGGCTCGTGCACATGTGGGATTAATTTAAATGGTTCATGGAGCATGGAAATCAATGCAGCTTTCCAGAAAGATATTTCACCATGATATTTCATCATCTTTTCCTCATACAGAATTTAAAAAGATATCCCAAAATTTAAAAACAAGTATCCAGAGAGGATGAGTACTCTGAAGATAAGATAAAACTGCATCTTGTCCAGAATGATCATACACTTAATTAGTTTTTTTTCCCCAACTACCAGAAAATATTTCATATTTTGTGTCTTGGGAGCTGCTCTGTTTTTGGAAACTTTCTTAAAATCATCAATGAAATATTCTAGAGCTAAAATATTTCTCATCTCCTATTCCTATGGTTCCTAAGTATCTTGCAAGTGCCATGCCAGCAGTCTCAGAGGAATTGCAGCTGCCTCTACTCTCAAACTGATCTAAAATTTGCCATACCAGCTCAAACGAAAAAGTTTGCACATCCTAGCATCCTGCCTCTGATGGGATGGCTAGCAAACACCCTGCAAAGAATGGAAGAGCAACAAGCAGAGAGCATTAGTGATTAACATACACCAAATAAACTATTTTGAATAGAATGGAATGGAAGGAATGGAATGGAATAGAATAGAATAGAATAGAATAGAATATAATAATAGAATAGAATAGAATAGAATAGAATAGAATAGGTTGGAAGAGACCTTCAAGATTATCGCATCCAACTATCATCCAACACCACCTAATCAAACAACCATGCAACCTCCAATGGTGGTGACTCCACCACCTCCCTGGGCAGCCTGTTCCAATGGCCAATAACTCTTTCTATGAAGAAACTCTTCCTAACATCCAACCTAAACCTCCCTGGTGCAGCTTGAAACTGCTTCCTCTCGTTGTGGTGGTGGTTGCCTGGGAGAAGAGACCGATCCCCAGATGGCTGCAACCTCACTTCAGGTAGTTGCAGAGAGCAATAAGGTCTCCCCTGAGCCTCCTCTTCTCCAGGCTAAGCAACCCCAGCTCCCACAGCCTCTCCTCACAGGGCTGTGCTCCAAACCCCTCTGCAGCATTGTTGCCCTTCTCTGGACACGTTCCAGCTATTCACATCTTTCCTAAACTGAAGGTCCCAGAACCGTACACAAATACTCCTCAGACTAATTTGATTCCTGTTTGTTAAAGGCCATGAAACTTGTCTTCAAACTATAATGTCAGTATTTTATAAAGCCTTATTTTTTGTGAGATCTTAACATTTTCACAATAATATGCTCCAAGCCGTTCTTCTCCGGGGACCATTGATAATTTAGAGGCAATTGCCTCTTTAACCTCATCCTGTGAAATCTGATCCAACAGAGCAGTGGAGCCCAAACAAATCTTTGTTATCCAAACAAATCTTAATCTGGGCAACATCAATATTTGTTCTGTTTCAAAGCTTTCTGAAAATGATGTAATAAGGGATTATATCTAGGGTTGGAGGTGTTCTTGTGTTTTAATTATTGCATTGTTATTGCGTCTTAATGTCTAACATACATGGTTTTAAACCATAAGGTTTAAAAAATTCTAAGAGTTGCAAGCAGATCTAATCTTTTTCAATATGTGCTTGAAAGTTCATCTACTATAGCAAAGCATCTTTATTAATGGCTACATCACTTGTCTACCTCCTTTGCAAATCAGAGTGAATCCTACTGAGAGTGTCAAACATGAGCATTGAATTGCATTATCTCTTCTCCGTATGTGCTCAGCGCTGATGTTGCTAACGTGGTATCTTTGATCAGTAGGGATGACTATTTTTAGAGAAGCCATGCTGCTGAAGTGAGAAAAATACATAATGTCATTGTACTAGGCTTATTCCCAGAATAATATTGCTGCAGACATTGACCAGGGAAATCACTCCTAACAGGATAAATTGATACTATTGTTGACATATTTGCAGCTGTTTAACAAAATACAAGTTAAAACAAGCACAAGCTATAAAGCCAGGCTGATTTACTTTTAGCAGAGTGTCAGGAGAAAGAAAGTAGCTACTTCATTTTGCTCTGAAGTTATTACAGTTACTAGAACTTTTGTTCTAGTAATATTTCATTAATAAGACACCAAAGAGCTCAGGCAATGCAAATGATAGCACAGTCTCCCGGTTTTATTTTTAGCCTTAAAATATTGTAGTAATAAAACCTGTCATAATTAATCCCAACACTGAATTGTGGATAACAGGGACCAAAAAAAAAAACAACCTTCAGGAGAACAAGATCTTCTGGTCCTCTCTTAGGGCCTACTGGAGTCTGCATTTGTGAGGCTAGGTTTTATTTTTTATGCTCACCATAGAACTTTCTCATGGACTAGCACAAATAGATTGTGGGATGGCAGCAGATGATGCCACCCTGCCCACTACAATAAGACATCTGACATGACATTTGCTCACAGTATAGCTTACCTAGAAGCTGTGTCACTCAGTTGCCTACTTCCTCAAGCACCATTCCCTCAGCTTCTTTTTAGCAATGTGGGAACGTTAGGGAAATAGTATTCTGGAGTGAAACCATACATTTAACAGGGTTGGTGTGGGGCTTGGAACACAGGCCCTATGAAGAGAGACTGAGGGAGCTGGGGTTGCTTAGCCTGGAGAGGAGGAGACTCAGGGGTGACCTTATTGCGCTCTACAACTACCTGAAGGGAGGTTGTGGACAGGCAGAGGTTGGTCTCTTCTCCCAGGCAGCCAGCACCAGAACAAGAGGACACAGCCTCAGGCTGTGCCAGGGGAAGTTTAGGCTGGAGGTTAGGAGGAAGTTTTACACAGAGAGAGTGATTGCCCATTGGAATGGGCTGCCCAGGGAGGTGGTGGTGTCACCTTCATTGGAGGTGTTCAGGAGGAGAGTTGAAAGGGTACTTGGTGCCATGGTTTAGTTGATTAGGTGGTGTTGGATGACAGGCTGGACACGATGATCTTGAAGGTTTATTCCAACCTGGTCTCTATTCTATTCTATTCTTTCTATTATTCTATTCTATTCTATTCTATTCTATTCTATTCTATTCCATTCCATTCCATTCCATTCAAAATCGTTTCTTTGGTGTATGTTAATCACTAATGCTCTTCTATTCTATTTTGTGGTCTACAGATTTTATCTCATAAAAATATTCTGTCTTCTTCTCCAACAATAAATCAATATCTAAAGTATCATCATTGGTTGTTGGATCCTCTGTTATGGAAAAGAATCCACCCTCTCAAATCCTCATGCAATAAACTGTCATAGGACATTGTTTGGGAAGGGGGATGTTATCTTTAAGCATAGATCTTTATTGCCTATTTAAGTAATCTGGGGTAATGAGATCTCCTTACTACTACCCTGAATGGAGGGTAAAGAAGCTGTTTTCATAGAAAAGTTCTGTATGAGACAGAAGCATACAGATAAAATCCATGGTTGGGTGAAAAGTGTTAAGCTGACCATGAGAGGAACTTTCTTGGTTTAAAAACAGCTCTACAGTTTTTTTCTGTACTACTATTTCTATGCTATTTCACTACTTTTCTGCATTAAAAGCAAACAACAGAAACTTCAATCATCTGACAGAATGACTCTCTCTTCTTTCATTTCCCTATCTTATTCCATAGCATTTGCAGATACAGTACAACAGGCTTTGTGATGCCCACTGCAGTTTGGGAAGGTACTGAAGCAATTCTAGCTTCCTCATGACATTCCAATTTATACCATCTGCACTGAAGAGTTTATTTCAAAGATACTTATGTCCAGAACAATTCCAGAGCACTAAAGGCTACCATGAGTAACCTGAAGAAAGAAACTGTTTCAGCAGTCCTGGCTCCACTGAAATAAGGAAGATAAGTAGAAGAAACTCAAGCATTCTTCATGTTAGTGAAGTGGGAGGTAATTTGGTTTCATTTTTCTTAATAGCACTTACAAACCTGCTTTTTCAAAATTATTTATTTCCTTGCAGACATTACTCTGATTTAAATGGAAACTCTGTTATTGAAATGTGAACAGTGATGCACTCTATGTAAAAATTAGACTTCTGGATTATATGCTTTTAACCAAACAGTACAAATAAACCAAATGTTTTAAAACTTTGTTACAGAGAAGATTTCATAAAGCTGAAATCAGATAAAGAATACAACCTTAGACTCAAAATTAAGCCTTGGTGAAAAAATTTGACCCATAGTTCTGTGATTATTGTTGCTCCTCAAATCACAAGGCTGCCACCCATTTTGAATCAAAGTAGAATCTAAAGTATTATATAGCTCCTGGGAAAAGATGCAAGGACATCATGTGATATCACAGAATCACCAAATCAACAAGGTTGGAAGGGACCTCAAAGATCATCAAGTCCAACCTGGCACCACAGACCTCATGACTGGACCATGGCACCAAGTGCCACATCCAATCCCCTCTTGAACACCTCCAGGGATGGGGACTCCACCCCACCTCCCTAGGCAGCCCATTCCAATAGGTAACAACTCTCTCAGTGAAGAACTTTCTGCTCACCTTGAGCCAAAACTCCCCCTGGTGCAGTTGGAGACTGTGTCCTCTTGTTCTGGTGCTGGTTGCGAGAGAGAAGAGACCAACCCCCACCTGGCTACAACCTCCCTTCAGGTAGTTGCAGAGAGCAATAAGGTCTCCCCTGAGCCTCCTCTTCTCCAGGCTAAACAACCCCAGCTCCCTCAGCCTCACCTCACAGGGCTTGTGCTCAAGGCCTCTCCCCAGCCTCGTTGCCCTTCTCTGGACACTTTTGGGTGTCTCAATGTCCTTCTTAAACTGAGGGGCCCAGGACTGGACACAGTACTCAAGGTGTGGCCTAACCAGTGCAGAGTACAGGGGCAGAATGACCTCCCTGCTCCTGCTGGCCACACTGTTCCTGATGCATGCCAGGATGCCATTGGCCTTCTTGGCCACCTGGGCACACTGCTGGCTCATGTTTAGGCAAACTAGTCAGAGTTGCAAGCATCAGGGAAGTTCATATAGCATAGATAAAACACGTTGATAGCTTTGGTGAATCTCTTCATATAATCTTTGTGGCAGAAGATGAATGGACTGTTCACCTGAGGACAAATTGGACATTCATTATTTTAATATGGAAACTAAACATGAAAATGGAGTGAAGTGGCAAAAAAAGATAAAATTTGATGTTGAGGAAAATGATCTAAACCCTACAAAAAAAAAAAAGAAAAAAGAGAGAATATAGGTCATGAAGGTGCATTTGGAAACAGGAGTCATGATCTGGGGAAAAGCCTGATGGTGCCTTCAAAAGAAACACTCTAACCATGTGTCAGACTAGAAGTAGAAAATCCACTTAATCACATCATCTGTGCATATGAACAACTTTCAATTATCCTAAGGTAGAAATGAAAAGATCAGTGTAGGAAAAAAATGAAAGAGAAAAGAGAAGCCTGGAGAAGAGGAGGCTCAGGGGAGACCTTCTTGCTCTCTACAACTACCTGAAGGGAGGCTGTGGCCAGGGGGGGGGGTTGGTCTCTTCTCCCAGGCAACCAGCACCAGAACAAGAGGACACAGTCTCAAGCTGTGCCAGGGGAAGTTTAGGTTCAAGGTGAGGAGAAATTTCTTAACAGAGAGCACTGTTATCCATTGGAATGGGCTGCCCAGGGAGGTGGTGGAGTCACTGTCCCTGGAGATGTTCAAGAGGGGATTGAACGTGGCACATGTTACCATGGTCTAGTAGTCATGAGTTCTGTGGTGACAGGTTGGACTTGATGATCTTTGAGGTCTTTTCCAACCTTGTTGATTCTATGATTCTAAGAAAGGAGGAACCATTTACTTATATTTTAGCTAAGGCAATGCACATGAATATATGAAAATCCATTTTACTGACTACGAGGGGAAAAATGTTGTGAGTTTAGTTTATGCCAATTAATTTTTATGCCTGATGAGCAACACCTGATAGAGATCTCCAGATGTTTCTAGTATGAGATGTCTCCTTAAACTGCCATCTGAGCTGTGCTTTCTTGGTATCATGGAAAAATATAATTAATTTTGGTGATAAAAATGCCACCACACTTGACATAAATTAACTTTTAGCCCAGAGGGAAAACACAGATGAGCCTAAGTGAAAAAGCATGAGTAGTGAACCATAATTGCTTGGCTGAAGATAAGCTGACAAAGATAATGTCCATAAAATTAACATGATGTTGCTGGAATTGGAGACAACAAGGTAAGATAGTAAAGTACATTGCTCTCACATGCATTACAGTTGCTAACAGACAAGAAAGGGAAAAAAAGATTTGGTAGTTAACCCAGATGCAAATAATTGCATGTGTTCAATCTAAGTGATGAAATAAATAGGTTTAAAGCACATGTCAACAGACTTGGAAACTGGGGTTGTTAATTTTGGAGGCCCTGTTCCTGAGGCAAGGAAATAATATGCACAAAAATTAGATCTCTCACAGATGCTCAAATAACACAAACGAATGTATCATACTTGCTAATACAAGGTGGCTGTAACCAGGTGGGGGTTGGTCCCTTCTCCGGGGCAACCACCAACAGAACAAGAGGGCACAGTCTCAAGATGTGCCAGGGAAGGTTTAGGCTGGATGTTAGAAAGAAGTTCTTCAAAGAAAGAGAGACTGGCCATTGGAATGGGCTGCCCAGGGAGGTGGTCGAGTCACCATCACTGATGAGGCACTGGATGAGGCACTTGGTGCCATGATTTAGTTGATTAGATGGTGTTGGATGATGGGTTAGACTCAATGATCTTGAAGGACTTTTCCAACCTGGTTAATTCTATTCTATTCTATTCTATTCTATTCTATTCCATTCCATTCCATTCCATTCCATTCCATTCCATTCCATTCCATTCCATTCCATTCCATTCCATTCCATTCTACTGACATGCTCCAGTGGAGAGGAAACCTCAACAGTAATGTATACATAGAAAGATCTTTAACTATGCTCAAATACACTCATGCTCCTTGTGTACATGTGCCAAAGGGAAGCTGGGGTGTCCCCTTTTCCAAGAATACAGAGGGTTGATTTTTTTTTTCCTAATAAATTATGGTTTGCAAATTGAATGTAAATTTCAGGGCACCTTTTTGATTGCAGCTTCCTACTTTGAAATGTTTCTCAAATTGTAATGGAGTATGCACCAGATCCAGGCAATCAGCGTATTGACTTGATTTTCCCAAAAGTCTACTTTTAGGCAAAATATGGAGTATATTAGAGTAGAAATTTGTGAGGACACGGAGGATTTGGAACCACAATAGCAAGAGGGTATTTCCAAGCCTTGTCCCAACCAGGAAAGAAGCTTTTCAAGGTGGAAATTTGTTTACAAATATCAGGATAGTGATTCAGAAAACTGTGGTAGAAGACACATTACTTCCCTGTGGGACCTCAGAACTGTGGGAGTAGAGGAGCTTGCACGCTAGATTTATTTGAATAAGCTCTGGCCTAACTGAGAGCAATATCTCTGAGCAGGCCATAATTCAGTGGGTTTGAGTTTAAATGGCTTGCAGTGAAGATTAGTTTCATGGAGACACTGAGGGTCATGGCATGGCATGTTTGAGGCAAGAATCAATAACAAACCAAAGGTGTTAATCCTTTTTGTGTGGTTGTTTCACATGTAAGTGGGAGGTTGCAAGATTTTTCTTGTATAATTGAGAAATGGACTTATTTCAACACAGTCCTTCCAGGAAGAAGGTAGTGTTTTTCCTCACAGTAAGGTAATCATTGGAGAATAGGTTAGTCAAGGACTAAGTCAGTCAATAGGTGAAGACAGACAGACCCTTTATTTTACATTGTCAAAACAAATTATCTTAACTTCTACCAGCAGCAGCTCTTGAGTTTCAGGGGAAACCACAGGGCAAAGCAACAGTGCAAGCCATGCTGGAGGTCAATTAGATATGGCTTGTCAGTTCACTAAGGGCTTGTGTTGGAGTGCCTGGAAGAGTGCTGTGTATAAAAGTAGCTGGAAAGGTGTAACAAACTTTGCTTGGGGAAGGATGTCAATCTCTAACAAGCTCAGATAATATGCTGGAGCAGGGACATGAGAAGCTCAATGTGCCTTAGGCAACTGAAGTCTGAACTGGGTTCTTAGTGAGAAAGTGTTAGCCAAGCACCCTGAACACTCTATTTGTTACATTATCAGCCTCCCAAGTATTTTTTTTTTAATTGCCTTAGGAAGGGAAATTTTATCTTAGTTATAAATACTATTCCTGGGGAGAAATCGTCCTTAGAGGAATTATATTTCCTGTGGGTCACACGAATACTTTTCTACGTGCTATATTCCTTTAGGTATTTCCCCCTTCACTGTACTTGCAACTTCTCTTAGTAAATTATCAGCTGTAAGAATGATTAATATGCTGTCTATCCTCTTCTTTCAGAATATGAATAGCATACAAATCAGAATAGACCTAAGACAAATTTCAGCAGTACAGGAGAGCTCACTCAAAACAATGTTCTTTCCATTTAAAATTACCTTGCATTAGCCATCTTTAACCACTATTTATATTACAACATGCTTCTCCAGAATAGTTTTAATTCTTTAAGTCTAATTTTGTGGCACATTGTGTTAAAAGCTCTACCAAACTCATTATAATCTACTCATTTAGTTCTCTTTGTTAGCTGATAATGTAATCTTAATAAAAGTGATTCAAATTTACTCTCCATTTTTAAACTTCAAACATTTGCTCTGGCTATTACTCTTGACTTTGTTGTTAACCTTTGAACACACATAAATCTTCATTTCTAGTAGATTTTTCCCCCCAGTATTTTGTAAGTGAGACAATTTCTCCATCTCCTCTTTGTCCTATTTGCTCTCTGCCTGATGTTCTTGCTTTCCATAGTGACTGCTTAATGCTTTTTGCCCTGCATTAAATTCTGCCTAGAGACATAAGAACCAAACCTAATAGCAGACTTTGCAGAGCTTCATAGAGTTCAGTGAAAAGTGCTGACAAAAACACCATTGTGTGAAGTTATGGAATACACAGTTTCAAATGATTATACAGGGAATCAGTCTGGTTTCTGACCAGGTCACCTGCATCTCTATAATTTGATCAGCAAATCAGTATTATGTTCATGCTGTGAGAGGTGCAGCCTCAGAATGGGCCTTTTACAATATGGTGGAGAAGGAATGACCTAGTCTCTTCCAGACACTCAGTTTCACCATCATGTGGTGGTTTGAGCCTTAACTGGAAGTTAAGAGCTCAGGTGGGGGGCAAGGCTGAGAATCTCTCCCCCACTTCCCCCCCCTCCTCTCTCCCAACATAGAGGGGAGAAAAGGAAAGAGCAAATCCACCAAACAATAATTTGGAGTCGGCTTGGAAGTAGAGAGGCAAAGAGTTGTCTTTAAGCAATATATATATATATATAACAATAACAGGAAAAAGGTTCACAAGGACAAGGAACAAGGATGGATGGGAGGGGGACAAAAACAAGAGAATAATACAGAACCAGCCTTTCTCTGAGGAAGCGTAGAGGCAGCAGGGAGAAGGATCAGGTCCGACCACGTGGCAGAAGAGCAGGAGGGCAGCTGCAGTAGCTCTCATCCAGCAGAGGCAGGAGCCAGAGAAGCAGGGCCAACAGCTACGATGTCCTGCTTTTTATACCCTATCTGGGCAGGGAGGGAGGAGTGGAACAGACTCAGCTTCCCAGGCAAAAAATGCCCTGCAGGGAGTGAAAAGTACCTGCAAGCCCTCCACCCAGCTTTGTTCTTTTGTTCTCAGAACAGGGTGTTAACCCACCACACATCAGTACACCAAGAAGTGCAATTTAGCATCATCCCCTCCGAGGGAATATGGTATGTGAACCTCAGTCTGTTTTATAAGCAATGTGCAAATACAGTTCTCAGATTAACCTTGATTTATTGGAGATTGTACTGAATGGAAAAGTAAAACCAGTCTTGTTTTCTTACTTATGTAAGAACCTTGTTCATTCCAGATTCTCTTCTAGCTCTGTCCCTGAACAGATCTGAGGTCTAGAACACGTTCTGTGTTCTTGGACTATTTAGGACATGAATTACATTGCCTAGTTCTGCTATAAATATTAAACATTCCTCAGACTTAATCTGGGTTTCTAAAAGTAGACAGGTATGTAATTGCATTGTTGTGATCCTCAAAGACCTTGAGAAAGTACTCAGAATACGTAGGTTAACAGTGTCTATTTTATTTTAATGAGACAATTCAGTCTTGAGAAGCTGTAGAGATAAGGGAGAAATAACTACAAAATAAATGAGAAAAAGCAGAGATGTAACAGAGAACTAGGGGGTGCAAGACTCTTTACAAATGAGGCTCAGAGAAGATGATGAGAGAAATAAAATAAGGAAGAGTTGAAGTGAAAGATCTCATCTTTGCATTGCACATTCTATTTTTGTAAATCAGTGATAGTCATAAGAAAGCTGCATTGAAATCACCATCTGGCTCCCACAATCAGATTATGGTAAGGCAAAATGCAATGCTGTTCAGCTAGACTGAGTGAATG
Organism: Colaptes auratus; assembly: GCA_015227895.2. Classification (NCBI taxonomy): domain Eukaryota; kingdom Metazoa; phylum Chordata; class Aves; order Piciformes; family Picidae; genus Colaptes; species Colaptes auratus. Next base: position 64,263,028 of record CM037632.1, read on the forward strand.
ATTTGAAAATATGCTGAGCTCTTGCTGCATCACTCTCAAAGTGAAAGTCAGATCAGAGGTAGGAGGAGACTGCAATACTTGGTGGTCCCAGGGTCAACTGCAAATAGCTTTCACACGGCTTTGTCATTTCTGAAGAACTGGTCCTCTGAGCTGACATCTTTGCAAACAGATGACTGAGGAATGCTGTGCTGTTTCATTTTGTTTTCCAATTGTTAAAATATAGATAAAATAGGATGACCAATATTAATTTTTGATTTTTGGAATGTCTGGGCTTGTCTGCCTGTAAGACTTCACTTTTTACAACACGCAATTACTCTGATATTGACATTACCTGCACTGTTGAAACCTGCTTTTGAGGAAAAGAGACACTGAAAACTTTTGAACCAAATGAAAACAGATTATGTTTGTGCTTTGTTAGGGAATCTATTTGGGAACGAGATCTTTTAAAAGCAAGGATGAAATTGTGGCAGTTTTAGGCTATGCCTTTAAAGTTATGCGGATTTTCAAGCAGAAGAGTGAAGACGTATAAAACAATTCACAGGTGGGTGAAAAACAAATTTCATTGGGCAGATGTGAGATGTACCCCTAGCAATATCTCACATCCCACTTCATTCTTTCTTCCTTCTGGCATGCTGCTTTCTGCTCTGCTCAGCTGGGAGGAACTTAACAGCCTAACCTTGAGACAAGAGCACTAAATCTCTAACATCTCTTCTCTTTGCTTCTAATTAGATGAAAAGGGGGGAGATTGGGGGTTGGGGGGGGGGGGAAGTGGAGTAGTTACCCCCACTCCTTTTGGGGATCCATTAGGGGTTCGGGGAGAGGGTTCTGTGCTGTTTTCTGCCTGTAAATGCATGTATAATATGCAAATACTGTATATTTGTACATATTCATTGCATCCCACTGTAGAGTGTAGTATGCTTGTAAATACAGCTTCCGTTTGCTTCCCTACTGAGCGAGCCAAGCTTTTGTTAACGTGAGGGAGATTCTAAATCCACTACAGAAAGCAATAGGAGTCAAAATAAACCTTGAAGACCTATAAACCTAGTGTGTGAGTGGTCTGCTTTATCAGGACCTTCAGGTGAAAGGTTGGACTGATGATCTTAAAGGTTTCTGCGACCAAAAAAATTCTATGATTCTATGAAGTTACTTACTTCAGATAAAACATCAGAGTGTCTTTTGAACAAAAGCTTGAATTGGATTAACTTGTTAACTGGAAAATATGTAATGGAAGGAGCTTCTCTGACAATCAAAAAAACCCCAAGCCCTCAACCCTGCCATTACAGAAATGTCAGGAGAAGAAAATAGAACTAAACACGTTAAGTTAATGAAAATTAAGAATAAATGTAGAGCAAAAAAAAGCAAAAAAGAATTAAACTGAATATGTGGTTAAAAATGCATGAAATCATTTCAGAAAACAGAAAATTGGCTGGAAACATACAGCTGAAAGAGGTGGAAGTTAGTCACCCCCATGAATTCAGGAAGAGTTTCATCCATGGAAACCAGTCAGAAATATATGCAAGCTGCTTTTTCCAAATTCAGCCTAAGATGTGAAAGTGTCACAAAGGTGTTAAGAAATCACATACATGATAAGTTTTGTGTTTAACAGGAAGATGTATGAAAAATCTTTGGAGATTCAAGAGGAAGCTAGAATTGGGATGTTTTGTTCACTTACTGCTTTTCCTGAAAAATGAAGTGTCATTTTTCAGATCAACTGTGAAAAGATTTTATTTTGCCTCGGTTTTCCTTTTGTTGAACAACTCTTCTGATGTCCATTATTCACATCACTCTGCTGCTTCAGAAAGGACTTTCTACACGAAAGCATATTCTGCTGTTCCCTTTTCCGCTCCAGCTTCCTTTATCTCTCTGAATCCCTTCCACTGAGTTACTCTTTGTAACTCCGAGCAATTTCCTCCAGTGATCAAAGCCTCCCATATGGTGATCTGTTGATTAGTTACATCCCCCCAAGGATAAAACTTTGAAGATCTGGCCGGCTTTGGCAAAGGAACTGGTATTTTACCACTCCATTTGAACAGATGATCATCAAAGATCAGTAACCCTCATTGTGCTGCATTTACACAGAATTAGAGGTATTTCTTGTCACCTCCTCTGGAATTATCCTTTATGGAGGACAAATGCTAGTACAGAATGGGATGAATCCTGTATTCAAATATTTTCAGACTCTGCCTCATATTTAGTAAGTCAGCTTCTAAACCAAATAGAAGGAATAGTTTCTAGATGCACAGTCTTCATAAATAGCCATACAAATAAACATCAAAGTCTCTTTTATACAAGACTTAAGACACTTCAAACCTTTTTATATGTTTTCATTTCCTCTTCCTAAGCAGATTTGCAATTTGATAGAGAAGATTTGTAGAAATACAGAATTTTAAACATTCTTTTAAAAAATAGATAAGGAAGTACTCTTTAAATCACATCAAATCACTTTCTATACTTTAGGGTTGTTTGAATTTTTTTATAATCTCCTCATTCTGCATACATGAGCCATGAGCTTACACTTTTGATGCAATGTATTAAGAAACTATGCTTTGATGATGAAATGTGTCTTTCTACATGTTAGAATAAAACAGAATAGAATAAACCAGGTTAGAAGAGACCTTCAAGATCATTGAGTCCAACCATCCAATACTATCTAATCAACTAAACCATGGCACCAGAGACCCCATCATGTCTCTTCCTAAACACCTCCAGTGATGGTGACTCCACCACCTCCCTGGGCAGCCCATTCCAATGGCCAATCACTCTCTCTATGAAGAATTTTTCCTATCATACAGTTGTAGAGAGCAAGAAGGTCTCCCTGAGCCTCCTCTTCTCCAGGCTACGCAACCCCAAACTCCCTCAGCTCTACTCACCAGGGCTGTGCTCCAGACCCCTCCCCAGCTTGTTGCCCTACTTGGACACGTTCAAGCAAGTCACGTCTTTCCTAAACGAGGGGCCCAGAAATGGACACAGTATTCAAGGTGTGCCCTAACCAGTGCTGAGTATGGGGGACAATGACCTCTCTGCTCCTGTTGGCCACACTGTTCCTGATACAGGCCAGGATGCCACTGGCCTTCTTGGCTGCCTGGGCACACTGCTGCTCATGTTCAACCTACTGTCAACCCACTGATGACAACAAATCACTGGAGATGTTTTATGGATAAGTCCCAAAGAGAAAGATATTAAGAAAAAAAAAAAAAAAAAGACACTTCAAGTAGGCTATTTTATCCCAGTAGTAATAAATTAAAAATAAGGAATGTATTTTACAATTCTAGTACTCAGGAGAGTTTTTTTTTTCCCTTAGTCTGCTAAAACTGTTTCTTGCAGATTAGTTTCTTAGAAGATAGTGATATTATGGAGGTTTCTTCATAGACACTTTCTGTCATCAATTATTGGCTTCTCAATCTCTATCTGAGATGAGGGAGCTGGCGTTGCTTAGCCTGGAGAAGAGGAAGCTCAGGGGAGACCTTATTGCTGTCTACAACTACCTGAAGCGAGGATGCAGCCAGGTGGGGGTTGGTCCCTTCTCCCAGGCAACGAGAACAAGAGGACACAGTCTCAGGCTGCACCAGGGGAGGATTAGGCTGGATGTTAGGAAGAAGTTCTTCACAGAGAGGGTGATTGCCCATTGGAATGTGCTGCCCAGGGAGGTGGTGGAGTAGCCATCATTGGAGGTGTTCAGGAAGAGACTGGATGGGGTGCTTGGTGCCATGGTTTAGTTGATTACATAGTCTTGGGTGATAGGTGACTCAATGATCTCAGAGGTCTTTTCCAACCTGGTCTATTCTATTCTATTCTATTCTATTCTATTCTATTCTATTCTATTCTATTTCTTGTAATGCATCTCTTGCCCTCCACAAGAGACTTCCAAGGAAGGAACTGAGGCTGTATCTAGGCTTCACAGCAATTTTATTTACCTCTCAGAAGCATTGACCAGTTGGTAGATACAATATTGTATTGTATTGTATTGTATTGTATTGTATTGTATTTATTGTATTTAGGTGGGTTGGATTGGTTGATAGGTTGGACGCGATGATCTTGAAGGTCTCTTCCAACCTGATGGTGTATTGTATTGTATTATTAATGCTGTTTAAATCAAACCAACCCTGTTGCTTCATCCATCGAGTAATACAATAGAATACAATAGAATACAATACAATACAATACACCAGGTTGGAAGAGACCTTCAAGATCATCACGTCCAACCCATCAACCAATCCAACCCACCTAAACAACTAGACCATGGCACCAAGACCCATCAAGTCTCCTCCTGAACACCTCCAATGAAGATGACTCCACCACCTCCCAGGCAGGCCCTTCCAATGGGCAATCACTCTCTCTGTATAGAAACTTCTTCCTAACATCCAGCCTAATCCTGCCCTGGTGCAGCCTGAGAGATCAACTGACGTACATGTGTACTATGGAAGAATTGCATGTGAGGAGAATGCACTGGCATGTAGTCTGGTATCTATCTTTGTGATGTTTATTAGTTCAAGTGTAGTGTCATTCAAAGTAAAACCTACTTACCCAGAGAAGGGAAATAAATCCTTTACACGGCCAAAGCACCTGTTAATCAAGAATTCAGTCAATGAACGCCTGGTGGAAATAAAAGTGATCCTTAAACTTGAAGCTATTGTCCGCCTGCCTCAAAATGGCAGAGGAAAAGTGGTCTGAGTGGCTCAGTAGAGCTAATCTAAGTGCTCTCAACAGGTTTGACTTTGATGACTAATAACTTGAGAAAACTGTGAGAGGTTGGACAACGAATGCCCAAGAAAAAACTGTGCTGGGCATTGAAAGACTAAATAGACATGCATATGCTACATATATATTAATATACTATAAAAAGTGCTCTCACTGCAATAATATTTCCTTTATAAAGAACAACAAAAAACAAAGTGTGTGACAGAGTGGTGCAATGGAAATCTTATTCCAGCCTTGCTCCTGAACTATTTTAGTGCCTCACTTATGAAATTGTTGTGGGACACTCCTCACAATTTTCATTTCTTATGAATTCCCATATTGTCATTATTGATCTTTTTGGTAGACCCTACTTGGTGTACAGGACCCTACTTGGTGTACAGGACCAGTGCAGCAGACTTCCCAGCAAAAAGTGGCTCAGCACTCAGACCTGAAGACTGAGTTAACTTTTTGGATTAGAGGTAGTTTAAACTGTACCAAAACAGCTCCATCACCTTCTCAGTAGGCACTTTCACAGTAAAAAACAGCCAATCAAACACAAGTAAATCAATTTTCTATTCCCTTTGTATTTCCTGTGGGCTTTATCTTGATTTTGATATATTTATCCTAAAAAGCACAATTGTATTCACATCCGGATAGAAGCACTTTGTAGGACATCTGAGATCATAATCAAAAGTTCGTACCAGAAATCACAGATTTTTTCAGTTTGTAGTGAGTCTCTTGTGAGGAGGATAGTGCTTCTGAATTTGCTAATTGTGAACAACTTCATAAGATGATTCCAGGCAGCTTTGCTCTCCACACATCTAGCTGTAGAAGTGATACCACGCACCATGCCCCGATCCCAGGACATTAGGAGCATAGAGACTCAAGAGTAGGCAGAAACCCAAATTAGGGACTCAGAGAAATGGACTTACTGTTTGGACTGCTTCAAAACTATTCTAGGAGATACTCTGCTTCATGATCCAAGTGCAAAAGCATCAAGATGAGTCAACAGGAGTGACCCTCTAGACTGCCCTTCCTCTCGAGTGCAGTCACTGCCCAGGAGTGTGGAACACTATAGGAGCATTTTAGGATTGCACAGGGCTTCTTTGAGGATGTTTAGAAGAAGAAGCAAAGGCAGAGAAAGGGATACTGATACTTTGGGGAAGAGTAATTTTGGGAAAACGCAGGATAAGGAGATAAAAAGGAATAGCTGGTCAGTACTCTTGGATGGTTATGTCCTGCATCCAGTAGGGTAGTCTGTCCTGTCATCCTATGAATCTCCACTGGCAATGCTTTTTTATTTGTGGAGCTTTCTCATGCCTGCTGGGAACACGGGCTCAGCCTCACTGCTGCTTGGAGTAGAGGGTGCAGGACTGTGGCAGTCTTGACAGTTTTTAGAATAGAATAGAATAGAATAGAATAGAATAGAATAGAATAGAATAGAATAGAATCAACCAGGTTGGAAAAGACCTTTGAGATCATGGACTCCAAGCTATCATCCAAAACTATCTAGTCAACTAAACCATGGCACCAAGCACCCCATCCAGTCTCCTCTTAAACACCTTCAGTGATGCAGACTCCACCAACAAGCCAATGGCCAATCACTCTTTCTGTGAAGAACTTCTTCCTAACATCCAACCTAAACCTGCCCTGGTGCAGCTTGAGACTGTGTCCTCTTGTTCTGGTGCTGGTTGCCTGGGAGAAGAGGCCAACCCCCAGCTGGCTGCAACCTCCCTTCAGGTAGTTGCAGAGAGCAGTAGGTCTCCTCTGAGCTCCCCTTCTTTCTGAACTGAGGGGCCCAGAACTGGACACTGTTTATAGTCAGAGATTCACTCTTAGGTTAAAGGAATTCAACCTCTGACTCTCATCATTTCATCCTTTCAGACCTACTATACTTATGTGATTAGTAGGAGTTTCATTGCACTTGACTCTAGGCATCTAAAAGATTACACATCTAGCCTCTACTATTTTTCTAGCCCTTCTGTTGCAGTTATTGATGAGGGAAGGGTACCATGGCTATGGACAGTGTACCTAAGGCAGATGGGATGAATCACACTAAAGGATCTCTTTGCTTTCATTAATTAGAGAGGGCTTTTAAATGGCAACTTTAGGTTAGATATGAAATTTTTAGATGGCTGGAGTTACATCCATGTAATACATAGTAACCTGAAGTGATAACCAGCATTCATTACGATGAAGCCATATGGGCCTTTTGTCTTGTCTTCCTTGTCTCACAAGTCTCTTGTCCTTGACAATAATTTTTAGTAATGAGGAGACCTATGAGACTGTGAAAAGCTAAGAGAAAGGTCAAATTCTGCAACCTCTTGCCTTCTTTTACACATTAAAACCCCCAAACAACTAATTTATAAATTTCTGCTTTCCTGCAGAGGCCTTTATTTCCATATTGAGAAACAGAATATTATGGTCTGCCAGAGATAAAGAATAAGAACAAAGCCTGTCCAAGGCCCACGCTTGCCTTTGTAAATAAAATCTGTGTGAGGATTCCAGGAATTTGCATTTAACAATGCACTGATTTCCCTTTGCCCAGTAGAAGTATGTAATTTAACATCACTGAGAAAAACTAAGGTCAAGAAGCCATTGGAACAAATTTTAGTCTTTGAACTCTCTTGCAAACATGATATTGTTGTCTAGACACTCATGGGGAATATTAATTACAATCTCTACATTAGGATTGATGCTTTGCTGTTCTAGCTCTGTATTTAGCCATACTATAAGAATCAGATTCTGGAGTGCTGGAGTGCTGGGATGGAGTGCTGCAGGGGATAAGGGTAGGCACATACAATACATACAATACAATACACAGGTTGGAAGAGACCTTCAAGATCATCACGTCCAAACCATCACCAATCCAACCCACCTAATAAATACAGTACAATACAGTACAATACACCCACCTAAACAACTAAAAAACTAAACCGTGGCACCAAGCACCCCATCAAGCCTCTTCTTGAACACCTCCAATGAAGGTGACTCCACCACTTCCACAGGCAGCTGATTCCAGGGGCAATCACTCTCTCGGTATAGAACTTCTTCCTAAGATCCAGTCTAAACCTGCCCTGGCGCAGCCTGAGACTGTGTCCTCTTGTTCTGGTATTGGCTGCCTGGGAGAAGAGACCAACCTCTGCCTGGCTACAACCTCCCTTCAGGTAGTTGTAGAGAGCAATAAGGTCACCCCTGAGTCTCCTCCTCTCCAGGCTAAGCAACCCCAGCTCCCTCAGCCTCTCCTCATAGGGCTTGTCTTCCAAACCCCTCACAACTTTGTTGCCCTTCTCTGGACACGCTCCAGCAAGTCAACATCCTTCCTAAACTGAGGGGCCCAGAACTGGACACAGTACTCAAGGTGCGGCCTAACCAGTGCAGTGTACAGGGGCAGATGACCTCCCTGCTCCTGCTGGCCACACTGTTCTGATGCAGGCCAGGATGCCATTGGCCCTCTTGGCTGCCTGGGCACACTGCAGGCTCATGTTCAGCCTACAATCAACCAGCACCCCAGGTCCCTCTCTGCCTGGCCGCTCTCCAACCACTCTGACCCCAGCCTGTAGCACTGCATGGGGTTGTGTGGCCAATGTGCAGAACCGGCACTTGGATGTGTTAAATCTCATGCCGTTGGATTCTGCCCATCTGTCCAGCCTGTCGAGGTCCCTCACAAAGCCTCTCTGCCCTCCAGCAGATCAACTCCTGCCCCCAGCTTGGTGTCGTCCGCAAATTTACTGATGATGGACTCAATGCCCTCATCCAGATCATCAATAAAGATGTTGAAGAGCATGGGGCCCAGCACTGATCCCTGGGGCACACCTCTAGTGACTGGCCGCCAGCCGGATGTGGCACCATTCACCACCACTCTCTGGGCTCGGCCCTCCAGCCAGTTCCTAACCCAACGCAGTGTGCTCCTGTCCAAGCCATGGGCTGCCAGCTTGGCCAGGAGTTTGGCTGTGGGGGACGGTGTCAAAGGCCTTGCTGAGGCCAGGTAGACCACATCCACAGGCCTCCCCACATCAACCAGGCGGGTCAGGCAAGATGGAGGAGTTGCATGTTTCATAGTTTCATAGTTTCATAGTTTCAGTCAGGGTTGGAAGGGACCACAAGGATCATCTAGTTCCAACCCCCCTGCCATGTAAGGGAGAAGTTTGGCTATACATCCCTTACAGCTAGGGGTAGTGTGATGGAGAGCCTCTGAGCAAGGATTAGGGATATGTAAACAAACA
>CM037632.1:64271940-64406163 GCA_015227895.2 Colaptes auratus
ATTCCATGCAGAGTGTATAGATAGATACTCTGGGCAGTGCAAAGCAATGCTCCCTTCTTCTTAGCATATATCCATTTTTGACATACTATGTTCTCATTTACTGGCCAGTGTGTGAGTTCTAACAGTGATATTGACACTTTTCTGCCTCTGTAAAAACTAACAGATTTAAATTATACAGGAAGGTAAATAGCATTTCCTGAACGTGCAGAAATAAACCAGGGTGAAAGAGTGATGGACAAAGATCTCAGCAGAAATGAAGTTGCACTCAAAACCGTTAAGGCTTTTAAAGAGAATCACCATCTTGAACTGTTCTAGGGGAGAGTTTGCATTTGTTACACCTAGAATTTCTCTCCTTATCTGAATGACTGGCAATTTTGTGTGCAGGACAGACCTTTATATTATGATGGTATTGATGCTGACATTGTGTGTGTGTTTGCGATTAGATACTGATGGCCTTCTGCCCTGAGAAAATCTACTCTTTTCAGCATGGTTACACATTCTTTATGCCATGAATGTGCATAAGGGGATTTAAGTTTAGAAGAAAAATCCCTGTTGAAACAGAGGTGGCAGAGATTTCCCTTATGCTATTTGTCACTGTAATCATAGTGTAATTGGTACAAACCCAGGAACTCTTACTATTTCCCAAACAAACCAACAGAGTCAGCCTGTGGCTGAAAATGCAGATTCATGTGTTGGCTGCAGTGACTCCTTCACTGAAAGAACAGCATAGTTCAAACTGAAAAGCCTAAGTATATTCATCTCATAACAGACAATTATTCAAAATAATCACCTCCTTTCATGATATGTGGGCATTTTAGATTAATGATCCACCTCAATTTCCCAGCTAGCATTTGATGTTTGCTCTCTGTCATGCCAAATGATTATTAAATCTGTTTGTTACTCCTAAAAAAGAAGACACATTTCAAAGTCTGAATATCCTGCCTCATGTTGATGTAGAAAAGGAAAATTTTCAAAAGAAAGCATTCTTCTTCAGCTGTATTTATCACAGTATCACAGTATCACCAAGGTTGGAAGAGACCTCAAAGATCATCAAGTCCAACCTGTCACCACAGACCCCATGACTAGACCATGGCACCAAGTGCCACATCCAATCCCCTCTTGAACACCTCCAGGGACGGTGACTCCACCACCTGCCCGGGCAGCCCATTCCAATGACGAATGACTCTCTCCATGAAGAACTTTCTCCTCACCTCCAGCCTAAACTTCCCCTGGTGCAGCTTGAGACTGTGTCCCCTTGTTCTGGTGCAGGTTGCTAGAGAGAAGAGACCAACCCCTTCCTGGCTGCAACCACCATTGAGGTAGTTGTAAAGAGCAATGAGGTCTCCCCTCAGCCTCCTCTTCTCCATGCTAAGCAACCCCAGCTCCCTCAGCCTCTCCTCATAGGGCTTGTGCTCAAGGCCTCTCCCCAGCCTTGTTGCCCTTCTCTGGACATGTCCAAGTGTCTCGATGTCCTTCCTAAACTGAGGGGCCCAGAACTGGACGCAGGACTCAAGGTGTGGCCTAACCAATGCTGAGTACAGGGGCACAATGACCTTCCTGCTCCTGCTAGCCACACTATTCCTAATGCAGGCCAGGATGCCCTGGGCCTTCTTGGCCACCTGGGCACACTGCTTATGTACTTAAGCTCTTCAAACTCACGACCCTTCAGCTTTCTGTAGTTATCTTTTTTGGTTTGTTTGGTGGGTTTTGTGGGTTGGTTTCTCTTTTTTTGACACACAGATATAGTTAAATGCTTTTAAACCTTGAAGAGAATGGAGGCATAGGACATAGTGTACATGAACTTTATTTGAGGCCAGACAATATAACTCTTGTAACAGGACAGGAATTATATCCAACCTAGAAAAATAAAGGTTGATCTTGCTTTAAAGCAAACCCAAAAAAGACAACCCTGTGTGGTCTACAACTACCTGAAGGGAGGTTGTAGCCAGGAGGGGGTTGGTCTCTTCTCCCAGGCAACCAGCAGCAGTACAAGAGGACACAGTCTCAAGCTGCAGCAGGGGAAGTTTAGGATGGAGGTGAGGAGAAAGTTCTTCACAGAGAGAGTCGTTCGCCATTGGAATGTGCTGCCCAGGGAGGTGGTGGAGTCACCATCCCTGAAGGTGTTTAAGAGGGCATTGGATGTGGCACTTGGTGCCATGGTCTAGTAGTCATGAAGTCTTGGGTGCCAGGTTGGACTTGATCATCCTTGAGGTCTTTTCCACCTTGCTGATTCTATGATTCTATGAATTTAGTATGCATTACAGATACCAGAAGCCTCTAAGAGTACATTTTTCCTTGGAAATATCTAGGCATTAATGTCCTTTATTGGTAAGCAATGGTCTGAAAAAGTATGATATAAAACGCCAAAACCAATACAGGTTCTGTGGGAAATTTTTTCTTACTTTGTATCTTTCTCTACATATTCTTACAATTTTATTACTGAAACTGAATGCTGGGTTTGTTTTGTTTTGTTTTTCTGACTGAAATGAAGGATGTGAAAGCAGAGGAGCCCTATTTTCTGAGTTAAGCAAATTTTTATAATCTTGTGATAAACCTCAAGCAGCAAGGAATTGTGATGGAAGCACTGAGATGTTCCTAGCTACATAATACAGTTACTAGGCACAGAGCCATGCATGTATGCACACACATACTTCAAAATAAATGCAGTCAAGCAGACTGAAATAATTTTCTAAGAGCAAAAGCTGAGCTAAGCTTTTTAATTCAAAAAGTCAGCTTGAATAAGGAATTAGACCACCTACTGCTGAATGGAAATGCTTGTACCATATATTATGCATCTTTGGTATCCACAGGCTGATATAAAGTATTGCAAGGTAGAACTCTACTGACTGGGTAATGAAAAAGAGATGTATTGAGGCAATAAAAGAAAGCCAAACAGATTTATTAATTCATGAATTTATGTTCTCCATAGCCAAAATTTAAATCTTCCTGTACAGAAGTCTTCAATGTGTTCACATTAAGAGTCTGAATCATTAAGCTGCTTGCATACATGATTAACTCTACCCTTCTTTATTAAAGCAATCTAAACATGTGCTAAACATTTGCAAACACCTAAAAATCTGACTGAATTAATATCTACATATTTGATCTGAAGTCCTTTGTCATCACTATGAGTCTATCAACTAGAAAGACCTTCGTGTTTATGATGGGGTAATACTTAGCTAGATTATTAGAACGTGCTCCTAAATACTCATCACACCACAAAGGTAAGTTGAAAATTACATTTAGAATCACAAATTCCATCAGTTTGGTTTCATTTGTTAGCTCTTCTGCATTTCTCTTTCTTAGTAATGAATGACATTGCTGTATGCCAAGCTTAGTTTCTGCCATGAAATAAGAGAATCACAGAACAAATGATTTGGATTAAGTATACATGTTTGTTTCCATAAAGAAAGCTAATTTATTTGACTAAAGGATTTCCCTGTTAACGTTGCATGAAAGCAGAAAGAAGTTGTACAAGTACTTCCTTTAATGTAGTGATTGCTTTCAGTGATTTTAGTGAAGTTGCCACCTCATTCAATCATAGTTTGAGTTAAGGCTTCTTTTTCTCCACAGTAACATATTGGTTTCTCCTCAGCTAGCAATAAGGACATTCAGCACCTCTGTAAGGAGGGATTTAATACAGATTCTTTTCCCTATATGAATTATATGAGAAAGATATTCAACATAAAGTTCAGTTGGAGCACCTGAGCTGAGTAATGCAATGGTTAATGTCAATGGAAGTACTCATTCATAGAATCATAGAATCAATAAGGTTGGAAAAGAACTCAAAGATCATCAAGTCCGACCTATCACCCAAGACCTCATGACTACTAGACCATGGCACCAAGTGCCACGTCCAATCCCCTCTTGAACCCCTCCAGGGATGGTGACTCCACCACCTTCCTGGGCAGCTCATTCCAATGGCTAACAACTCTCTCTGTGAAGAACTTTCTCCTCACTATGAGCCTAAACTTCCCCTGGCACAGCTTGAGACTGTGTCTTTTTGTTCTGGTGCTGATTGCCTGGGAGAAGAGACCAATCCCCTCCTGGCTTCAACCTCCCTTCAGGTAGTTCACTGACATCTTTATCCAAATTGCAGTAAGTCTGGTGTGACTATAACTTTGATAACCTGAAAGCTACCCACATTGTAGTTTGAGTAGAAAGAATGAAGAAGTACTGTGTTCTAAAGGTACAAAGTCTAACAAGCATATCAGGTAGGTAGATGCTCGATAATTAAAATGCCTGGGGGTGACAGTTCTTAATGAAGCATAAATATACTAACCCTTCACTGCATTTCAGACCTTATTACCATTTCTGGGAATTTAACTGTGAAGCAAAAGAATGTCTATTGTTGGTTAATGGCCTCTGTGCACTGGAGAAAAGTACCCACCATCTCTCGTAGTAACAACAAAGAAGTGGAAATAAAATACCTTATTTATAAGAACAAGAGGTCACAGTCTCAAGCTGCACCAGGGCAGGTTTAGGCTGGATGTTAAGAACAAGTTCTTCACAGAAAGAGTGATTGGCCATTGGAATGGGCTGCCCAGGGAGGTGGTGGAGTCACCATCACTGGAGGTGTTTAGGAAGAGACTGGATGGGGCGCTTGGTGCCATGGTTTAGTTGATTAGATAGTGTTGGGTGATAGATTGGACTTGATGATCTCAAAGGTCTTTTCCAACCTGGTCTATTCTATTCTATTCTATTCTATTCTATTCTATTCTATTCTATTCTATTCTATTCTATTCTATTCTATTCTATTCTATTCTATTCGTGGGTTTGGTTTGGTTTGGGTTTGGTTTCCAGTTAGAGACTTTAGAGATTCTGGCAAGGATGAGCATGGTCATTACCCTGTTGGTTATATTTTAGCCCATTTTTAGCTGGTCACAGGGAGAGATGGCAGAAGTTCTGGAAGGTTTGTTGCAGCAATGGTGTTTCCCAAAAATACACAGAAAAGAGCCTTTCTTGGCTGTTTTTCTCCACAGCCTCTAGTTTAAAGGGAATGAGACTGCTTGTTGTATAGGTACTAAAGAACCACAGTCTCATCTTGTTCCTCTGCTCTCTATTGTTCCAGCTCATTTCAGCATTCATAGTGTCTTTCTAGTTTCCAGAGACTTGCTTTAGCTTGCTACTCTACTCTATGGTATCAATCAATCGGCCAGACCAAGGCAGTAAATCTATCTGACACTTTACTGTATGAGATAAAAATGGATCCCTTATCCACCCAATCTACTTCCTATTTACACAGCTCAATTGGAGCTCTGGTCTATGGAACAGCTTATTTCTTCTCAGTGTAGAAAGTTCCTAAGAGCCCTAAGTATTCTCTGGAAGAGGCAAATTTTCCCTTTTTGCATAGGTCTGTGTTCCTATTTTACCCCAGAAGGTCTTTCCAACTCATCACCCTCAGTCTCAAACTGTCCCATTCAGGACTGTAAAACAGATCCCCCTTTTATTTTGTAAAATTCCTTGCAATTTGTAAAAGTTTGTAAAATTCTTTGGAAGCAGTGCTGGGGGCACTGTTCTCATTGCTGTGAAAAAGATCTTTTTGAGGCACACACACAAAATAACTCCAAGTCACTTTCACTTTAAGAGAGGAGTGAACTGCTTACCTCTCCCTTGTTACTGGCCAGAGACTTCAGAACAGTTGGTATGTGATATCTTCTTGTAGGGAAGTGTTGGATTAGCCGTAGCTCTAGGGTTCCTTAAAAGCATGAGGCTTGAAGCACTCATTCAGACTACCTGTGCCTGAGGCTGTCACCCACACTGAGCAAAATGATCTATACCAACCAAATCATCCCCATCTTACTAAAAAAGACTTACTGGCCTAGTTGTCAATCAAAAGTAACATCATGCCTCTGGCTGATTTACAAGTACCAAGTCTTTCGTTCGAAACTAGCCAAAGTTTTAAGAGACAAATGACATAGAGGTCTTCACTAGGGACTCAATTAAAATTAAATTAATGTTTAATTATGTACATTTTTTGAATAGAACAAGCATGATTGGTTTTAAGTAAAGAATGTATAGCTTCTCTAAAGAGCATAATGTTTATTAGAGTTCTTTTAATGTTACCTCTTCAGGCCATTTTTAAATTAACCATCAACAATTATCTTCTGAACCCATCTTCCTGTTCTGAGAAGAGTGTATTTAATCATTTAATCATCAGGTGTCAGATCTTTTCTTTATACACCTTTCTCTTTGATAAATTTATTTCTTAAGAGTTTAGCTTCATATTCATAGAACATAATTCTAAAACAAGAAAGCCTGTTGAGACCTTTCAGATTGCATACAAACTAAACTGTGCTATGTACATCACCATAGACCTTAATACAAAGCAAGAGTTTAGTGTCTTAATTGGATATAGGATGTTCTTTATGACATTTGATTTATACTAGCAGCACTTTTAGCAAATGTATATCAAATAATCCAAACCTAAGCCTGCTGAGTGCATATCATAGAATTATAGCATCACAGAATCTGGGAGGTTGTAGAGAGGTGAGGGATAGTCTCTTCTCCCAAGCAACCAGCACCAGAACAAGAGAACACAGTCTCAAGCTGTACCAGGGGATGTTTAGACTGGATGTTAGGAAAAAATTCTTCATAGAGAGAGTGTTTGCCCATTGGAACAGTCTGCCCGGGGAGGTGGTAGAGTTGCCATCATTGGAAGTGTTTAGAAGGAGACTTGGTGGGGTGCTTGGTGCCATGGTTTAGTTGATTAGATGGTGTTGGATGATGGGTTGGACACAATGATCTAGAAGATCTCTTCCAACCTGGTCTGGTCTATTCTATTCCATTCTATTCTATTCCATTCTATTCCATTCTATTCCCAAAATCAACCTTCTCTCCTCAGAGATCATCAAGTCCAACCTAATATCTAACACCTCATGGCTAACTAAATCATGGCTTCATGTACCACATTCAATCCTTTTCTGAACACCTCCAGGAACAGTGACTTCTCCATCTCCCGGGGCAGCACATTCCAATGGCCAATTACTCTTTCCTTCATATATCAAACAATGACATAATTGTGGCTGACCTGCTCCCACCACATGATCTCTTGTGCTCCAAGGTTATCTCCTAGGTCTTCTGCCTCCTTGAATTGTTTATTTTATGAATGGATCTGACTATAGAAAGGCCTGTGAAAGCCAAACACAGATTTATAGACTATAGAGACATCTCTAATCCCTATTCCAGGCCATGCAGCATTTCAAAATTCCAGTAAAGAAAAGTGTCCACATCTGATTCCATTCAGTGTAGCTAAGTAAATTGGACAAAAATGAGATTCATTGCCTTACAGGAATTTTACACCAAAATTTACCATATTTGAACTCTTCCTACTCTGTGGTTATAGTGTAATCATCAACCAAATTAAAACAATAGAACAGATGACTTCTGAAATGAGAAAGTATAACTTCTGAAAAAATAGTGTTTAGTATAACAGGAAAAAATATTATAACTTCTGAAAATATAGGGGGGGTTAAGTTTCCTTCCAGAAGTTTATATTAAAAAGTACTAGAGTATCACAAAGAAGCTGGATATCATATTAAGTTTTCCATAGAACAATGAAACTACAGCACAATCATTTAATTAGACAATGACCTTTAAAAGTGCTTGAAGAAATACAAACAATTTCTTTTTATCTCATTGTTACAGTGAGAATGGTGTTGAAAAGGGCCAAAACAATAGCAAATTAACTCCAGTGTGAGGTTTTTCCAACAGATTCAATGGTTCTTGGTTCTAATTCTTTTCACAGAATCACAGAATCACCAAGGTTGGAAGAGACCTCAAAGATCATCAAGTCCAACCTGTCACCACAGACCTCATGACTAAACCATGGCACCAAGTGCCACGTGCAATTTGAGACCTTTCAGGTTTTCCAGGTACCATCCATGATAGTATTTGTAGGAAAATACTACCATTTCTCTCAGCAGTTAGGACAAAGAAACAAGTGGAATAATCAACACTTGACCTAGCAGTTATTTTCATATAAGATTCATCCTTCTGCAATGTACATGGAGCCTGAAATGCTACTGTCTCAGTCCAGAGAGGGAAAGACTCAATTTTTTATGAATATTCCCGTGCTGTGACATTAGAGGCACAAACGAGGCCAAAATATCAACAGCTAGGCTATTTATTACATAAATACAGTGGATGGACATAAATAAAGTGGATGGATCAGAAGGGGAGAGAGAGAAAATAGAGAGAGAAGAGAGAAGAGGAAAGGAATTATATTACCACACCCCTCACCCCCCAAGACAGTTTGAGTCTGTGGAGGAAAGGTGCTGCAGGAGATGTTGGGTCTGTAGAGGAAGGGTGCTGAGGCTTTGGCTGTAGAAGGGATGTGGTCCTCTGGGCAGCTTCTTCAGCTCCATGAGCTGCAGCAGGCGGAACTTAGGGCACAGAGAGAGGGGTTTCAGAGTCCAAGATCCGTTGCGTTGGCCCGTGATCTTTCCAGCGTGTGGTGCTGTCGTCTTCTGCATTTTGCTTCTCCAATTTCCTTCTTCTTAAGCCAGTAGTTGCTCCAGTCTTTTATACAGTTTTTTATTGCTTAGGCAAGTGTCCAGGTGTTGTTCCCCAGGATATCGTTCTGGGAAATCATCCTTAGGTAAGTCTCCAGGTATCCTTCCCCAGGAAATCTTTCTGTGTACTCAGGTGAGTTTGGGCAGCCGTCTGGATGGAGGGGGGAGGAGGCCTCCACCTCCTCCCTTCTCCATCTACCTACCCCCATACTCAATACAATACAATACAATACACCACCAGGTTGCAAGAGACCTTCAAGATCATCGCGTCCAACCCATCAACCAATCCAACCCACCTAAATACAATACAATACAACCCACCTATACAACTAAACTGTGGCACCAAGCAGCCCATCAAGTGTCTTCCTGAACACCTCCAATGAAGGTGACTCTACCACCTCCACGGGCAGCCAATTCCAATGGGCAATCACTCTCTCTGTATAGAACTTCTTCCTAAGATCCAGCCTAAACCTGACCTGACGCAGCCTGAGACTGTGTCCTCTTGTTCTGGTACTGCCTGCCTGGGAGAAGAGACCAACCTCTGCCTGGCTACAACCTCCATTCAGGTAGTTGTAGAGAGTAATAAGGTCACCCCTGAGTCTCCTCTTCTCCAGGCTAAGCAACCCCAGCTCCCTCAGTCTCTCTTCATAGGGCTTGTGTTCCAAGCCCCTCACCAACTTTGTTGCCCTTCTCTGGACACGCTCCAGCAAGACAACATCCTTGTTAAACTGAGGGGCCCAGAACTGGACACAGGACTCAAGGTGTGGCCTAACCAGTGCAGTGTAGTAGTAGTCTGCAGTAGTAATCTGCAGCTCAGACTCATTACACATCAGGAAACAGGTGGTGAATCCATTGTCTCCTCATTCTCCCTTCCTGGGGTATCTGATGGCTGGAAATGACCTTGTCCTGAAGGTGTGAATGCTGGGCCCTTAGGCCATTGCTGTAGGCCAGCTGTAGTCCTGTGAGCAATGTTATCTTTGCACCTTCCAAGAGTCCTTCCAGTGGCTCTGCCCAACACACATCAGCTATTGTCTGGGCAAGCAGCAAGTGATTTTATCTTTGTTGAGTCACAGCAGGAGAGACAAGCTTTAGTCTCTCACAGCTACAAATCAGAAGTCACTTGCAGTACGTATTTGGAAAGTGTAAAATACTACCATTTAGAATGACCATTACTTAGGAAGACATTTTCCTACTTAAAAGATCATTTGCATAAACAACATTGCTTTTATTGTTCTCTGTGCAAATAACACTACTCTTTCATTTGTATATGATAGCTGCATACATGGTATACTTTGATAGGCAGCAAGAAATAAAGGACAGTCTCTGAACCACAGAAATTTTATAGTTTATCAGACACAAATATGCAATGAGATGCATACTGCTGAATAGCCATACTCTAATTCATATTTGATACTAGATTGGTTTCAGTGGGATCGGTATGAGGTATTTTTTATCACAAATAAAAGACTCAGTGTGAGAGACTAAAGCTTGTCTCTCCTGGTGTGACTCAACAAAGATAAAATCACTTGCTGCTTGCCCAGACAATAGCTGATGTGTGTTGGGCAGAGCCACTGGAAAGACTCTTGGAAGGTGCAAAGATAACATTGCTCACTGGACCACAGCTGGCCTCACAACAATGGACCGAGGCCACCTTCGGGAATATGCATAAGACAAGATAATCTCCACCCATCGAGTACCCCGGAAAGGGAGGATGGTGAGACAATGGATTCACAACCTGGCCCCTGATTTTCCTGAGGGGCAATACTTGGACACATAGCTAAGGACTAAAAAATTGTATAAAAGACTTGAGCAACTACTGTCTTAGTAGGAGAAAAATGGAGAACCTAAAACACAGATGAAGGAAAACACAGGAGAAGGACAATGGCGCTGAGAAGGAAAGCACGAGAGAAGGAAAAGCCCGGGACAATGCTGCTCCGAAGAAAAGGGGGCCATGGAGCCTGGAAGAAGCAGACTGAACTTAGGGAACTCCGTGCCCTAAGTTCCGCCTGCTGCAACTCATGGAACCGAAGAAGCTGCTCAGAGGACCACATCCCTTCTACAGCCAAAGCCTCAGCACCACTTCTCTACAGACCCAATATCTCCTGCAGCACCTTTCCTCCACAGACTCAAACTGTCTTGGGGGGTGAGGGGTGTGGTATTATAATTCCTTTCCTCTTTTCTCTCTCTTCTCTCTCTCCCTCTCTATTTTCTCTCTCTCCCCTTCTGATCCCTCCACTTTATTTATGTAATCAATAGCCTGGCTGTTGATATTTTGGCCTCGTTTGTGCCTCTCATTTCACCACACGGGAATATTCAAAAGAACTGAGTTTCTTTCCCTCTCCAGACCGAGACACTCAGTTGTGTAAAAGGAGAAAGAAGGAAATGAAGAAGCAAAAGATAGCATTTGACATGAGTGGTTATATTTATGCTGCTATTATATCTCATTTCAATTAATTACTTGCAGCTGAAGGGAATTGTGAGACTCCATTTTCCTGCTTTTCTTTGATATTTTTATCATAGTTTCCTTCAGACTCTTAGATAGCACTAACTGTATATGTCTTCATTGGTTTCCCCCTAATAAATTTTGAATCTATGAGTTTAATCAGTCAAATCTGCCAAGACAGTTTTCAAAAGGGTGGGATGGTTTCAGAACCATTTCTTTCAGTTCCATGAATAAGCAAGGGATTTAAATGCCACAACACTTAAAGCTACAGCATGAGTTCAGTCTCTTTGAAGTCATTATAGTCCCCACTTTGCAGAGAAACCCTCTTTGGAGCTAGGAAAAATTCAGTTGGACCTTATAAATTGTTTAGCATGCAATGTTAGAACTTATGGTCACAAATGCAAGTGAACTGATCAGTGATGTCAAGACTAGGGGCAGCCTGGGCTTCAGTGGTCATGTGCTGGTGGAGTTTGCAGTCCTAAGGGATACAGGACAGGCAAGGACCAGAGTCAAGACTCTTAATTTTAGAAAGGCAAACTTCCAGGTCCTTAGGGAGTTAGTCAGTAGGACCCCATGGGAAAAGATCCTCAAGGACAGAGGAGCAGAGCAGAGTTGGCTGATCCTTAAGGACATTGTCCTTAGAGTGCAAGAGCTCTTGATCCTCATGTGTAATAAATCAGGCAAGGAAGGGAAGAGGCCAGCATGGCTGAATAGAGAACTGCAGGTCAAAATAAAGATTAAGAGGGACGTGCACAGACAGTGGAAGCAGGGATAGGTGACCTGGAAGAAGTATAGGAACACCACCTGGTTGTGTAGAGATAAGGTCAGGAAGGCTAAGGCACAGCTAGAGCCAAACCTGACAAGGAATGCAAAGAATAACAGGAAGGGCTTCTACAGGTACATCAACCAGCAAAAGAAGGTTAAAGAAAGCATTTCCCCTCTAAGGAGTGAGAATGGATACCTGGTGTCAACAGATGAAAAGATGACTGAGGTACTTAGTAACTTTTTTTGCCTCAGTCTATATTGGCAATCCTGTCCATCCCCTTCCTAAGTCAATGGACCTCTAGGTGGAGACCAGCAGGGTAAAGTCCCTCCCACCACAAGGGAATATCAAGTTCAAGGCCTCCTGAAGAACCTGAACATACATAAGTCTATGGGACCTGATGGGATGCATCACATAGTTCTGAATGAATTGGCTGATGTAGTTGTAAAGCAACTCTCCATAATATCTGAAGAGTCTTGGCAGTCAGGTGAAGTCCTTGGGGATTGGAAGAAGGAAAACATTACATTCAGAAGTCCCTGGAAATTACCAACCTCTCAGCCTCACCTCTGTTCCAGGGAATATTGTGGAACAGATCCTCCTGGAAGCTATACCAGAACACATGGAGGATAGGGAGGTGATTCAAGACAGGCAGCTCCTGCCTGAACCAACCTAATGGCTTTCTATGATGGTGTAACTACATCACTGGACAAGGGAAGGACAACAGATGTCACCTATCTAGACTTTAGTAAAGTCTTTGATGCAATCCCCCACAATGTCCTTTGCTATGAGATGGAGAGATATGGATTTGGTGGGCAGACAGTGCAGAGGATAAGGAATTGGTTGGATGATTGCATACGAAGCATCAATGTTTCAATGCTCAGGCTGAGAAGAATGACAAGTGGTATCCCTCAAAGGTCTGTATTAGGACCTGTGTTGTTCAATATCTTCACCAATGATACAGACAGTAGAAGTGAGTGCACCCTCAATGAGTTCACAGATGATACCAAGCTAGTGTTGCAGTTGGTAAGACTGAAGAATAGGATGCCATCCAGAGCAACCTGGACAGGCTGGAGAGGTGGACTGAGGACAATCTCATGAGGCTCACTAAGGCAAAGTGAAAGGTCCTTCGCCTAGGTCAGGGCAATCATCAATATCAATACAGGCTTGGGGGTGATGAAATTGAGAGCGATCCTGCAGAAAAGGACTTGGAGGTAGTGGTGGACAAGTAGCTGGACATGAGGCAACAACATGCTCTTGCTGCCCAGAAGGCAAATTGCAACCTGGGCTGCATTAAAAGAAGCATGGCCAGCAAGTTGATTCTGCCACTCTCCTCTGTTCTGGTGAGACCTCACCTGGAATAATGTGTTGAGCACTTGGGTGCCCAACACAAGAGAGACATGGCCCTGCTGCAGCAGACTGGCCACAAAGGTGATCAGAGGGCTGGAGCGCCTCTCCTTTGCAGACTGGCTGAAAGAATCAGTGTTGTCTAGCCTGGAGAAGAGAAGGCTCTGGAGAGACCTTATAGCTATGTTTCAGTATCTGAAGGGGCCTTTCAGGAAGGCTGGGGAAGGACTGTTTAGAAGGACTTGCATTTGTGGGACAAGGGGCAATGGTTTTAAACTGGAGCAGAATAGATTTATGTTGGACATAAGGAGGAAGTTCTTTACAACAAGAGTGGTAAAATACTAGAACAGATTGCTCAGGGCATGTGATTGTCCCTGGAGAACCACAGAAGCAACCACATTGGAAGAGACCTCCAAGATCATCAAGTCTGACTGATCACCCAACCCTAT
This sequence comes from Colaptes auratus, assembly GCA_015227895.2. Lineage (NCBI taxonomy): Eukaryota > Metazoa > Chordata > Aves > Piciformes > Picidae > Colaptes > Colaptes auratus. Next base: position 64,285,453 of record CM037632.1, read on the forward strand.
CTATTAGACTAGACCATGGCACTAAATGCCTCAGCCTCTTCTTAAACACCTCTAAGGGACATTGACCCCACCACCTCCTTGGGCAGCCCATTGCAATGGGCAATCACTTTTTCTGTGAAGAACTTTGTGGCCCTGAGCAGCCTGATCTAGTTAGAGATGTCCCTGATTACTGCAAAGGGGTTGGACAAGATGACCTTTGAGGGTTCCTTCCCAATGCAATATGTGAACCTGTGAATTTATCACTCGCCTGTAAATACCTACAGTGCAGATGTAATGTTAGTCAGTAGGGAGTAAAAGGCACTGCAAGGGCGCAATTTGTCGACTTGCTTTAGATGTCTATTTTAGGATGAAATAAATTGTGCCCTAGAAATGCCAGCTTCTCTCCAGTGACAGCAAAAGACAATCTAAGGCAACTTCCTCAAATATAGATGGTCATTTAAATCCCAGTCAAAATGCATGGGAAATCAAGGTACTTACTCAGCAGCTACTGAATAGAATTTTAGCTCTGGAAAAAATGTTTCCTATGCTTGTCACTCATCTGAAAAATAATGTGACAGTGTGCAATTCACTGAAGAATTTGAAAAAAAAGACCTGACTCCATTATGTATTTCTCTGATGGGAACAAATACAACATCTTTCCATTTTCTGCATATTCACACAAAGGAACAATGCACAGTTTGCTAGGCCTCTTGCTCCCTTGGGCTTTGGTTGTGTGATCATGTCATGGAGAATCTCAGCCTGGCATATGTACCAAGTAGTAGAGATGAGGTGGGGGGATAAAGACCATAGTTCTATGAGGAGAGGCTGAGGGAGCTGGGATTGTTTAGCCCAGAGAAGAGGAGGCTCAGGGGAGACCTTATTGCTGTCTACAACTACCTGAAGAGAGGTTGTAGCCAGGAGGGTTTTGGTCTCTTCTCCCAGGCAATCAGCACCAGAACAAGAGAACACCATCTCAAGCTGTGCCAAGGGAAGTTTAGGCTGGAGGTGAGGAGGAAGTTCTTCACAGAGAGAGTTGTTAGCCATTGGAATGTGCTGCCCAGGGAGGTGGTGGAGTCACCATCCCTGGTGGTGTTCAAGAGGGCATTGGATGTGGCACTTGGTGCCGTGGTTTAGTAGTCATGAGGTCTTGGGTGCCAGGTTGGACTTGATGATCTTTGAGGTCTTTTCCAACCTTATTGATTCTATGATTCAAACTTGTTGCCTTCAACTGAAATTCTGTACAGCCTGAAACCATGCCAGGAGACTAGCTTTTACTAGCAGCAGGGAAGCTCTCTGGCAATGAGTCCCCTAATGTGTGGACCCAATAGTGGTGATGAGTCTAACCGGACATTAAAGAATATGTGACCAGCTGCCTTTAGTAAGAAGAATAAACTTGTAATGCTGGCTCTGCATTACAAGTATGCAAGCTGCAGAGCTCATTTCAAGGAAATATAAACAAGTGCTCACTCTGAGTGCATAGAACAGAACTTAAAGTTCCACAAAGACTTAGAGTATGTGCATAATTAGATGCAATACCTGTGTATTATATACAAACTTATGGCTCCATTCCATTTTGCATATGTACATAGGTCTAGTAAGCACATAAATATGAGAACTGTTATCAGAATATTAGCCTGAGTCAGATTAAGGCAGCTCTCTCTTGTTTTCAAAAGCAGTATAAAGAATTAATCTAACATGCTTCCTTCCTAATAATTTCAGTGTATGAACTTCTCTTGTTGCTGCAGCTTGCATACAGGAAATCCCTTAAAAGAAAACAATGGACTACCCGAAGCAATCTTTATGTTTTCTGTGAGCTCTCTTATTATGTTAGTGCTCACAAACTGAAAGAATGGAAGTAATTCTCCTTGGTAACTTACAATAATAGGCTTATAAGGAATGCATATATAAAATTATGTTTGCAATTGAAAAACCTCTGCAAGTCTGAATTGATTTCGCTATCCACTTCTCTTGATCCTCACCTCATCTTTTCTTTTGCCCTACTTACCTTTTCATCCTCTCATTATTAACTTCACAGAGTTTCCCTTCACATTTCATTTCATTTAGCTTCTCTTAGACTTCAAGGAGATTATTTTTCTGTGGATTACAGACTTCAGACTTCTTCAAACTCTGAAGAATTGTGATAGGACTGATATAATTCTGTTCTTTTTTTTCACTCCTGGCAGTTGTCTTGCTCATTTAGATTAGAGCAAACATACATTATGTCAGGCTCTGACAGTGCCTCCTGTCAAGGGTTAGGGCTGGCCTGCCCAGTAGATAAAAGGCAGACTCACTCTACTAATCCCTCTCCTTTCCCAAAGGCAAAAAGAAAGGGAATAGGAAGTGAGAGATAATGAAATAATAATAAAATGAAATATATACAAACCACATATTGAACACAAGCCCCTGAAGGCAATTATGTCATTGTCACCACTGATGTTGTGGGCAGGAACTGGGGGAGTATAGGATTCGTGTCTGGCTGCAAATCACCTTGTGATGGGGGTGAGTGCATCAAGAGCTGAGGAGTATCTCAACAAAGATAAGATCATCTCTCCCATCAAGACAGCAGCTGCTCAAGATGGGTGGGATGGGCATATGGTAGAAAGCCCCCCTGGAATGTGCTGCAGAGCACCTCCTGGCCTGATAAGCCCAGGGATGTTTAGTGGGAGGCAAAGGTGGGGAGGGGAGAGACTGTGGTGAGGGCACCATATTTCCAGAATTATGCCCCATATACCATAGATCTTGTGCCAGCATGTTTGGCCACATCCCTTTGTGCCCACAGACGTCACTGGATGGTGGGGGTTTGTTACTTTATTGTTTCACACGATACGCAAGAAAAGCTCCTGATTCCAAAACCTAGTGCCAACTTTGAAGGATTTAGAATAGAATAGACCAGACCAGGTTGGACCTTCAAGATCATCGCGTCCACCCTATCAACTAATCCAACCCACCTAATCAACTAAACCACGGCACCAAGCACCAAATCAAATCTCCTCCTGAACATCTCCAATGAAGGTGACTCCACCACCTCCACGGGCAGCCCATTCCAATGGGCAATCACTCTCTCTGTATAGAACTTCTTCCTAACATCCAGCCTACACCTGCCCTGGCGCAGTTTGAGACTGTGTCCTCTTGTTCTGGTACTGGCTGCCTGGGAAAAGAGACCAACCTCTGCCTGGCTACAACCTGCCTTCAGGTAGTGGTAGAGAGCAAGAAGGTCACCCCTGAGTCTCCTCTTCTCCAGGCTAAGCAACCCCAGCTCCCTCAGCCTCTCCTCATAAGGCTTGTGTTCCAAACCCCCTCACCAACTTCGTTGCCCTTCTCTGGACACGTTCCAGCAAGTCAACATCCTTCCTAAACTGAGGGGCCCAGAACTGGACACAAGACTCAAGGTGTGGCCTAACCAGTGCAGCATATAGGGGGAGAATGACCTCCCTGCTCCTGCTGGCTACACTGTTCCTGATGCAGGCTTGAAAAGTTCTGTTTGATCCAAACCAGTTTGTTTGTTTTCACCTAACTTTTAACAGCTTTGTTAAATAATTTCAAATACTAAATAAGCATTCACATAAAATCATAAAAAATGTACCAAGACTATTGGGAAAAAGAAACCAGTTCCATGCACATCTGAGGGTTTTCTTTAGTTCTAAGTGCAAAGTTTTGGTGAATAGCTTCAATGCAGCTCTTCCCAGTAAGAGTCTTAATGTGCTGCCAACTGAGCCACTTGGTCCCCCCCCAGTAAGAGTCTGGCCAGATCTGAGACTAGCCTAGCAGTGGGGAGTGGGGAAGAAGAAGCCCTGGGGGGGGGTCTTGGATGTACCCCCAGGTGGGGATGGGATCTTCCTGGGTATGTTTTGGGATTTTCTTTTGTCACTCTGCTTCTGGCTCTCTGTAAACATTCCCTGCTTTTTCATTTAAACTTTCCATCACTTTTGCGATCCATTTGTCTGAGTTGTTATTTTTGCCCGTGGTGGGGAGGGGGGCTGCCTCAACCCACTACAGGAGCAAAAGAGAGACAAGTTTTATGTGAAAGAGATAGAGTATGGCTAAAAAAAAAATGACACTTTTAATCCACATGACATAACTTCCCACGATCACTTAGGACTAAAGAGATGTTTCTCAAGGTTTTTATGAGAAGAAAAAGAAACAGTACAAAAACTGCAAGATGAAAATAATTTGGTTTTAAACAATGCTTGGGTGTTTTATTTACTGTAATAGACAGGGAAGAGCCTGTTCATAGCAGAGAGCTCTCTTTTACATAGAAACACACAGCTTCTTCCAGCGCTTTGCTTAACTGCGGGAGCAAATGAAGTGACAACTGCAGGTTGTACTAGGCAGAGGCCCCAGGAAATTGGTAGGTACATATTCTACCAACTTGACTGGTGGAGTGGTAATAATTAGTTCCTTTTGACTGTGTATTACATTTTCTGCAGGAGAAGCGAAGATAAGCACCTGCTTCCCCCTCCCCCCCCCCCCCCCCTTTTAAAGTGTTATTGACATTCAACTCCAGAAGAGCTGCAAATTTAGTGGCCTTTTGCTGTTCTAATTATATGTTGTGAGTCTCTAGCCAATGCCTGTAGGTAATTGCTACATTTGTAGTCATACAGGTAGGCCGAAAATGAAATATAGAGTACTACTGCAGAGGGAGGTATTACAAAAGAGATGAGCAATAAATTACTGTGTTTGCTCCAAGCATTTAAAAGACATTGCTTTTTCCAATCCCTTTGTTCATTCAGCAGTTTTGCTGTGGACAGATGACATTTTTACACAGTCAAAAGAGTAGTCATTGATCTGTTGGACAAAGACTCTGTGCTATAATGACCATTCTATCCTGGAGAATGGAACTGTTTCTCTCATGTAGGAAAAAAGTTTTCTTATTTTCTTACTTATTTTTACACAGTACATGGTTATAGTTTATGAATCTCCAGTTCAGTGACAGATTCCTCTTCGGGGAATGAGAAATGGCTTGCCATTTCTGCAGCTCTAACCTGCTTCCTCAGCAAGTTCTCAAGCATCTACCAGCAGAATCATATTACCAGAGGTCACTGAAGAGGCTTCTTCTGACAGTATGTATTATAACAGAGAGTCATCATTGTTGCAGCTGTAATTTTTATTAACATTACTTACAACCTGTAAATGCCAAGAGTAATTTGGGGCCATACCCTTTTCTCACTCTTCTCCCCACAACTACTTCCTCATTTTCCTGCCAGCTTGCTTATCTCCAGGGTTTCTTTGAAATACTGACCTGCTAAACTAGAACAGCAAACACAAGTAGATTTATTTAATCCCTGAAAGCCTTGTTGGCAGTCTTTTCACTTTGTTGGGGAGTAACTTCTGCACTGGAAGAGCATTTAACATGATAGTGTTCTTTTTTTTATCACATGCTCAGGTTTCCTTCCTCTAAACTCCTGAGCTTTATTTCATTAATTGCCAGTGTGAACAGTTACTCTGCAATGTAATGAGAGTTATCTGAAGTGTTTGGTGTTCTCTTCTTCCTGGCACTCAAAATGTATTACTGTAAATGCTGAAATAATTTTTTTTGGTGTTAGTATTTTCTACCAAGTTGCACGAAGAAGTCTTGCAACAGTGTTCCACAGTTGTCACTGGGAACATCCATGTGGGTGCACTGTCTGCACTTCTCCCTCAAGGCAGCTCTGTAATTCTAAGAAGGCAGGGAAGAAGGCAGCATAGCAGAGTGGAGCATGGCTATGAAGCAAACAGAGTGTTTGTTTGCACAAGTAAGAGGGGAAAAACACAAGGCACTGCATGTGCTATGAACTTACTGCAGGAAATTTGAGATCAGTTGGGAAGACATGTAGGTATAATAATGCAGACATGTGGCCCAAATAATAGACTGATGCCTCTCTCTGCTGCTTCAGTTCAGTACCATGAGAATGTATTACTGAGCTGGCTAGTTTCTGGCAGATCAATGCACAAGCAAAAACACACAAGTATCTCTCTGCACATACCCATATGGAAAGATATCCAAAGATATGAGTGGACTTCAAATCAATGACAGGGTGTAGCTAAGCCCCTCAGGTGAGACAGCAAAGTGCTATGAGGAGAAACTGAGGGATCTGGGGTTGCTTAGCCTGGAGAAGAGGAGGCTCAGGGGAGACCTTCTTGCTCTCTACAAATACCTGAAGGGTGGTTGTAGACAGGTGGGGGCTGGTCTCTTCTCCCAGGCAACCAGCACCAGAACAAGAGGACACAGTCTCAGGCTGCACCAAGGCAGGTTTAGACTGGATCTTAGGAAGAAGTTCTATACAGAGAGAGTGATTGCCCATTGGAATGGGCTGCCCAGGGAAGTGGTGGAGTCACCATCATTGGAGGTGTTTAGGAGGAGACTTGATAGGGTGCTTGGCTGCATGGTTTAGTTGATTACGTGGTGTTGGATGATGGGTTGGATGTGATGATCTGGAAGATCTCTTCCAACCTGGTTTATTCTGTTCTATTGAAAGTGTTCATATGGGCACTCAATGCCCTTCATCAATGGTGAGCAACCAAATTCTAATTAAAAGAAATAAATCTGAATTGTTAATCCAAGTACAAAATAAAAGGTACAGTCTATTAGACCTCAAAGTACCTTTTACTGTTAACCCCTTGCCTTTACATGACAATATATGAATCCTTTTTTTTTTCCCCCCCATGATAATAAATTTGCATTCACAAACATTTCTAGACAATTCAAATCATCCTTGAGGTAAAAGACAACTACTGGAGTCAATTGTAATAGCTACCTGCTGACTGAAAGGTTCCACTATGGATTTTTATTGGAAAGCGAAGGGATTTTTCCTAACTCCTTTAATGTTACTGCCACAGACACTTCATGTGTCTTGTTTTTTAAACACAAATGACTCCATCCTTCATGATGGCACAGCTTCAATCCTCATCAAGTACATTAAGCTCCTGATAGCAGGTTTTATAAATTGCAAGTGTGATATAATGCAAGGGTTTACTAGAAAGAGCTGCAATAATTAAAGCCTGCTCTTTTGACTGCATTATAGCATAAAATTTCCTATGGCAGAAAAATATTTATTGAGGGCATGAAAAACAAGGGAAAACACTTAGACTTTTTGTCATTATTATTTAACTACTCTGGTCACTGAACCTGCCTGGTTCCATTTCTGTACATACAACACTCTGTGACCTACCTTGACCACTACATTTTACAAGCTGGAGTCATCCATTAAACTGGTGAAATGATTTTGTCAATATGGCTTGCACAAAAAGCCAATAAGTAAAAAATAGGTCTCCTATGAGCTGTCTTAGCATTTCTTGCCTTGATAAATGCAAGCAATTGTCTCAGTTTGACTCTTAGGGGAGCTGATAACTAAAGAGAAATAATGATCCTAATAGAAGGCAAAGATAAACTTGTACTTCATACCGTTGCCTGGAGCTTACATGCAAAATATGTTTAGAGTTCCAGATTTACTGTGTTACTAGAAGACATAGGAAGGTGTCATGGTGGAGATACCAATATTAATGTCACTTACTGAAAGTGCCAAATGCACAGTATGCTGATTGGGCATGATACAGAAATGATTAATTTCACTTTGCTGAATGTGATTAACAACAGCAGCAGCCTTGTCTTTTTAGGTTTTCCTTCCAGCACCTCTACCTCTGCTTATGAGGAGCAGCTCAGACTAACAAAAGCCCAGTCTACCCCCAGCATGAGCTTAACCATCACAATAATAATACAATAATACAATACACCAGGTTGGAAGAGACCTTCAAGATCATCACATCCAACCCATCAACCAATCCAACCCACCTAAATACAGTACAATACAACCCACCTAAACAACTAAAAAACTAAACCGTGGCACCAAACACCCCCATCAAGCCTCTTCTTGAACACCTCCAATGAAGGTGACTCCACCACTTCCACAGGCAGCTGATTCCAGCGGGCAATCACTCTCTCGGTATAGAACTTCCTCCTAACATCCAGTCTAAACCTGCCCTGGCGCAGCCTGAGACTGTGTCCTCTTGTTCTGGTACTGGCTGCCTGGGAGAAGAGACCAACCTCTGCCTGGCTACAACCTCCCTTCAGGTAGTTGTAGAGAGCAATAAGGTCACCCCTGAGCCTCCTCTTCTCCAGGCTAAGCAACCCCAGCTCCCTCAGCCTCTCCTCATAGGGCTTGTGTTCCAAACCCCTCACCAACTTTGTTGCCCTTACACTAATTATACATAACAAACCAATATGCATACCACAAATCCTGTTGCATGCAGTTGTCCAAGAAAATGTTTTCCGTGTTACCCTACATTTTGAAAAGTTTCCCCAGTAGTCTTTCACAGCCTCTAACCTTTTTTAACGGAGACCTCTCATTAGTATTCAGATGGTGTGGCCAGCATGTACTTTCATTTAGATCTGTTATTAGGGAAAGAACACTCCTTTTTAAAAGCATTGAGGATCATGGGAGACAAAGAGAGTCCAGCAATTAGAACAGTCTCCAGCAGAACACCATGCCTATTCTTCGCTGAAAATGAGCTTCCCATTATTAAACACAAACTACTCTGTCATTCTAATCTAGAATTAATTTGTGCAATGTTTCTATTATTTATAATTTTCTGTGTCATCAGCTGCTCAGCAGATTAACAATACTTTTCTTTCTGGGAGTAATTATGATGGGAGAGCTTTTGTATTCAGACTTTTAAATGAGGTTATTAATACTTACATCTCATTGCATCTGTTGAATCGTAATTTAACTTTTAATTACTACATGCATTGGTGTGTTTTGTGTATTTGTATGTGTACATGCTAATTATGGCAATCGTTTATATTACAGAGCCTAAGAATAATTCATTTTAGACAAGAAAACAGTGATAGTGCCATTGCTTTCAGTAGAATTAATATATTGTAGGCAACTGGATCTTTTGGCTATTGATCAGGGAACTCTTTAATTGCTGTTCCCTAAATTTAATGTCTTAGAACGTAATTCAAAGCCTGCTGAAGTCAGTGGAGGAAGTCACGCTAATTTCAATGGCTGTTCGGTCCGCTCATTAACATCATTTATTATTACACCACTTTATTTCGTAAGGAAAATAAAGTGTCTTCCAATACTATTGGAAAAGAAGGACAAGAAGGAACAGAGGGCAGTAAGAAGGGTGTGTCGCTCCTTCAAGTGAACTACTCTTAGAAGATGCAGAGTTTGTGCTTAGTGAAGAGAAATTAAATGTGACCTCTTCCCTCACAAACCTAAATGTCCGTTTAGCAAAGCTTGAGTAAAGGTAAAGAAACCATCAGGAAACCTGGAGAATGCTTTGCCCTTGATCCAGCAAAGTGCTCAGAGAAGCACTTATCTTTAAGCAGGTGACGACTCCCATTTAAGCCAATGGACAATTCCACCACATATGTTTTTAAGAAAGCTGCTCCAGAAGGAAGGTTGCAAAGGTTTCCCACTTCCCAGCTTAGTGCTTTGCCATGAAGGTGCTGGAACCCTGCAACAGATTGCCCAGGGAAGTGGTTGTGGCTTCACCCCTGAAGATATTCAAGGTGAGGCTTGACAAGGCTCTGAGCAACCTGATCTCCTATTCCTCCCAGCTCTTCCCGAAGCAGCTCCTGCTCCCTCTACACCATCCTCCACCCTGCCTAAACAGCTTCTGCTCCACCACCACCATTTTTGCACCCACCCCAGAGCCTGGGGCAAGACCCTCAACCAGCCAAAATACCACACAGAGGAGCTCAGACTCAGTAAGGAGGCCCAGCCAGCACCCATGAATGATATTGGAGTAATCATCAACACTCTTCCTACATAGCTGGGGGGCCACTAGGCCCCCCAGCCTTTGTTGTCACCACCACCATCACCCAGTGTGCACCACAGGCACTCACCAGTGATGAGAAGAGGATCGCTCAGTCCAGATGAGCTCAGCTTGGGGCTTCTGTCTTTCCTGGGGGCATTAAAAAGGGGAACAGGCAAAGAGGGCAAAGTGGCCACACCTGAGGTGGGAGGAGACTCCAACAGAGCCCAGGTGCTCTGTGATTTGAGGGAGAAAAGGGAGGAAAATGGGGCTGGTGGTGTGGAAAAGGGGCAGATATGGTGGGAAAGGGGAGGTGGTGGTGAAAGGAGGGGATTTAAAAATTATTTTCCATAAATCTTTCATAAGGCACAACTGCCATTCATGGTTTGCTTTGCCTCCATGCAAAAAGAACAAACTCATCAATACTTCATAAAAAAATAAAGCACAATTGTGGCCATTCAGTGAAACCTTTCCATAAGTATCATTTTGCTTGGTGGGAAAATCTGTGCTTTTCAGATCAAAATGACAAGTTTTAACAACAGCAAAAAAAAAAGAAAAAAGTTCTCCAAGAGTGAATTTTCTCCCTGGATACCAGCAGAAAACACCAGGATGACGAAGGCACTGGAGCACTGCCCTGGGAGGAGAGGCTGGGAGCCTTGGGGCTTTTTAGTCTGCAGAGGAAAAGACTGAGAGAGGATTTAATATATGTTAATAAATATCTGAGGGCTGGGGGTCAAAAGGGAGGGGACAGGCTCTGCTCAGTTGCAGCCTGGGATAGGACAAGGGGTAATGGATATAAACTACAGCACAGGAGGCTCCACCTCAACATGAGGAACTTCTTCACTGTGGTGGTCACAGGGACCTGGAACAGGCTCCCCAGAGGGGTTGCGGAGTCTCCTTCTCTGGAGACTTTCAAGCCTCATCTGGATGTGTTCCTGTGTGACCTGTGCTAGATTCTATGGTCCTGCTCTGGCAGGGGGGGTTGGACTCCATGATCTCCAGAGGTGCTATCCAAGCCCTACCATCCTATGATCTGGCTGTTTTCTGCCCAGATGGATGAAGAGAGTAGGGATTTAACATGGTTCATGATTATAGGCATGATTAAGGGCCAACCTCTGATCCCAATTATAACCTAATTTGTATCAATTCTAAAATTGTATTGCCTAAACTTGAAGACTTGGTCTGATGCTTCAGTTCTTACAATAGTGCATTGAACCACTAAAGATCAAAATTTTTAAGCTGAAGAGGTGACTTGGGAGGGGATTTATTTTCACTGACTTCAGCCTTCTAGCATCTAGCCTGTGTTAGCCATGAGGGAGGAGCCCTTCTAGGGGAATTTGTATCTCTGCAATGATCATACTTTTGAATGAGATGAATTATCCTTTCAGATTTCCTAATTCTCTCCATAAGTTACAAAAGGGGCTTAGAGAGCTAGCTTACTATGGTATGATAATTTTTTAGATATCTAAAATATGAATATGAGGCTGAACATAAATTTATCCCTTTAACAGGGCTTCCATTAGCCCAGCTGAACCTGTAAAAATACATTAAGCAATGAATTAGCTGCTGTGGGTATATAATGAATCCCATTCATCTGTATTTACATGCACATAACCTCAAATAATTGGTCAATTAAATGCCTTCATTTGTATTACATGTTCACAATTCGTCTGTCTTCTCCCCACTAAACCCAAATATCAATGAATGCACAAATATGTGATGAAGCCATGTTCAGTCACAGTATTTAGCTCATGTGTAAATGGATACCATTTAAAAAATGTGCACCAAGATACAAAATATTCAGTGACAGGACAAAGCAAATTGAAACTCATTGATTATAGGTTTGTGATAACTTAAATGGCCATGAATGAACGTAGCCTGCAGGCAGGCAAAGTCTTCCGTTGAAATCAATCCCATGAGAAAGCATGAAGAAGCAAAACAATAAACAAAGTAAGTTTGAATAAAACTTCACCAATAGAAAGTTAATTGTAGGTAATACCCCAAAAAAAGTTCCTTGATAAATAATGGAATCATGCAATCATAATGCCTCTGTTCACAATAAGCAGTTTAAACTACACTTCAGATATCAAAACTAAATTGCATGTGTTTATTTAAGACTTTATAAATTATGACATTTTCCCTTTATAAGTGTTCCCTTTGGTTTACAGTGGGATATTGTCTCCATCCAGAGAGGGAAAGAGACTCAGTTCTTTTGAATATTTCCGTGTTATGAAATGAGAGGCACAAACGAGGCCAAAATATCAACAGCTAGGCTATTGATTACAGAAATAAAGTGGAGGGATCAGAAGGGAAGAGAGAGAAAATAGAGGAGGAGAGAGAGAATAGGGAAAGAGAAGAGGAAAGGAATTATATTACCGCACTCTTCACCCCCCAAGACAGTTTGAGTCTGTGGAGGAAGGCTGTTGCAGCTTTGGAAGGGAGGAGATATTGGGTCTGTGAAGAAAGGCTACTGAAGCTTTGGCATCCAGGAGATATCCTTGTTGTTTGTGCTGTCCTCTGAGCAGCCTCTTCAGCTCCAGGAGTTGTAGCAGGTGGAACATAGAACACAGAGAGAGGCTTCCTCTTGGTCTGCTTTTTCCAGGCTACATGGTGATGTCTCTGTCACTTTTCTCTCCTGGTATCCTCTCTGTTTTTCTTCAGAGCAGCATTGCCCCGGGCTTTGCCTTCTCTCGAGTTTTCCTTCCCAGCGGCATTGTCCTGGTCTTTTCTTTCACCATGTTTTCCTTCTGTGTTTTTCTTCTACTGAGCCAGTAGTTGCCCAGATCTTTTATACAGTTTTTAGGTATGTATATTCAAGAGAGTATTGATAGCAGTGGCCTCTGCCCATTTCCAGGACAGCTGCAGTCTGGTGAGCAATCCTTATCTATGCACCTTCGAAAGAGTCATTCCAGTGGCGTCTGCCCAATACACATCAGCTATTGTCTGGGCAAGCAGCAAAGGTGATTTTCTTTGTTGAGTCACATCAGGAGAGACAAGATTTCGTCTCTGACAGTTATACACCTGGTTTTCATAGTTTCATAGTTTCTAAGGACATAGTCTCTTATTTCTTTATCACTGATAAAATTATCAACTACCAGGCAGCTGTGATGTATGTGTCTGTCCCCTCCCAACATCTTGCCCACCCCAGTCTACTTCTTGGGTGAACAAAGTGAGAAATAAAGAAGGCACTGATCCTGTGCAAGCACCCATACATGAAATATTGCTGTGTTAGTTTCAGTCACACTTGAAAAACACAACACTGCTCATGCTGCTATGAAGAAAATCAACACCTTCCCAAGCAGATCCAGTATAGTGCACGTCATTAAAATAAAGTTGCTTTTGACATCTAAGTGCCCTGTTCTCTTGGTAGGTCTCAATTGAAAAACAAACCAAGCCAACCAACCAACCAACCAAAAAAAACCCATCATAAGATTATCTGATCTCCAAGGCAGCTCTTCTGAAATTGTAATTCACTATGTTAGCTGTCTGAGAAAACAAATCAGATTTAGAACAGTACAAATATGAGAAATTAAGTAGAGGGGAAAGCCTGTAAACAGAGAAAAATAACACTGAGATTCATATTTCAGTTAGAGCAATTGTGACCAGGTATTTCCTTTTCTTATTAGTGCACTGTGTTGTAAGATATCATAGAATCATAGAATCATGGAATCAACCAGCTTGGAAAAGACCTGAGATCACCAAGTCCAACCTGTCACCCAAGACGTCATGACTACTAAACCATGGCACCAAGTGCCACGTCCAATCCCCTCTTGAACACCTCCAGGGATGGTGACTCCACCACCTCCCTGGGCAGCGCATTCCAATGGCAATGACTCTCTCTGAGTGAAGAACTTTCTCCTCACCTTGAGCCTAAACTTCCCCTGGTGCAGTTTGAGTCTGTGTTCTCTTGTTCTGGTGCTGGTTGCCTGGGAGAAGAGACCAATCCCCACCTGGCAGCTCAGGTTAGACTGTCTCCTAGGAAATATGGTCTAAAGTAAAATGTTAGCTTAAAGAGAACAGAAAGCAGAGTCACAAATAATTAATTTGGTAATACTGAACCTAGTGTTCGGATAACCCTGCCAGATGAACTTTTGACCAATAATGTGCTTCAAATTATGGCTATGGTTTTTAAATTATAATTTTATGCAAAATTGAAATAAATTAACAAGCAGAGTAAAAGTCATAACCAACAGAATAATCAGAAGACAGTGAGGTTGCAGCCCTCAGCCTACTGAAGTGTCTAATGATAATAAGGCTTCCCGATCCACAGTTACATATGTATTTATAATATCTAGTACCAACAATTAGGTCTGGGCTGGCCAATATATGAATAACACATGCTTTCTATCAACTTCTCTCCTTTGCCAAAGGAGAATAGAATAGAATAGAATAGAATAGAATAGAATAGAATAGAATAGAATAGAATAGAATAGAATAGACCAGGTTGGAAGAGACCTTCAAGATCATCGTGTCCGACCTATCATCCAACACCACCTAATCAACTAAACCATGCAACCAAGCACCCCATCAAGTCTCCCCCTAAACACCTCCAATGATGGTGACTCCACCACCTCCCTGGGCAGCCCATTCCAATGGCCAATCACTCTTTCTTTGAAGAACTTCTTTTTAACATCCAGCCTAAACCTCCCCTGGTGCAGTTTGAGACTGTGTCCTCTTGTTTTGGTGCTGGTTGCCTGGGAGAAGAGACCAGCCCTTGCCTGTCTACAACCTCCCTTCAGGTACTTGTAGACAGCAATAAGGTCTCCCCTGAGCCTCCTCTTCTCCAGGCTAAACCACCCCAGCTCCCTCAGCCTCTCTTCATAGGGATTGTGCTCCAAATCCCTCCCCAGCTTTGTTGCCCTTCTCTGGACACATTCCAGCAAGTCAACATCTTTCCTAAACTGAGTTGCCCAGAACTGGACACAGGACTCAAGGTGTGGCCTAACCAGTGCAGTGTACAGGGGCAAGAGACAGTGTACAGGACAAGAGAATGGGCATAAGAGAGAGAGACTTATGGACTGGAAAACTAAACCAGCTTTAATGAAAACAATAACAATAAAATGAAATCTATAAAAATATATGCAAATCAATATCAAACCCAGTCCCCTGATGCAATTACATGGCTGTCACCACTGATGTTGAGAGCAGGCACTGGGGAAGTCACAGACTGAACTCCACAGCAGATGGGAACTGAATTCAGGAGCTGGATTCAAGAACTGGATTCAGTAAAACAAAAATCAGGATAGAAGGCAGAACGGACACAGTCCTTGGATACTGACCATTGAAAAAGAGAGCTTAACCATTATGATCCCTCAGCTTCATACTGAATGGGATGTATATCTTGTGCAGCCTGCTTTGGTAGAGGGCTTGGACTCAATGATCTCTGGAGGTCCCTTCCAACCCCTAACACACCTTGAGTACTGTGTGCAGTTCGGGGCCCCTCAATTTAAGAAGGACATTGAGACTCTTAAATGTGTCCAGAGAAGGGCAACGAGGCTGGGGAGAGGCCTTGAGCATAAGTCGTATGTGGAGAGGCTGAGGGAGCTGGGGTTGTTTAGCCTGGAGAAGAGGAGGCTCAGGGGAGACCTTATTGCTGTTTACAAGTACCTGAAGGGTGGTTGTAGCCAGGTAGGGGCTGGGCTCTTCTCCCAGGCTACCAGCACCAGAACAAGAGGACACAGTCTCAAGCTGCACCAGGGGAAGTTTTGGCTGGATGTTAGGAAGAAATTCTTCATAGAGAGAGTGATTGGCCATTGGAATGTGCTGCCCAGGGATGTGGTGGAGTCACCATCACTGAAGGTGTTTTTAGGAGGAGACTTGATAGGGTGCTTGGTGCCATGGTTTAGTTGATTAGATGGTGTTGGATGATGGCTTGGACACAGTGATCTCGAAGGTCTCTTCCAACCTGGTCTATTCTATTCTATTCTATTCTATTCTATTCTATTCTATTCTATTCTATTCTATTCTATTCTCTGACTCTGATTCCCTGCAGGTGCAACATGCAAAACATGTGACCCAATATGGAACTCAAGATTTAACAGTGACTTTGGTCTCTGTAGGAGCAAGAATAAGCAAAAGCCTTGCTGCATACACATCCTTGGTGCTAACTGTAAACATCAAGTGATATCACTTCTAGAAGCAGAAACCCCCCAAAATTGCTGTTAATTTCAGGAAGTGTAGCTACTTGGAAGAGACTTAGCTGAAAACTAATACCTCTGAGCAGAACTATTTCTGTTCTAGCTCAGATCAGGACATCTAGGAAAACCAAAACTCTTCTAGCATTTATTAGGAATAATGGTTCTGCAATTCTGTAATTTCTATGAACAATTTCTGCCTTAGACAGCTGCATGACAGAATTAGACTTGCTAATTATAATTCTGCAACTGGCTTGTCAGTACTCAATTTTTTAAAGAGAATATCACTTGAAAGTGATTTTTTTTAATGAGAGAGTTGGTGGCTTCATAATTATTTTAATATGGAGACAAAATATGAATTGACAGGAATATTGAAGAGAATGACATTTTTACATGTGGAAGAAAGATGATCCTGTAAATGGAGGAAGCTCAGGGCAGACCCTATTGCTGTCTGCAACTACCTGAAGGGAGGTTGTAGCCAGCTGGGGGTTGGTCTCGTCTCCCAAGCAACCAGCACCAGAACAAGAGGACACAGTCTCAAGCTGTGCCAGGGGAGGTTTAGGCTGGATGTTAGGAGGAAGTTCTTCATAGAAAGAGTGAGTGGCCATTGGAATGTGTTGCCCAGGGAGGTGGTGGAGTCACCATCACTGGAGGTATCACAGTATCACAGTATCGCTAAGGTTGGAAGAGACCTGAAAGATCATCGAGTCCAACCTGTGACCACAGACCCCATGACTAGACCATGGCACCAAGTGCCACGTCCAATCCCCTCTTGAACACCTCTAGGGACAGTGACTCCACCAGCTCCCCGGGCAGCACATTCCAATGATGAATGACTCTCTCGGTGAAGAACTTTCAGCCTAAACTTCCCCTGGTGCAGCTTGAGACTGTGTCCCCTTATTCTGGTGCTGGTTGCTAGAGAAAAGAGGCCAACCCCTTCCTGGCTATAACCACCCTTCAGGTAGTTGTAGAGAGCAATGAGGTCTCCCCTGAGCCTCCTCTTCTCCAGGCTAAACAACCCCAGCTCCCTCAGCCTTTCCTCGTAGGGCTTGTGCTCAAGGCCTCTCCCCAGCCTTGTTGCCCTTCTCTGAACACGTTCAAGTGTCTCAATGTCCTTCTTAAACTGAGGGGCCCAGAACTGGACACAGGACTCAAGGTGTGGCCTAACCAATGCAGAGTAAAGGGGCACAATGACTTACCTGCTCCTGCTGGCCACACTTTTCCTAATGCAGGCCAGGATGCCGTTGGCCCTCTTGGCCACCTGGACACACTGCTGGCTCATGTTCAGGTGGCTGTCAATCAGAACCCCCAGGTCCCTCTCCAGCCACTCCGACCCCAGCCCCAGGTATTTAGGAAGAGACTGGATGGGGTGCTTGGTGCCATGGTTTGGTTGATTAGTGTTGGATGATGGGTTGTACTCGATGATCTCAAAGCTCTCTTCCAACCTGTTTAATTCTATTCTATTCTATTCTATTCTATTCTATTCTATTCTATTCTATTCTATAGTCTTATTCCTACTGAGCTGCCCTGCTAGTGAGCTTCTTCATATGTTTTTCTGGCACTAGAATAGCAACATTCAGTAAATGTGAGCTGTGTAATTTTTCAATTAATTCACAGGAAGGTTTTTTTTTTTTTTTTTACCTTGCAAGAAAATATAGATCTATTTGTCTTCATATTGGGAAAAAGAAATATACAATCTGTCTGTCAGTCAACCTTACAAGCTACATCCCACACTCTGACAGTGCTGTCACGCACCAGGTCTGTTCAGCCTCATTTTTAACACTGCTCATTGCCTTCGTTCAGGAACTCCAGCTGTGCTCACCTGCAGCTGCTGCCATTTCCTTGCTACTTGACTGCTCCCACATTTTGCCTTCAGTACAGAACAGGTGGCTTGTGTGCAGCATGCCAAGGTAGACACTAAGTGAAGAACTTTGCTGAGGCTTTGGTTCTTTGAGGACAGCTGATTGTGAGCCTTATTTTTCACTCACTTGAACCTGAGTGAACAGAATTACTGTTGCTGAAAGTATATTGAAACACAAAGCGCATTACCTCGGATTTACACTACAGGTTGTAGTGTACACTACACTACAGGACTCGATCTCAAAGGTCTTTTCCAACCTTGTCTATTCTATTCTATTCTATTCTATTCTATTCTATTCTATTCTATTCTATTCTATTCTATTCTATTCTATTCTATTCCACACAGAGTTATCTCACATCTGTCTAAAAGCAGCGCAGACAACATAAGCTTTTGAGGATTAGGATCTTACCCTGTCACTAGGAGAGCCTGTTGATTGCAGATATTTTTCCCCAAATAGTGTTTTTTCCTACTTGTGTATGCAGCAGCCCTGTGGAAAAACCTGGAGAATGTCTCTCATTCTCCAAGTAGAAAGTCTGGCTTACAATAACCTTTCTGAAGAGACGTGAATTTATAAAATTAGATTTTTGTTTGTTATTAAAATCCTGGGTTTTAGCTTTCAGTTTCATTCAGCAGGAGAGAAAAACATACTAAAGGAAAATGACAAGAAATAATTTTTTGGCTGGAATACCTTCTTTTTCCATGCTGGCACTTTTAAATTAGTTTAAAGATAAGCCAGCTGGAGAAAATTGTGTCATTACCATTGAGAGTGACACATTTACAAAGAATTTTAGCACCTGTCTAGCCGGTGTTTTTGTCCATGACTGTGTGTAAAGTTCTCCTGTCTTTTCTGGGTTGTATTCTGCAGCTACATAGAACATGATTTCCCAGCTAAAGAAAATATAACATAAAATCTATGAAGATTATAAACTCCATGAGTCAACAGTGGACCATAGCTGATCAGGCTTTCTTAGCAAATGGAAGGTAAATAAAGGACCTTCCATGTTTTGTAGTATATTAGTTTCATAGTTTCAGTCAGGGTTGGAAGGGACCACAAGGATCATCTAGTTCCAACCCCTCTGCCATGGGCAGGGACACCCCACACTAGATCAGGCTGGCCAGAGCCTCATCCAGCCTGGTCTTAAACACTTCCAGGGATGGGGCCTCAACCACCTCCCTGGCTAACCCATTCCAGGGCTTCACCACTCTCATGGTGAAGAACTTCCTCCTCATGTCCAGCCTGAATCTCCCCCACCTCCAGCTTCATTCCATTCCCCCTAGTCCTGATAGCCTGAGAAGTCCTTCCCCAGCCTTCTTGTAGGCCCCCTTCAGATACTGGAAGGCCACAGAGGTCACCTCGGAGCCTTCTCTTCTCAGAGGTGACCTCATTGTGGCCTTCCAGTATCTGAAGTATCTTCCGGTATCTTGCTCTTACTGTGTTGCAGTTAAACACATATTATTGCCTAGATGCTGATAGGGGTTTTTTTGGTGTTTTTTTTTTGTTTGGTTGGTTGGTTTTCTGTGTCCAAGAAATGATAGATTTGGATTTATCTTCTGAGCTGTCTTTCTTCATCAACTAATATCAGTAGTATCTCTATCCCAGAGACAAGAATGTTTATAGGGAAAGAAGGGTCATTTATTCTGTGAGATAGATTTGGAGATGTTTAGTGCAGATTTTGAAGAAAAAGATGTAACAACTAGCAGAAGGTACCAGAAACCTCTTCACTCCATCGCCTGATGATGTTTTGTTTTAGGGTCAAGTTTGCCTATTTACAGAAGAGTTTCTCCCATCATGCTTTCAAATTTTGCCAGTGCTTCATGAGAAGAAGGTTCAATATCTTTATTGATGATCTGGATGAGGGGATTGAGTCAGTCATCAGTAAATTTGCAGGTGACACCAAATTGGGAGCAGGTGTTGATCTGTTAGAGGGTAGAAGGGCTCTGCAGAGGGACATTGACCGGCTGGACAGCTGGGCAGAGTCCCACATGATGACTTTTAACAAGTCCAAAGTGCTGGGGGCTGCACTTGGCCACAACAACCCCATGCAGTGATACAGGCTGGGGTCAGAGTGGCTGAGCCAGGCAGAAAGAGACCTGGGGGTACTGACTGACATTTGGCTGAACATGAGCCAGCAGTGTGTCCAGGTGGCCAAGAAGGCCAACGGCATCCTGGCCTGCATTAGGAATAGTGTGGCCAGCAGGAGCAGGGAGGTCATTGTGCCCCTTTACTCTGCTTTGGTTAGGCCACACCTTGAGTCCTGCATCCAGTTCTGGGCCCCTCAATTTAAGAAGGACATTGAGACACTTGAACGTGTCCAGAGAAGGGCAACAAGGCTGGGGAGAGGCCTTGAGCACAAGCCCTCTGAGGAGAGGCTGAGGGAGCTGGGGTTGTTTGGCCTGGAGAAGAGGAGGCTCAGGGGAGACCTTATTGCTGTTTACAACTACCTGAAGGGAGGTTGTAGCCAGGAGGGAGTTGGTCTCTTCTCTCTAGCAACCAGCACCAGAACAAGGGGACACAGCCCCAAACTGTGCCAGGGGAAGTTTAGGCTGGAGGTGAGGAGAAAGTTCTTCACTGAGAGAGCCTGGGGAGGTGGTGGAGTCACCATCCCTGGAGGTGTTCAAGAGGGGATTGGACATGGCACTTGGTGCCATGGTTTAGTGGTCATGAGGTCTTGGGTGACAGGTTGGACTTGGTGATCTCAGGTCTTTTCCAAGCTGGTTGATTCTATGATTGGTTCTATGATTTGCCTCATGTGGTGGTTTGAGCCACATGAGGCAAATCATGTGTGTGGAAGTTAAGAGCTCAGGTGGGGGGCAAGGCTGAGAATCTCTCCCCCACTCCCCCCCTCTTTCCTCCCAACAGAGAGGGGAGAAAAGGAAAGAGCAAATCCACCAAACAATAATTTGGAGTCGGCTTGGAAGTAGAGAGGCAAAGAGTTGTCTTTAAGCAATATATATATATATATATATATATATATATATATATAACAATAACAGGAAAAAGGTTCACAAGGGCAAGGAACAAGGATGGATGGGAGGGGGACAAAAACAAGAGAATAATACAAAACCAGCCTTTCTCTGAGGAAGCGTGGAGGCAGCAGGGAGAAGGAGCAGGTCTGACCACGTGGCAGAGGAGCAGGAGGGCAGCTGCAGTAGCTCTCGTCCAGCAGAGGCAGAAGCCAGAAAAGCAGGGGCCAACAGCTACGATGTCCTGCTTTTTATACCCTAGCTGGGCAGGAAGGGGGGGAGTGGAACAGACTCAGCTTCCCAGGTGAAAAATGCCCTGCAGGGAGTGAAAAGTACCTGCAAGCCCTCCACCCTGCTTTGTTCTTTTGTTCCCAGAAAAGGGTGCTAACCCACCACACCTCATCATTCATAACCTTTGAAAGAATACGTAGCTATTTGTCAGACATCATTTTCCAGGTTTACTCTCCAGGTGGGACAGGGTGGTAGGCAACTTTAGAGTTGTCTCCATCTCATCATCTTTTTAGTGTGATGAACCTCCTGGCATGAATGTAGAGGAACTTCACACCACTCCTCTGGAGCAAATGTAGATACTAAAAGTGGAAAGGCTGATGCTCATCCAAGCTGCTACTAATATTTCAGAACATCTAATTTTAAAATGCATTAAGACCCACTGAACTGAGTATTCTGCCCTGGAAGATTACTTCTTTGCTGCAGTGCTTGAGAAGAGGCCTGCTTTTTAGTTCCTATTGTCAATCAGCCCTGCAGCTGGCAAGAGATCGATATCAGAGTTAACTGAAGTTCTTTGTGTACACTCA
Organism: Colaptes auratus; assembly: GCA_015227895.2. Classification (NCBI taxonomy): domain Eukaryota; kingdom Metazoa; phylum Chordata; class Aves; order Piciformes; family Picidae; genus Colaptes; species Colaptes auratus. The sequence continues at coordinate 64,306,941 of CM037632.1, forward strand.
GAACCAGTGAGCTCTGGTTCATTAGGATATGATACTCCTAGGTCCGTACCTTTAGCTATGTATTGAATGTAGGAAGTTTCAGGGATTCTACTGAAAGATAGAAAGATAAACTCTGTATCCTGCCACTGCAAATAGAGTACAGACTACCTTCCACAAGCTTTCTGTGCAAAGTGACTCGATTACTTGGCTGTCTCTCAGGAACCTGAGAATTAATTAATACTTGACTGGCTGTTTGAAGGAGTAAAATATGGACTCTTTCCGTAGTTAATGCTGCAACTAAGTTTCCTTTCAAAGTGCATTATGCATTTCTATGACCCTTTCTGATTGTGTGTCAAAAATGCCAGATGTTCTGAGCGTACAAAGCGGCACTGAAGTGGGGATGGAAGCAATGTTGTTTCGGTGACTTTAATTGCCCACTTCTGTACTGACAGCAATGCTGGGGATTTGGTAAGGGCTTTAAATTAGAACTATTTGGCACTGTGATACTGCAAAGTTACCATTAAGGGAATTTTCACTAAAGTTGTTGATGTAATCTTGTTCTTAACCATGTGTCTAGGTTTGATTATAATTCAGAGAGGTAGAAGTGCAGCAATCAATATCCTTGTGTTTTACCACTAATTAGGCTCTTAACTGGTAAAACTTAAAAGATTAAGGTTTGGTTTATAAGGCATTCTTTTGTTTGCTTGTTTTCAATGCTTAGACTCACTTCTCCATTTCATCATTAGGGCTAAATAGCCTGAGAATATTTATTTGAGCTGACTCTTTTTCATTGATATCATTAATAGTGGAAAAAACTCCTGAAGGTAATGAGCTGGGCCCCTCTGGGTAGTGGAGGCATCAGTGCCTAAAATAGTATATCTGCTAAAGAGACTTGTGCTAAGGGATGTTTTTTCCCTTGCTACTGTTTGTACTAATGCTTTTATATCAACCACCACCACATTGTACAATATCTTTTTCCTATTTCTGTGTCTTCTCATCTCACTTTGACTAGCCTATTGAAATTCCTTCAGCAGTTTTTATTAAAGGTCAGTTTCTTCAATGTTATGGATCACCATGTGTGCATACAGTGCTTAGCATAAAGTAATCTTAAAAATGAATAGATGCACAGTTGCTTATTGCAACACAGGTAATAACAGCACACTGGAGTTTCTGTGAAGCTTTGTTCTCTGTAAGAAATTTGAGTCTATATGAAATGATTTTTTTATTGCCTCTTTTTCTTCTGATGTTCTTAGCAGAGTAGTAATTGCTTTTGTGCAACAGTTGGGTACAACATACTTTTCTTTTTCTCTGGACTATTGATAGTGCAAAGAATTTTCAGAGGTTAGGTTTATACTGTGGTTGATGAAGCATAGCCACACCCAGATTAACTCAATTGCATCTGATTTAGAAGTTACGGTTCTACAGATCATTGCACATAAAAAGCAGAAAAGTGCTTATGTAAGAGTTACAAAACACTACCTTTGATTGGCTGGCAAATTTCTTTTTGATAGTGCATGACTTTAAAGAAAGAGGTAAATAGCTTTGGTAGAAAGAGTAACAATTGCCAATTTCTTGCTTAGAGTTTAGTGAAGAATGGCTTTTGTTAACTTTAGAAAATGCATGGGTATTTATTCATGGAACTGTAGTTCCAGTTAATATTTAGTTTGTAGTCAATAACATAGCAGTAAAAGTAATTTCCTTTTCAAGTAAAAGGAGACAATAAATGCCCAGATTCTCCAGCAAAGCTGTATGCATCTTTATATTCTGAGAAGGAAGCTTAAAGAAATCAGGTAGGCTTACACAAAGGATATTAATTAGGACTTACTAAAAATGTCCTGTAAAACTATTAAAGATTCCCAACAAAACACCAGCCAGGGAGAAAGCAATCACTGCTTCTTCATGGGGCAGTTTCAGGGCTGAAGTTTATGTATACATTTACTGCATTTCAAATAAAACAATCTGAGATTAGTGCAAATACACTCTTTGACATTTTGGTGCTCTGTGGCAAACTGTGACCTGAAAGTTCATACCTGCCATCACTCCTGTCATGGAACATGTACCATAACAATGGATTCCAGCTCTGACAGAGTTACACCTCTGCAGTGCTATGTTATCACACTTTGTATAGTTATGAAACTTGCAAAGCCATTTATAGTGCATTAATGTTTAGCAAGGTTTTGGTAGTTATGTTATTGATAACCTTAAAAATTACTTGCAGGCCTCAAATATCCATTCACATTCATATGTTGGGAAGAAAAACATCAAGGCCATGTATGATCTGATATTCTGCACTGGAAGAAGAGTGCCCAGGTGCCCAAGAGGGCCAATGGCATCCTGGCCTGTATCAGGAACAGTGTGGCCAGTGGGAGCAGGGAAGTCATTGTGCCCCTGTACTCAGCACCGGTTAGGCCACACCTTGAGTACTGTGTCCAGTTCTGGGCCCCTCAATTTAAGAAGGACATTGAGATATTTGAATGTGTCCAGAGAAGGGCAACGAGGCTGGGGAGAGGTCTTGAGGTCTTTCAGGCTAAAAGCCATCAGAACAGTGTAGGTAAGACTGCTGATCTGAGAATGGTGCCTGCAAATGTTTGTGGTATTTTTATTCTAGTTACTTTATTTGAACAGACACAAAAATTCTTCACTAGCAAGCAATGTTAAGTATAAAATTGAGGAAATGTTTGTTCTCTCACTTGATTTTTTTTCTTTCCCTTCATCTGAGTAGAGGCATTAGAAGAGAAGAACTGCTGTTAAGTAGCTTGTTAGGGGGGAAAATCCAGCCATTTCATTTCACTTGAGTTTCTGTTAATAGTAGTGGATCTTATTTTGGTTAATTATAATTAAGAGTAATTGGGAGTCAAATCCAAGTCAGTCTCTTCAGCTTTCAGTGCACCTGCTGGAGAAAGATAAGTGCTATCAGATGACACCTCATGTTAACAACACAGCTGCTGAAAACAGTTGCATCCATTCTGCTGCTGTGCTTATTTCTCTGACAAAGATAACCAACTTGAGCAAGATAACCTAATTCTTACATGACAAGCTGAGGGAGGTGTATCATGTAATATAGGCTGAATGGGAGTCAGGCTGCATGCAGACTGGATATGAGAGATGACTGACACAGTTGTTGTGACAACAAAGCATGTAAATAGGTATTCAAGAAGTGTAGAGTTAGCATTACTGTGGGCTTCCACATCCAGACTCCCTGTAGTTGTGCATGTGTGATGCCTAATTTATGACCTTCAAATAGGCTGTTTGCAACACTTTTCCTGACTCGGATACACAATGTAGGCAGCAAGTGCTCTGAATTTCTGATAATTTTCTTGAACAGAAAAGCTATGACAAATTCATAAGGGAGAATGAGAAAACTGCCTTTCCCCATGGCTGGAGAGTACCTGAGAGTCTGATGACTTATCTTTTGCTCAAGAGCTTCTTTGTCAGTGTACAATGCAGCATGCAAAATGAAACAGGCATTCAGAAGAAAACAATTAGAGGAATCTGATAGCATTGCTTTGCAATAAAATATTAACAAGATTTCTAATCTTGGCACAATTCTGAGTCGGTGTGACTCAAGTCTAGCCACTTGAATTGCTTGTAACTCTACTGTCAAACTAAACTCAAATGCAAGTAATAATAATATTTCATATATTTCTAAGAACTTCTCTATTTCACACATATAAAAATAAATAATTTCCAGCATGTTTGCAGAAAAAAAATCACTATTGCATAGGTTGTTTTAAAACTACTGATACTTCTACTGTCTTTGGATTATAGAATCATATAACTGTGGCTCAGTTGGTAGCACCTAAGGCTCTTACTGGGAAGGTCGTGAGTTCAAGCCTGCAGTGGGCAGGAGTGTTCTCTCTGGGGACCAATGTCCTTTCACTTGGTGCCATGGTCTAGTCATGGGGTTTGTGGAGACAGGTTGGACTCGATGATCTTTGAGTTCTCTTCCAACCTTAGCGATACTGTGAAACTGCTGAGGCTGGAAGAGACCTTTGAGATCAAGTCCAACGACTCACCTAGACCTCACAATCCCACCACTACTGCTAAGCTACTACCACTAAACCACATCCCTCAGCACCACATCCATGTGCCTATTAAATACCTCCAGGGATGATACAATACAATACAATACAATACAATACAATACACCACCAGGTTGGAAGAGACCTTCAAGATCATCACGTCCAACCCATCAAACCAATCCAACCCACCTAAATACAATACAATACAATACAATACAATACAATACAATGCAATACAACCCACCTAAACAACTAAACCATGGCACCAAGCACCCTGTCAAGCCTCTTCCTGAACACCTCCAATGAAGGTGACTCCACCACCTCCACGGGCAGCCCATTCCAATGGGCAATCACTCTCGCTGCATAGAACTTCTTCCTAAGATCCAGTCTAAACCTGCCTTATGATGCTCCCTGGGCATCTTGTTCCAATATCTGATAAACCTTTCTGTGATGAAATTTTTCCTAATAACCAACCTCAACTTCCCTTGGCACAACTTGAGCCATTTCCTCTTGTCTTGTCACTTGCTGCATGTGAGAAGAGACAAATCCCCACCTCACTCTGACCTCCTTTGAGGTAGCTGTAGAGGGGGATTAGGTCTCCCCTCAGCCTCCTCTTCTGAAGACTAAACAACCCTTGTTCCCTCAATCGTTCCTCATGAGACTTGTCTTCAAGGCCCTTGGCCATCTTAGTTGCACTTCTTTGGTCTAGCACTTCAGTGTTCTTCATGTAGTGAAGGGCCCAAAATTGAACACAGTACTTGAAACGCTGCCTCACCAGTGTTGTGTACAGGGGACAATCACATTGCTATACCTGCTCACCATATTATTCCTGATTCAGGCCAGGATGCCACTGGCCTTCTTAACCACCTGCACACACTGCTGGCTCATATTCTGATGGCCATCAGTCATCATCCACAGGTCCTTCTCCACTGAGCATATCTACAGCCTCTCTTCCCTGAGCCTGTAGCATTCAACACTTGACCTTGTTGAATCTCATACCATTGCCCTCAGCAAATCAATCCACAAAGTCCAGATCTCTCTACAGATCCTCCCTGCCCTCCAGCAGATTGGCATGCCCACCTAATCTGGTGTCATCTGAAAGATGGGGAGGATCTTGTGTCTTTGCTTTTCTTCCACAATACAAACATTATTTTGTTACTATCTCTTAGTTCTCTGTATCCTAGAGTGGTCTTCTTTCTCTTGTTATGTCTTCATCCTCAATTAGTGGCACATTGCCATTCCTACTTTATTATCAGGAACCAGAGATGATCACTTAGGATCAGAGTTAGATGAGTTGTCAAAAGATGTGGATTTTTCTCTTTAGTAAAGAGAAACTTAGTTAAGAGTAGTAAGCCTTTAGACTGAATATGAGTTAGCAGTATGCCCAGGTGGCCAAGAAAGCTGATGACATCCTGGCTTCAGAAATATGCTGGCCAGCAAGAACAGGAAGGTGTTCATCCTCCTGTACTCAGCACTGGTGAGGCCACACTTGGAGTACTGTGTTCAGTTCTGGGCCCCTCACTATAGGAAGGATATTGAGGTGCTGGAGCATGTCCAGAAACAGGTAACAAAGATTGTGAAGGCCCTGAAGAGCATGACATATCAGGAACATCTGGGGGGGGGGCTGGGGTTATTCAGTCTGGAGAAGAGGAGGCTGAGGGGAGACCTCATTACTCTCTACAACTTCCTGAAGGGAGGTTAAAGTGAGGAGGGGACAGCCTCTTCTCCTTGGTGTCAAGGAGCAGAACTACAGGAAGTGGTTTCCAGCTGCGCAGGGGAGGTTCAGACTGGATGTTAGGAAACACTTCTTCACTGAAAGGTTATATAACATTGAAATCCTCTGCCCAGGGCAGAAGTGGAGTCAGTGTCCCTAGAGGCTTGTGTGGACCTTGTGCTTAGGGACATGGTTTAGTGTTCATTCTTCAGTGCTGGGTCGAAGGTTGGACCGGATGATCTTCGAGGTCTCTTCCAACCAGAGGTATTCTGTGATTAGTCAAGACTTTCAAAAGGATTATTTTCACTCATACCCAGTCCTCATTCTGCTGAACATAAACAGATTTGTGACTCATAAACTACGTTTTCCATATCCAACTCCTAAACTACATTTTCTATGTCCAAAATTTTGCTTTTCAAGCCCCCCCACACATCATATGCTTCTTAATGATTCATTTGTTCCTGTGTTTTCTGTGCTGGTAAAGGACCTGCATTCTGCTTCAGCATGTTAGGTCTTTTCTGCCAAAGCACTCCTCATGTGCTTGTTGACTTGCTCGATTTCATGTGCTTTACTCTATCCTCTTCTCCCAGATATGTTTTCCCCAGATTTTTATATCTTTCTTGCATCATTCCCTGCTGTGAGGAACTCTGCAGGATTCTGGCTTGGGCGGTGCTTTAGTGATTGCTGTGCTATACAGTTGTGAGCAGTTAAAATTCTCATATAAGGGAAACTGGCCCCTGTTAAACTCCTGACCTATGAGCGCCTGCTCAACAGGGCAAGCATCACAACTTACTTCACAACAAGCTGAAAGATTATGGCAATTGAAATCAATATGCAGCTGTAACTAAAACAAATATATCTGTTTGCTTTTGCTTTGTTTTTAAATAATGTATTTCTGAGTGAATAGATATTGAAAAGTACCTGTGAGGAGGTGTGTTCTTTTCATTGCTTTGAAACAAAAGTGATCATTTATTTAATTTGATTTTTGTTATGCTGGACTTCTAAGACAGGCCTGATCTTATAAGTTGCCTATCAGGGCAACACAGCTGGTGAGGGGTTTGGAGCACAAGCCCTACGAGGAGAGGCTGAGGGAGCTGGGATTGTTTAGCCTGGAGAAGAGGAGGCTCAGGGGAGACCTTATTGCCATCTACAACTACCTGAAGTGAGGTTGCAGCCAGCTGGGGGTTGGTCTCTTCTCCCAGGCAACCAGCACCAGAACAAGAGGACACAGTCTCAAGCTGCACCAGGGGTGGTTTAGGCTGGATGTTAGGAAGAAGTTCTTCACAGAAGGAGTGATTTGCCATTGGAATGTGCTGCCCAGGGAGGTGGTGGAGTCACCATCACTGGAGGTGTTTAACAAGAGACTGGATGGGGTGCTTGGTGCAATGGTTTAGTGGATTAGATGGTGTTGGGTGATAGGTTGGACTCAATGATCTCAAAGGTCTCTTCCAGCCTGGTTAATTCTATTCCATTCCATTCCATTCCATTCCATTCCATTCCATTCCATTCCATTCCATTCCATTCCATGCCTCATGTTATATGTTAACATCAGCATGTCTCTGTCTGGCAGAAGACTACCTGCTTGATTCAGTGCAGAAGGGCTTAGGATCATAAAATCCTTGAGCCAAGATTTGTGTTTTTTACTTTCTTTGATAAGGAACCAAGCATATACATTTTCCTGAATAAATAATCATGTCAGTAACTGTGGAAGATTTTCATGAGCAAGTCCTGCCTTTCTGTTTTTATAAATCATAGAATCATAGAATCAATAAGGTTGGAAAAGACCTCAAAGATCATCAAGTCCAACCTGGCACGCAACACCTCATGACTACTAAACCATGGCACCAAGTGCCACATCCAGTTCCCTCTTGAACACCTCCAGGGATGGTGACTCCACCACCTCCCTGGGCAGCACATTCCAATGGCTAACAACTCTCTCAGTGAAGAATTTCTCCTCACCTCCAGCCTAAACTTCCCATGGCACAGCTTGAGACTGTGTCCTCTAAAAATTTCACATATGGCACAATGTTACAGGTAGTAATGCCTTGATTGAACATGTTAATCTGAGTAACTATGTGTGGGTGAATAAATTGTCTCTGTATATGATTCTCCACTTTGGATTGCATTGTCTTTGTCTATTAAACAAGCATTCTCTTTTTCCTCCTTATCTCTTTAATATCACATGGATTGCTGAAATAAATCTCAGATGTTCCTCTATTACATCTCATTTACATCTGTTCTTGACAGATTTCTCATTGTTTTCAGAACTGGCAATGTAATGAGAATTATATGAGTCATGAGAAATTGGAACAGAAGATAAAGACAAAATCATAATGAAAACAAAAATGAGAAAAAGTAAGGATGGGAGGTGGGGGAGGTGGTTAGGGGTGTTTAAAGACACACAAAATGGCAAAATTTATCCAAATAAAATGCAAATAGAGTAGATGAACTAAAAATGTCAAGGGGTAATTCCTTGTTGTTCAACTCCACAGAGAGCTGAAAGTTGAATAGATCCTCATCTGGCACAGAGAGAATAGAATAGAATAGAATAGAATGGAATGGAATAGAATGGAATGGAATAGCATAGAATAGAATAGCATAGAATAGCATAGCATAGAATAGAATAGAATAGAATAGAATAGAATAGAATAGAATAGAATAGAATAGAATAGAATAGAAATTAACCAGGTTGGAAGAGACCTTGGAGATCACAGAGTCCAACCTATCATCCAACAGTATCTAAACAACTAAACAATGGCACCAAGCACCCCATCAAGTCTCTTCCTAAACACCTCCAGTGATGGTGACTCCACCACATCCCTGGGCAGCACATTCCAATGGCCAATAACTCTTTTTATGAAGAAACTCTTCCTAACATCCAACCTAAACCCCCCTTGGTGCAGCTTGAAACTGTGTCCTCTCGTTGTGATGCTGGTTGCCTGGGAGAAGAGACCAACCCCCAGCTGGCTACAACCTCACTTCAAGTAGTTGCAGAGAGCAATAAGGTCTCCCCTGAGCCTCCTCTTCTCCAGGCTAAGCAACCCCAGCTCCCTCAGCCTCTCCTCACAGGGCTTGTGCTTCAAACCCCTCCCCAGCTTTGTTGCCCTTCTCTGGACACATTCCAGCAACTCAACATCTTTCCTAAACTGAAGGGCTCAGAACTGGACACTGTTTAACAGTTTAGAGATTCACTCTTAGGTTAAAGGAATTCAACCTCTAACTCAGCATCCAGCTCCCTCAGCCTCTCCTCATAGAATGTCTGTCCACTGATGGCAGGTATCTATGCATCTCTGTTCACAATAGACATGGCTGCACTCTTGCTAGTATTTGCCAGTGCTGGAGTAGGAGCAAGCAGGAGGAATACCATTGAAGTGGCTTGTGCACATGTGGGATTAATTTAAATGGTTCATGGAGCAATGGAAATCAATGCAGCTTTCCAGAAAGATATTTCACCATGATATTTCATCATCTTTTCCTCATACAGAATTTAAAAAGATATCCCAAAATTTAAAAACAAGTATCCAGAGAGGATGAATACTCTGAAGATAAGATAAAACTGCAACTTGTCCAGAATGATCATACACTTAATTATTTTTTTTCCCCCAACTACCAGAAAATATTTCATATTTGTGTCTTGGGAGCTGCTCTGGTTTGTGGAAACTTTCTTAAAATCATCAATGAAATATTCTAGAGCTAAAAATATTTCTCATCTCCTATTCCTATGGTTCCTAAGTATCTTGCAAGTGCCATGCCAGCAGTCTCAGAGGAATTGCAGCTGCCTCTATTCTCAAACTGATCTAAAATTTGCCATACCAGCTCAAACGAAAAAGTTTGCACATCCTAGCATCCTGCCTCTGATGGGGATGGCTAGCAAACACCCTGCAAAGAATGGAAGAGCAAGAAGCAGAGAGCATTAGTGATTAACATACACCAAAGAAACTATTTTGAATAGAATAGAATGGAATGGAATGGAATGGAATAGAATAGAATAGAATAGAATAGAATAGAATAGAATAGAATAGAATAGAATAGAATAGAATAGAATAGAATAGGTTGGAAGAGACCTTCAAGATTACCGCATCCAACCTATCATCCAACACCACCTAATCAAACAAACCATGCAACCTCCAATGGTGGTGACTCCACCACCTCCCTGGGCAGCCTGTTCCAATGGCCAATAACTCTTTCTATGAAGAAACTCTTCCTAACATCCAACCTAAACCTCCCCTGGTGCAGCTTGAAACTGCTTCCTCTCGTTGTGGTGGTGGTTGCCTGGGAGAAGAGACCGATCCCCAGCTGGCTGCAACCTCACTTCAGGTAGTTGCAGAGAGCAATAAGGTCTGCCCTGAGCCTCCTCTTCTCCAGGCTAAGCAACTCCAGCTCCCTCAGCCTCTCCTCACAGGGCTGTGCTCCAAACCCCTCTGCAGCATTGTTGCCCTTCTCTGGACACGTTCCAGCTATTCAACATCTTTCCTAAACTGAAGGTCCCAGAACCGTACACAAATACTCCTCAGACTAATTTGATTCCTGTTTGTTTAAAGGCCATGAAACTTGTCTTCAAAACTATAATGTCAGTATTTTATAAAGCCTTATTTTTTGTGAGATCTTAACATTTTCACAATAATATGCTCCAAGCCGTTCTTCTCCGGGGACCATTGATAATTTAGAGGCAATTGCCTCTTTAACCTCACCCTGTGAAATCTGATCCAACAGAGCAGTGGAGCCCAAACAAATCTTTGTTATCCAAACAAATCTTAATCTGGGCAACATCAATATTTGTTCTGTTCAAAGCTTTCTGAAAATGATGTAATAAGGGATTATATCTAGGGTTGGAGGTGTTCTTGTGTTTTAATTATTGCATTGTTATTGCGTCTTAATGTCTAACATACATGGTTTTAAACCATAAGGTTTAAAAAATTCTAAGAGTTGCAAGCAGATCTAATCTTTTTCAATATGTGCTTGAAAGTTCATCTACTATAGCAAAGCATCTTTATTAATGGCTACATCACTTGTCTACCTCCTTTGGAAATCAGAGTGAATCCTACTGAGAGTGTCAAACATGAACATTGAATTGCATTATCTCTTCTCCGTATGTGCTCAGCGCTGATGTTGCTAACGTGGTATCTTTGATCAGTAGGGATGACTATTTTTAGAGAAGCCATGCTGCTGAAGTGAGAAAAATACATAATGTCATTGTACTAGGCTTATTCCCAGAATAATATTGCTGCAGACATTGACCAGGGAAATCACTCCTAACAGGATAAATTGATACTATTGTTGACATATTTGCAGCTGTTTAACAAAATACAAGTTAAAACAAGCACAAGCTATGAAGCCAGGCTGATTTACTTTTAGCAGAGTGTCAGGAGAAAGAAAGTAGCTACTCCATTTTGCTCTGAAGTTATTACAGTTACTAGAACTTTTGTTCTAGTAATATTTCATTAATAAGACACCAAAGAGCTCAGGCAATGCAAATGATAGCACAGTCTCCCGGTTTTATTTTTAGCCTTAAAATATTGTAGTAATAAAACCTGTCATAATTAATCCCAACACTGAATTGTGGATAACAGGGACCAAAAAAAAAACAACCTTCAGGAGAACAAGATCTTCTGGTCCTCTCTTGGGGCCTACTGGGGCCTGCATTTGTGAGGCTAGGATTTATATTTTATGCTCACCATAGAACTTTCTCATGGACTAGCACAAATAGATTGTGGGATGGCATCAGATGATGCCACCCTGCCCACTACAGTAAGACATCTGACATGACATTTGCTCACAGTATAGCTTACCTAGAAGCTGTGTCACTCAGTTGCCTACTTCCTCAAGCACCATTCCCTCAGCTTCTTTTTAGCAATGTGGGAACGCTAGGGAAAGAGTATTCTGGAGTGAAACCATACAATTAACAGGGTTGGTGTGGGGCTTGGAACACAAGCCCTATGAAGAGAGACTGAGGGAGCTGGGGTTGCTTAGCCTGGAGAGGAGGAGACTCAGAGGTGACCTTATTGCACTCTACAACTACCTGAAGGGAGGTTGTGGACAGGCAGAGGTTGGTCTCTTCTCCCAGGCAGCCAGCACCAGAACAAGAGGACACAGCCTCAGGCTGTGCCAGGGGAAGTTCAGGCTGGAGGTTAGGAGGAAGTTTTACACAGAGAGAGTGATTGCCCATTGGAATGGGCTGCCCAGGGAGGTGGTGGGGTCACCTTCATTGGAGGTGTTCAGGAGGAGAGTTGAAAGGGTACTTGGTGCCATGGTTTAGTTGATTAGGTGGTGTTGGATGACAGGCTGGACACGATGATCTTGAAGGTTTCTTCCAACCTGGTTTATTCTATTCTATTCTATTCTATTCTATTCTATTCTATTCTATTCTATTCTATTCTATTCTATTCTATTTTGTGGTCTACAGATTTTATCTCATAAAAATATTCTGTCTTCTTCTCCAACAATAAATCAATATCTAAAGTATCATCATTGGTTGTTGGATCCTCTGTTATGGAAAAGAATCCATCCTCTCAAATCGTAGTGCAATAAACTGTCATAGGACATTGTTTGGGAAGGGGGATGTTATCTTTAAACATAGATCTTTATTGCCTATTTAAGTAATCTGGGGTAATGAGATCTCCTTACTACTACCCTGAATGGAGGGTAAAGAAGCTGTTTTCGTAGAAAAGTTCTGTATGAGACAGAAGCATACAGATAAAATCCATGGTTGGGTGAAAAGTGTTAAGCTGACCATGAGAGGAACTTTCTTGGTTTAAAAACAGCTCTACAGTTTTTTTCTGCACTACTATTTCTATGCTGTTTCACTACTTTTCTACAGTAAAAGCAACCAACAGAAACTTCATTCATCTGACAGAATGACTCTCTCTTCTTTCATTTCCCTATCTTATTCCATAACATTTGCAGATACAGTACAACAGGCTTTGTGATGCCCACTGCAGTTTGGGAAGGTACTGAAGCAATTCTAGCTTCCTCATGACATTCCAATTTATACCATCTGCACTGAAGAGTTTATTTCAAAGATACTTATGTCCAGAACAATTCCAGAGCACTAAAGGCTACCATGAGTAACCTGAAGAAAGAAACTGTTTCAGCAGTCCTGGCTCCACTGAAATAAGGAAGATAAGTAGAAGAAACTCAAGCATTCTTCATGTTAGTGAAGTGGGAGGTAATTTGGTTTCATTTTTCTTAATAGCACTTACAAACCTGATTTTTCAAATTATTTATTTCCTTGCAGACATTACTCTGATTTAAATGGAAACTCTGTTATTGAAATGTGAACAGTGATGCACTCTATGTAAAAATTAGACTTCTGGATTATATGCTTTTAACCAAACAGTACAAATAAACCAAATGTTTAAAAACTTTGTTACAGAGAGGGTTTCATAAAGCTGAAATCAGATAAAGAATACAGCCTTGGTGAAAAAAATTTGACCAATATTTCTGTGATTATTGTTGCTCCTCAAATCACAAGGCTGCCACCCATTTTAGAATCAAAGTAGTATTATATAGCTCCTGGGAAAAGATGCAAGGACATCATGTGATATCACAGAATCACCAAATCAACAAGGTTGGAAGGGACCTCAAAGATCATCAAGTCCAACCTGGCACCACAGACCTCATGACTAAACCATGGCACCAAGTGCCACATCCAATCCCCTCTTGAACACCTCCAGGGACGGTGACTCCAACACCTCCCTGGGCAGCACATTCCAATAGGTAACAACTCTCTCAGTGAAGAACTTTCTGCTCACCTTGAGACAAAACTCCCCCCTGGTGCAGTTTGAGACTGTGTCCTCTTGTTCTGGTGCTGGTTGCTTGAGAGAAGAGACCAAACCCACCTGGCTACAACCTCCCTTCAGGTAGTTGTAGACAGCAAGAAGGTCTCCCCTGAGCCTCCTCTTCTCCAGGCTAAACAACCCCAGCTCCCTCAGCCTCTCCTCATAGGGCTTGTGCTCAAGGCCTCTCCCCAGCCTCGTTGCCCTTCTCTGGACATGTTCAAGTGTCTCAATGTCCTTCTTAAATTGAGGGGCCCAGAACTGGACACAGTACTCAAAGTGTGGCCTAACCAGTGCAGAGTACAGGGGCACAATGACTTCCCTGCTCCTGCTGGCCACACTATTCTTGATGCATGCCAGGATGCCATTGGCCTTCGTGGCCACCTGGGCACACTGCTGGCTCATGTTTAGGCAAACTAGTCAGAGTTGCAAGCATCAGAAAGTTCATATAGCATAGATAAAACACGTTGATAGCTTTGGTGAATCTCTTCATATAATCTTTGTGGCAGAAGATGAATGGACTGTTCACCTGAGGACAAATTGGACATTCATTATTTTAATATGGAAACTAAACATGAAAATGGATTGAAGTGGCAAAAAAAGATAAAATTTGATGTTGAGGAAAATGATCTAAACTCTACAAAAAAAAAAGAGAAAAAAGAGAGAATATAGGTCATGAAGGTGCATTTGGAAACAGGAGTCATGATCTGGGGAAAAGCCTGATGGTGCCTTCAAAAGAAACACTCTAACCATGTGTCAGACTAGAAGTAGAAAATCCACTTAATCACATCATCTGTGCATTTGAACAACTTTCAATTATCCTAAGGTAGAAATGAAAAGATCAGTGTAGGAAAAAAATTACAGAGAAAAGAGAAGCCTGGAGAAGAGGAGGCTCAGGGGAGACCTTATTGCTCTCTACAACTACCTGAAGGGAGGCTGTGGCCGGGGGGGGGGGGTTGGTCTCTTCTCCCAGGCAACCAGCACCAGAACAAGAGGACACAGTCTCAAGCTGTGCCAGGGGAAGTTTAGGCTCAAGGTGAGGAGAAAGTTCTTAACAGAGAGCACTGTTATCCATCGGAATGTGCTGCCCAGGGAGGTGGTGGAGTCACCATCCCTGGAGATGTTCAAGAGGGGATTGAACGTGGCACATGTTACCGTGGTCTAGTAGTCATGAGGTCTGTGGTGACAGGTTGGACTTGATGATCTTTGAGGTCTTTTCCAACCTTGTTGATTCTATGATTCTAAGAAAGGAGGAACCATTTACTTATATTTTAGTTATGGCAATGCACATGAATATATGAAAATCCATTTTACTGACTACGAGGGGAAAAATGTTGTGAGTTTAGTTTATGCCAATTAATTTTTATGCCTGATGAGCAACACCTGATAGAGATCTCCAGATGTTTCTAGTATGAGATGTCTCCTTAAACTGCCATCTGAGCTGTGCTTTCTTGGTATCATGGAAAAATATAATTAATTTTGGTGATAAAAATGCCACCACACTTGACATAAATTAACTTTTAGCCCAGAGGGAAAACACAGATGAGCCTAAGCGAAAAAGCATGAGTAGTGAACCATAATTGCTTGGCTGAAGATAAGCTGACAAAGATAATGTCCATAAAATTAACATGATGTCGCTGGAATTGGAGACAACAAGGTAAGATAGTAAAGTACATTGCTCTCACATGCATTGCAGTTGCTAACAGACAAGAAAGGGAAAAAAAGATTTGGTAGTTAACCCAGATGCAAATAATTGCATGTGTTCAGTCTAAGTGATGAAATAAATAGGTTTAAAGCACATGTCAACAGACTTGGAAACTGGGGTTGTTAATTTTGGAGGCCCTGTTCCTGAGGCAAGAAAATAATATGCACAAAAATTAGATCTCTCACAGATGCTCAAATAACACAAACGAATGTATCATACTTGCTAATACAAGGTGGCTGTAACCAGGTGGGGGTTGGTCCCTTCTCCGGGGCAACCACCAACAGAACAAGAGGGCACAGTCTCAAGATGTGCCAGGGAAGGTTTAGGCTGGATGTTAGAAAGAAGTTCTTCAAAGAAAGAGAGACTGGCCATTGGAATGGGCTGCCCAGGGAGGTAGTCGAGTCACCATCACTGATGAGGCACTGGATGAGGCACTTGGTGCCATGATTTAGTTGATTAGATGGTGTTGGATGATGGGTTAGACTCAATGATCTTGAAGGACTTTTCCAACCTGGTTAATTCTATTCTATTCTATTCTATTCTATTCTATTCTATTCTATTCTATTCTATTCTATTCTATTCTATTCTATTCTATTCTATTCTATTCCATTCCATTCCATTCCATTCCATTCCATTCCATTCCATTCCACTGACATGCTCCAGTGGAGAAGGAAACCTCAACAGTAATGTATACATAGAAAGATCTTTAACTATGCTCAAATACACTCATGCTCCTTGTGTACATGTGCCAAAGGGAAGCTGGGGTGTCCCCTTTTCCAAGAATACAGAGGGTTGATTTTTTTTTTCCTAATAAATTATGGTTTGCAAATTGAATGTAAATTTCAGGGCACCTTTTTGATTGCAGCTTCCTACTTTGAAATGTTTCTCAAATTGTAATGGAGTATGCACCAGATCCAGGCAATCAGCGTATTGACTTGATTTTCCCCAAAGTCTACTTTTAGGCAAAATATGGAGTATATTAGAGTAGAAATTTGTGAGGACATGGAGGATTTGGAACCACCATAGCAAGAGGGTATTTCCAAGCCTTGTCCCAACCAGGAAAGGAGCTTTTCAAGGTGGAAATTTGTTTACAAATATCAGGATAGTGATTCAGAAAACTGTGGTAGAAGACACATTACTTCCCTGTGGGACCTCAGAACTGTGGGAGTAGAGGAGCTTGCACGCTAGATTTATTTGAATAAGCTCTGGCCTAACTGAGAGCAATATCTCTGAGCAGGCCATAATTCAGTGGGTTTGAGTTTAAATGGCTTGCAGTGAAGATTAGTTTCATGGAGACACTGAGGGTCATGGCATGGCATGTTATGTTTGAGGCAAGAATCAACAACAAACCAAAGGTGTTAACCCTTTTTGTGTGGTTGTTTCACATGTAAGTGGGAGGCTACAAGATTTTTCTGAAATGTATAATTGAGGAATGGACTTATTTCAACACAGTCCTTCCAGGAAGAAGGTAGTGTTTTTCCTCACAGTAAGGTAATCATTGGAGAATAGGTTAGTTAAGGACTAAGTCAGTCAATAGGTGAAGACAGACAGACCCTTTATTTTACATTGTCAAAACAAATTATCTTAACTTCTACCAGCAGCAGCTCTTGAGTTTCAGGGGAAACCACAGGGCAAAGCAACAGTGCAAGCCATGCTGGAGGTCAATTAGATATGGCTTGTCAGTTCACTAAGGGCTTGTGTTGGAGTGCCTGGAAGAGTGCTGGGTATAAAAGTAGCTGGAAAGGTGTAACAAACTTTGCTTGGGGAAGGATGTCAATCTCTAACAAGCTCAGATAATATGCTGGAGCAGGGACATGAGAAGCTCAATGTGCCTTAGGCAACTGAAGTCTGAACTGGGTTCTTAGTGAGAAAGTGTTAGCCAAGCACCCTGAACACTCTATTGTTACATTATCAGCCTCCCAAGTATTTTTTTTTTAATTGCCTTAGGAAGGGAAATTTTATCTTAGTTATAAATACTATTCCTGGGGAGAAATCATCCTTAGAGGAATTATATTTCCTGTGGGTCGCACGAATACTTTTCTATGTGCTATATTCCTTTAGGTATTTCCCCCTTCACTGTACTTGCAACTTCTCTTAGTAAATTATCAGCTGTAAGAATGATTAATATGCTGTCTATCCTCTTCTTTCAGAATATGAATAGCATACAAATCAGAATAGACCTAAGACAAATTTCAGCAGTACAGGAGAGCTCACTCAAAACAATGTTCTTTCCATTTAAAATTACCTTGCATTAGCCATCTTTAACCACTATTTTATATTACAACATGCTTCTCCAGAATAGTTTCAATTCTTTAAGTCTAATTTTGTGGCACATTGTGTTAAAAGCTCTACCAAACTCGTTATAATCTACTCATTTAGTTCTCTTTGTTAGCTGATAATGTAATCTTAATAAAAGTGATTCAAATTTACTCTCCATTTTTAAACTTCAAACATTTGCTCTGGCTATTACTCTTGACTTTGTTGTTAACCTTTGAACACACATAAATCTTCATTTCTAGTAGATTTTTCCCCCCCAGTATTTTGTAAGTGAGACAATTTCTCCATCTCCTCTTTGTCCTATTTGCTCTCTGCCTGATGTTCTTGCTTTCCCATAGTGACTGCTTAATGCTTTTTGCCCTGCATTAAATTCTGCCTAGAGACATAAGAACCAAACCTAATAGCAGACTTTGCAGAGCTTCATAGAGTTCAGTGAAAAGTGCTGACAAAAACACCATTGTGTGAAGTTCTGGAATACACAGTTTCAAATGATTATACAGGGAATCAGTCTGGTTTCTGACCAGGTCACCTGCATCTCTATAATTTGATCAGCAAATCAGTATTATGTTCATGCTGTGAGAGGTGCAGCCTCAGAATGGGCCTTTTACAATATGGTGGAGAAGGAATGACCTAGTCTCTTCCAGACACTCAGTTTCACCATCATGTGGTGGTTTGAGCCTTAACTGGAAGTTAAGAGCTCAGGTGGGGGGCAAGGCTGAGAATCTCTCCCCCACTTCCCCCCCTCCTCTCTCCCAACAGAGAGGGGAGAAAAGGAAAGAGCAAATCCACCAAACAATAATTTGGAGTCGGCTTGGAAGTAGAGAGGCAAAGAGTTGTCTTTAAGCAATATATATGTATATATATAACAATAACAGGAAAAAGGTTCACAAGGACAAGGAACAAGGATGGATGGGAGGGGGACAAAACCAAGAGAATAATACAAAACCAGCCTTTCTCTGAGGAAGCGTAGAGGCAGCAGGGAGAAGGATCAGGTCCAACCACGTGGCAGAGGAGCAGGAGGGCAGCTGCAGTAGCTCTCATCCAGCAGAGGCAGGAGCCAGAAAAGCCGGGGCCAACAGCTACAATGTCCTGCTTTTTATACCCTAGCTGGGCAGGGAGGGAGGAGTGGAACAGACTCAGCTTCCCAGGCAAAAAATGCCCTGCAGGGAGTGAAAAGTACCTGCAAGCCCTCCACCCAGCTTTGTTCTTTTGTTCTCGGAAAAGGGTGTTAACCCACCACACATCAGTACACCAAGAAGTGCAATTTAGCATCATCCCCTCAGAGGGAATATGGTATGTGAACCTCAGTCTGTTTTATAAGCAATGTGCAAATACAGTTCTCTGATTAACCTTGATTTATTGGAGATTTATACTGAATGGAAAAGTAAAACCAGTCTTGTTTTCTTACTTATGTAAGAACCTTGTTCATTTCCAGATTTCTCTTCTAGCTCTGTCCCTGAACAGACTCTGTGTCTAGAACACGTTCTGTGTTCTTGGACTATTTAGGACATGAATTACATTGCCTAGTTCTGCTATAAATATTCAACATTCCTCAGACTTAATCTGGGTTTCTAAAAGTAGACAGGTATGTAATTGCATTGTTGTGATCCTCAAAGACCTTGAGAAAGTACTCAGAATACGTAGGTTAACAGTGTCTATTTTATTTTAATGAGACAATTCAGTCTTGAGAAGCTGTAGAGATAAGGGAAGAAATAACTACAAAATAAATGAGAAAAAGCAGAGATGTAACAGAGAACTAGGGGGTGCAAGACTCTTTACAAATGAAAGGCTCAGAGAAGATGATGAGAGAAATAAAATAAGGAAGAGTTGAAGTGAAAGATCTCATCTTTGCATTGCACATTTCTATTTTTGTAAATCAGCGATAGTCATAAGAAAGCTGCATTGAAATCACCATCTGGCTCCACAATCAGATTATGGTAAGGCAAAATGCAATGCTGTTCAGCTAGACTGAGTGAATGATTTGAAAATATGCTGAGCTCTTGCTGCATCACTCTTCAAAGTGAAAGTCAGATCAGAGGTAGGAAGGAGACTGCAATACTTGGTTGTCCCAGGGTCACTGCAAATAGCTTTCACCAGGCTTTGTCATTTCTGAAGAACCTGTCCTCTGAAGCTGACATCTTTGCAAACCAGATGACTGAGGAATGCTGTGCTGTTTCATTTTGTTTTCCAATTGTTTAAAATATAGATAAAATAGGATGACAATATTAATTTTGATTTTTGGAAATGTCTGGGCTTGTCTGCCTGTAAGACTTCACTTTTACACCACGCAATCTTACTCTGATATTGACAATTACCTGCCACTGTTGAACATCTGCTTTTGAGGAAAAGAGACACTGAAAAACTTTTGAACTAAACTGAAAACAGATTATGTTTGTGATTTGTTAGGGAATCTATTTGGGAACGAGATCTTTTAAAAGCAAGGATGAAATTGTGGCAGTTTTAGGCTATGCCTTTAAAGGTTAGATGCAGATTTTCAAGCAGAAGAGTGAAGAAGTATAAACAATTCACAGGTGGGTGAAAACAAATTTCATTGGGCAGATGTGAGATGTACCCCTAGCAATATCTCACATCCCACTTCATTCCTTTCTTCCTTCTCTGGCATGCTGCTTTCTGCTCTGCTCAGCTGGGAGGACCTTAACAGCCTAACCTTGAGACAAGAGCACTAAATCTCTAACATCTCTTTCTCTTTGCTTCTAATTAGATGAAAAGGGGGGGAGATTGGGGGGTTGGGGTGGGGGGGAAGTGGAGTAGTTACCCCCACTCCTTTTGGGGATCTCATTAGGGGTTCAGGGGAGAGGGTTCTGTGCTGTTTTCTGCCTGTAAATGCATGTATAATATTGCAAATACTGTATATTTGTACATATTCATTGCATCCCACTGTAGAGTGTAGTTATTGCTTGTAAATACAGCTTCCGTTTGCTTTCCCTACTGAGCGAGCCAAGCTTTTTGTTAACGTGATGGTAGATTCTAAACCACTACAGAAAGCAATAGGAGTCAAAATAAACCTTGAAGACCTATAAACCTAGTGTGTGAGTGGTCTGCTTTATCAGGACCTTCAGGTTGAAGGTTGGACTTGATGATCTTAAAGGTTTCTTGCAACCAAAAAAATTCTATGATTCTATGAAGTTACTTACTTCAGATAAAACATCAGAGTGTCTTTTGAACAAAAGCTTGAATTGGATTAACTTGTTAACTGGAAAATATGTAATGGAAGGAGCTTCTCTGACAATCAAAAAAACCCCAAGCCCTGAACCCTGCCATTACAGAAATGTCAGGAGAAGAAAATAGAACTAAACACGTTAAGTTAATGAAAATTAAGAATAAATGTAGAGCAAAAAAAAGCAAAAAAGAATTAAACTGAATATGTGGTTAAAAAATGCATGAAATCATTTCAGAAAACAGAAAATTGGCTGGAAACATACAGCTGAAAGAGGTGGAAGTTAGTCATAGTATCATAGTATAACCAAGGTTGGAAGAGACCCCAAGGATCATCAAGTCCAACCTGTCCCAACAGACCTCACAACTAGACCATGGCACCAAGCGCCACGTCCAATCTCCCCTTGAACACCTCCAGGGACGGCGACTCCACCACCTCCCTGGGCAGCCCATTCCAATGACGAATGACTCGCTCAGTGAAGAACTTCCTCCTCACCTCGAGTCTAAACCTCCCCTGGCACAGCTTGAGACTGTGTCCCCTTGTTCTGGTGCTGGTTGCCTGGGAGAAGAGACGAACCCCCTCCTGTCTACAACCACCTTTCAGGTAGTTGTAGAGGGCAATGAGGTCACCTCTGATCCTTCTCTTCTCCAGGCTAAACAATCCCAGCTCCCTCAGCCTCTCCTCATAGGGCTTGTGCTCAAGGCCTCTCACCCCCATGAATTCAGGAAGAGTTTCATCCATGGAAACCAGTCAGAAATATATGCAAACTGCTTTTTCCAAATTCAGCCTAAGATGTGAAAGTGTCACAAAGGTGTTAAGAAATCACATACATGATAAGTTTTGTGTTTAACAGGAAGATGTATGAAAAATCTTTGGAGATTCAAGAGGAAGCTAGAATTGGGATGTTTTGTTCACTTACTACTTTTCCTGAAAAATGAAGTGTCGTTTTTCAGATCAACTGTGAAAAGATTTTATTTTGCCTTGGTTTTCCTTTTGTTGAACAACTCTTCTGATGTCCATTATTCACATCACTCCTGCTGCTTCAGAAAGGACTTTTCTACCACGAAAGCATATTCTGCTGTTCCCTTTTCCGCTCCAGCTTCCTTTATCTCTCTGAATCCCTTCCACTGAGTTCCTCTTTGTTAACTCTGAGCAATTTCCTCCAGTGATCAAAGCCTCCCATATGGTGATCTGTTGATTAGTTACATCCCCCAAGGATAAAACTTTGAAGATCTGGCCGGCTTTGGCAAAGGAACTGGTATTTTACCACTCCATTTGAACAGATGATCATCAAAGATCAGTAACCCTCATTGTGCTGCATTTACACAGAATTAGAGGTATTTCTTGTCACCTCCTCTGGAATTATCCCTTTATGGAGACAAATGCTAGTACAGAATGTGATTGAATCCTGTATTCAAAATATTTTCAGACTCTGCCTCATATTTAGTAAGTCAGCTTCTAAACCAAATGGAAAGAATAGTTTCTAGATGCAAAGTCTTCATAAATAGCCATACAAATAAACATCAAAGTCTCTTTTATACAAGACTTAAGACACTTCAAACCTTTTTATATATTTTCATTGATTGCCCACAGTGATTGCCCACTGGAATCAGCTGCCTGTAGAAGTGGTGGAGTCACCTTCATTGGAGGTGTTCAAGAAGAGGCTTGATGGGGTGCTTGGTGCCAGGGTTTAGTTTTTTTAGTTGTTTAGGTGGGTTGTATTGTACTGTATTGTACTGTATTGTACTGTATTGTATTTGGGTGGGTTGGATTGGTTGATGGGTTGGACGTGATGATCTTGAAGGTCTCTTCCAACCTGTTGTATTGTATTATTATTATTGTATTATTTCCTCTTCCTACAATTTGATAGAGAAGATTTGTAGAAATACAGAATTTTAAACATTCTTTTAAAAAATAGATAAGGAAGTACTCTTTAAATCACATCAAATCACTTTCTATACTTTAGGGTTGTTTTAATTTTAATTTCTATGAGGACAGACTGAAGGAGTTGGGGCTGTTCAGTCTGGAGAAGAGAAGGCTCCGAGGTGACCTCATTGTGGCCTTCCAGTATCTGAAGGGGGCCTACAAGAAGGCTGGGGGAGGGACTTTTCAGGCTATCAGGGAGTGATAGGACTAGGGGGAATGGAATGAAGCTGGAGGTGGGGAGATTCAGGCTAGATGTAAGGAGGAAGTTCTTCACTGTGAGGGTGGTGAGGCCCTGGAATGGATTGTTGAGGGAGGTGGTTGAGGCCTCGTCCCTGGAGGTGTTTAAGACCAGGCTGGATGAAGCTCTGGCCAGCCTCATCTAGTGTAGAGTGTCCCTGCCCATGGCAGGGGGGCTTGGAACTAGATGATCCTTGTGGTCCCTTCCAACCCTAACTGAAACTATGAAACTAATGTTTTTATAATCTCCTCATTCTGCATACATGAGCTTACACTTTTGATGCAATGTATTAAGAAACTATGCTTTGATGATGAAATGTGTCTTTCTACATGTTAGAATAAAACAGAATAGAATAAACCAGGTTAGAAGAGACCTTCAAGATCATTGAGTCCAACCATCCAACACCATCTAATCAACTAAACCATGGCACCAGAGACCCCATCATGTCTCTTCCTAAACACCTCCAGTGATGGTGACTCCACCACCTCCCTGGGCAGCCCATTCCAATGGCCAATCACTCTCTCTATGAAGAATTTCTTCCTATCATCCAGTTGTAGAGAGCAAGAAGGTCTTCCCCTGAGCCTCCTCTTCTCCAGGCTACGCAACCCAAACTCCCTCAGCCTCTCCTCATAGGGCTGTGCTCCAGACCCCTCCCCAGCTTTGTTGCCCTTCTCTGGACACGTTCAAGCAAGTCAACGTCTTTCCTAAACTGAGGGGCCTAGAACTGGTCACAGTATTCAAGGTGTGGCCTAACCAGTGCTGAGTATGGGGGGACAATGACCTCTCTGCTCCTGCTGGCCACACTGTTCCTGATACAGGCCAGGATGCCACTGGCCTTCTTGGCTGCCTGGGCACACTGCTGGCTCATGTTCAACCTACTGTCAACCACTGATGACAACAAATCACTGGAGATGTTTTATGGCATAAGTCCCAAAGAGAAAGATATTAAGAAAAAAAAAAAAGACACTTCAAGTAGGCTATTTTATCCCAGTAGTAATAAATTAAAAATAAGGAATGTATTTTACAATTCTAGTACTCAGGAGAGGTTTTTTTTTTTCCTTTAGTCTGCTAAAACTGTTTCTTGCAGATTAGTTTCTTAGAAGATAGTGATATTATGGAGGTTTATTTCTTCATAGACACTTTCTGTCGTCAATTATTGGCTTCTCAATCTCTATCTGAGATGAGGGAGCTGGCGTTGCTTAGCCTGGACAAGAGGAGGCTCAGGGGAGAACTTATTGCTGTCTACAACTACCTGAAGGGAGGATGCAGCCAGGTGGGGGTTGGTCCCTTCTCCCAGGCAACGAGAACAAGAAGACACAGTCTCAGGCTGCACCAGGGGAGGATTAGGCTGGATGTTGGGAAGAAGTTCTTCACAGAGAGAGTGATTGCCCATTGGAATGTGCTGCCCAGGGAAGTGGTGGAGTCGCCATCATTGGAGGTGTTCTGGAAGAGACTGGATGGGGTGCTTGGTGCCATGGTTTAGTTGATTACACAGTCTTGGGTGACAGGTGACTCAATGATCTCAGAGATCTTTTCCAACCTGGTCTATTCTATTCTATTCTATTCTATTCTATTCTATTTCTTGTAATGCATCTCTTGCCCTCCACAAGAGACTTCCAAGGAAGGAACTGAGGCTGTATCTAGGCTTCACAGTAAATTTTATTTACCTCTCAGAAGCATTGACCAGTTGGTAGATACAATATTGTATTGTATTGTATTGTATTGTATTGTATTTTTATTGTATTGTATTTAGGTGGGTTGTATTGGTTGATGGGTTGGACGCGATGATCTTGAAGGTCTCTTCCAACCTGATGGTGTATTGCATTGTATTATTAATGCTGTTTAAATCAAACCAACCCTATTGCTTCGTCCATCGAGTAATAGAATAGAATACAATAGAATACAATACAATAGAATAAACCAGGTTGGAAGAGACCTTCAAGATCATCGTGTCCAACCCATCAACCAATCCAACCCACCTAAACAACTAGACCATGGCACCAAGCACCCCATCAAGTCTCCTCCTGAACACCTCCAATGAAGGTGACTCCACCACCTCCACAGGCAGCCGATTCCAATGGCCAATCACTCTCTCTGTATAGAACTTCTTCCTAACATCCAGCCTAATCCTGCCCTGGTGCAGCCTAAGAGATCAACTGACGTACATGTGTACTATGGAAGAATTGCATATGAGGAGAATGCACTGGCATGTAGTCTGGTATCTATCTTTGTGATGTTTTATTAGTCCAAGTGTAGTGTCATTCAAAGTAACCTACTGACCCAGAGAAGGGGAAATAAATCCTTTACACGGCCAAAGCACCTGTTAATCAAGAATTCAGTCAATGAACGCCTGGTGGAAATAAAAGTGATCCTTAAACTTGAAGCTATTGTCCCTAGCCTGCCTCAAAATTGCAGAGGAAAAGTGGTCTGAGTGGCTCAGTAGAGCTAATCTAAGTGCTCTCAACAGGTTTGCCTTTGATGACTACTAACTTGAGAAAACTGTGAGAGGTTGGCAACGAATGCCCAAGAAAAACTGTGCTGGGCATTGAAAGACTAAATAGACATGCATATGCTACATATATATTAATTATACTATAAAAAGTGCTCTCACTGCAATAATATTCCTTTATTAAAGAACAACAAACAAACAAAGTGTGTGACAGAGTGGTGCAATGGAAATCTTATTCCAGCCTTGCTCTCTGACACTATTTTAGTGCCTCACTTATGAAATTTGTTGTGGGACACTCCTCACAATTTTCATTTCTTATGAATTCCCATATTGTCATTATTGATCTTTTTGGTAGACCCTACTTGGTGTACAGGACCCTACTTGGTGTACAGGACCCAGTGCAGCAGACTTCCCAGCAAAAAGTGGCTCAGCACTCAGACCTGAAGACTGAGTTTAACTTTTTGGATTAGAGGTAGTTTAAACTGTACCAAAACAGCTCCCATCACCTTCTCAGTAGGCACCTTTCATAGTAAAAAACAGCCAATCAAGCAAAAGTAAATCAATTTTCTATTCCCTTTTTATTTCCTGTGGGCTTTATCTTGATTTTAATATATTTATCCTAAAAAGCACAATTGTATTCACATCCGGATAGAAGCATCTTTGTAAGCCATCTGAGATCATAATCAAAAGTTCAGTACCAGAAATCACAGACATTTTTTCAGTTCAGTGGAGTCTCTTTGAGGAGGCTAGTGCTTCTGAATTTGGCTAATTGTGAACACCTATTCAGATGATTCCAGACAGTCTCTGCTCTCACACATCTAGCTGTAGAAGTGATACCACGCCCTGCCCGATCCCAGGACATTAGGGAGCATAGAGACTCAAGAGTAGGCAGAAACCCAAATTAGGGACTCAGAGAAATGGACTTACTGTTTGGACTGCTTCAAAACTATTCTAGGAGATACTCAGCTTCATGATCCAAGTGCAAAAGCATCAAGATGAGTCAACAGGAGTGACCCTCTAGACTGCCCTTCCTCTCGAGGGCAGTCACTGCCCAGGAGTGTGGAACACTATAGGATGCTGAGATGAGCATTTTAGAATTGCACAAGGCTTCTTTCAGGATGTTTAGAAGAAGCAGCAAAGGCAGAGAAAGGGATACTTGATACTTTGGGGAAGAGTACTTTTGGGAAAACAGCAGGATAAGGAGATAAAAAGGAATAGCTGGTCAGTACTCTTGGAAGGTTATGTCCTGCATCCAGTAGGGTAGTCTGTCCTGTCATCCTATGAATCTCCACTGGAAATGCTTTTTTATTTGTGGAGCTTTCTCATGTCTGCTGGGAACACAGGCTCAGCCTCACTGCTGATTGGAGTAGAGGGTGCAGGACTGTGGCAGTCTTGACAGTTTTAGAATAGAATAGAATAGAATAGAATAGAATAGAATAGAATAGAATAGAATAGAATAGAATAGAATAGAATAGAATAGAATAGAATCAACCAGGTTGGAAAATACCTTTGAGATCATGGACTCCAACCTATCATCCAAAACTATCTAGCCAACTAAACCATGGCACCAAGCACCCCATCCAGTCTCCTCTTAAACACCTCCAGTGATGGAGACTCCACCAACACCCTGGGCAGCCCATTCCAATGGCCAATCACTCTTTCTGTGAAGAACTTCTTCCTAACATCCAACCTAAACCTCCCCTGGAGCAGCTTGAGACTGTGTCCTCTTGTTCTGGTGCTGGTTGCCTGGGATAAGAGGCCAACCACCAGCTGGCTGCAACCTCCCTTCAGGTAGTTGCAGAGAGCAGGAAGGTCTCCTCTGAGCCTCCCCTTCTTTCTGAAACTGAGGGGCCCAGAACTGGACACTGTTTAATAGTTCAGAGATTCACTCTTAGGTTAAAGGAATTCAACCTCTGACTCTCATCATTCTCATCCTTTCAGACCTACTATACTTATGTGATTTAGTAGGAGTTTCATTGCACTTGACTCTAGGCATCTAACAGATTACACATCTAGCCTCTACTATTTTTCTAGCCCTTCTGTTGCAGTTATTGAGGAGGGAATGGTACCATGGCATGGACAGTGTACCTAAGGCAGATGGGATGAATCACACTAAAGGGATCTCTTTGCTTTCATTAATTAGAGAGGGCTTTTAAATGGTAACTTTAGGTTAGATATGGAATTTTTAGATGGCTGGAGTTACATCCATGTAATACATAGTAACCTGAAGTGATAACCAGCATTCATTAAGATGAAGCCATATGGGCCTTTTTGTCTTGTCTTCCTTGTCTCACAAGTCTCTTGTCCTTGACAATAAATTTTTAGTAATGAGGAGACCTATGAGACTGTGAAAAGCTAAGAGAAAGGTCAAATTCTGCAACCTCTTGCCTTCTTTTACACATTAAAACCCCCAAAAAACTAATTTATAAATTTCTGCTTTCCTGCAGAGGCCTTTATTTCTATATTGAGAAACAGAATATTATGGTCTGCCAGAGATAAAGAATAAGAACAAAGCCTGTCCAAGGCCCACGCTTGCCTTTGTAAATAAAATCTGTGTGAGGATTCCAGGAATTTGCATTTAAAAATGCACTGGTTTCCCTTTGCCCAGTAGAAGTATGTAATTTAACATCACTGGAGAAACTAAGGTCAAGAAGCCATTGGAACAAATTTTAGTCTTTGAACTCTCTTGCAAACGTTGATATTGTTGTCTAGACACTCATGGGGAATATTAATTACAATCTCTACATTAGGATTGATGCTTTGCTGTTCTAGCTCTGTATTTTAGCCATACTATAAGAATCAGATTCTGGAGTGCTGGGATGGAGTGCTGCAGGCTGATAAGGGATAAGCAGGTCAGGCAAGATGGAGGAGTTGCATGTTTCATAGTTTCATAGTTTCAGTCAGGGTTCGAAGGGACCACAAGTATCATCCAGTTCCAACCCCTCTGCCATGTAAGGGAGAAGTTTGGCTATACATCCCTTACAGCTAGGGGTAGTGTGATGGAGAGCCTCTGAGCGAGGATTAGGGATATGTAAAACAAAACAAGATGTTATTGAGCAGATGTCACTGATTATGTATCACCCAGCCAGGGTGATAGCACTGATGAGTTATTCTATAGGCAATTAGGAGAAATTTCTGGATCAGCAACGCCTGTCCTTATGGAAGGTTTCAGTTTGCTGGACATCAGCTGGGAATACCATACTGCTGTGACAAGCAACTCTGGGAAATTCCTGAAGCGTGTTGAAGATAATTTCTTGTCACAGATATTCAGTGAATGAACTAGGAAATATGGTCTCCTAAATTTGTTACTTGAGAGTATAGAACTCATGGAAGACATAATAGTAGGTGGCTGTCTTGGCCACAGTGATAATAAAGGTGTTGAGTTTAAAGTTTTTGGTGCAATGAGATAAATGTTCAGCAGACTTTCTATCCTGCATTTCACGAGAGTAAACTTTAAGCTACTTGAGGAACTACTTAGCTGAGAATCTGCTATTGAGAGCCTAGAGGTCTAGTCAGTTTTTGACAGTGTTGATCAGTTTTTGAGGATTACCTCTTAAAAATACAGGAGTAGTCAATCCCATTGTGTTGAAATCTGAGCAAGAGGGTTCAGCTTGGCTGAACAGCAAACTTCTCTTAGAACTGAGGAGGAAAGTAAAATTATATAATCTCTGGAAGCAAGGTCAGGCTTTGCAAGACAATTACAGTTTTGGCTCATATGTGCAGGGAAAAGACACATAAGGCCAAAACTCGACTGGTGTTGAAACTGGTCAGTGTTGTGGTAGAAAACAAAGAAAGGGCCTTTAAAATACATTACTAGTATAAAGGGTTCTAAAGAAAATATTAGACTGATACTTGATGAAGTTTCTCAGCTGATAAATAGGGCTGAATAAAAAGCAAAAGCATTCAATGGTTTTTATTTTCATGTATTTAGTTTATCCAGTTTTTAATACTAATGATGATGAGTTAGAGGACTTCAGTATTTTATCTGGTCAATGAAATCCTTTCTCAGTCTGAGAATACTTAATGCATCTATGTAAAGAACCTATGAACAATAAACTACAAATGATCTTGGGAAATATTTAGCTACTGGCTCAGTGTCTTATATAATAATAATAATAATAATAATAATAATAATAATAATAATAATAATAAATAGTTAACCTTTTGTCTCAGTCCAGAGAGGGAAAGAGACTCAGTTCTTTTGAATATTCCTGTGTTATGAAATTAGAGGCACAAACAAGGCCAAGGTATCAACAGCGAGGCTATTTATTAACAGAATAAAGTGGATGGATCAGAAGGAGAGAGAGAGAGAATAGAGAGGGAGAGAGAGAACAGGGAGAGAGAAGAGGAAATGAATTATATTACCACACCCCTCACCCCCCAAGATAGTTTGGGTCTGCGCAGGAAGGGTGCTGCAGCCTTGGAAGGGTGCTCCAGTTTTGGCATGGAAGAGAGGTCATCCTTGTTGACTGTGCTGTCCTCTGAGCAGCCTCCTCAGCTCCATGAGTTGCAGCAGGCGGAACTTAGGACACAGAGAGAGGGTTCCTCTTGGTCTGCTTCTTCCAGGCTACATGGTGATGTCTCTGTCACTTTTCTCTCCTGGTATTCTCTCCATTTTCCTTCGGAGCAGCATTGCCCCGGGCTTTGCCTTCTCTCGTGTTTTTCTTCTCAGCAGCGTTGTCCAAGTCTTTTCCTTCTCCCAAGCCAGTAGTTGCTCAGATCTTTTACACAGGTTTTTAGGTATGCATATTCTGGAGAGTATCAATAGCAGTGCCTTCTGCCCATTATTTTCAGGGCAGCTGCAGTCTGGTGAGCAATGTTTATCTATGCACCTTCCAGAGAGTCGTTCCAGTGACGTCTGCCCAATACACATCAGCTATTGTCTGGGCAAGCAGCAAAGGTGATTTTATCTTTGTTGAGTCACATTTAAGAGAGACAAGATCTAGTCTCTCACACCTGTGAGGCAAAAAGTATGAGTATTTAAGTTTGCTTCCTGTCAAATAATTTCTAGAACTGGTTCATGATATTTACAAGCTCACTTTTCATAAATGTGTTTCTATAATTTTCCCTGTAAAGCTGTTTGTTCAAAGGGTGTAAATACTTAGTCTGCTAATGTCTGTGTATATCTGAAATAAACTGGACTATAGATTAAAAAGAACAATTTTCCTCTCAGGTGTTTCAGTTTTGAATACATATACATAGATACAAACTCAGGGAATCCCAGACTGACACAGGCAAATCTTTCCTAATCTCACAGTGACATGAATGTACACAGCTCAACCTACTAAAGATATGTACAAAGAAACAATTATTTTCTTGCTTCTTCTGTATCATGGGGGAAAAAATCTACAAGGAGAATACAAATGCATATGTAAATAAATGTAGCTTAGTTGATATTTATTGAGCTTGGTGGCTTTCTTTAATATGTCCTGAATGTTGAAATCACTGCTTAGTTAGACTAGATGGAGCAGGTGGAAGGAAACCAGGGTGGCATTCTATTAAAACTACTGTTATATACACTTTGTAATTGCTGATAATGTACATACTGCTTTAGTGCTGCATAATATATATAAGCCCCTATTAAACTTTAATGAGATGACAGAGGTACCTGAAGCAATCTAGCTGTGGCAGCACAGACCTGAGAAAAGGATAATTCGTTCTGTCAAGAGTAAGGGACAGCAGACAAACTCAGGCAGACAGATAAGAAAGAGAAAATAAGAAGGGAAGGTAATGTATGATCAGCAGGTTTTTGAGGGAAGCATGGCAAGGGACAAACTTAGGAAGTGCATTTATCGTGGGGCAAGTGTGCAGATTTTTGTGGTGGGCTCTTCCCAACTGGAAAGCACACACAAGATGCATGAACATGTATTTCAAAAAAATAAAAATAAATGTAGTGGGTAATGGACACTGGAATCACTATCTGAAGAAAGTGAAGACTCAGCCAGCCAGCAGATGATAACTGATATAGGATGCTAAAGAAACTTCGTCTTTTTTAGTCCAGTGAGTGAATATCCAACTTTCCATGTACTTTCCATGTGTCCTTGGAGAAATGCCATAATGAAAAAGCAGATGCCATCAATATCCTTCTAGAATAAGTGAATGAAATGCCTTGAGTTGTTCTATAAGTAGATAACCCCACATTAACAACACCTCTCTGGCTGTAAACTCTATTACTCTAAGTGAAAACAAGTGAAAAATACAAGAGATCAAATAATGAAGAATGATCACAATGTTATTATTTGAATGGCTACTTCTGCTATTCAGTACAGCATTTGAAAGTATTTTCATCAGCAGAAAGATCACCATGACCTGCTTGAGCTGCTTGCTTGTTTCAGTCTTCCCGTGTTGTGATTTTTTGTCTACGTGGAAAAAAGAAAATCTGTTATTGTCAACATCTGATAGTGCATGACAAGATGAAAAGCCATAAATTATCCCTCACTCACTATTCTTAGATCCCTCATCTTTATAAGCATTGGTTTCATAGTTTCATAGTTTCAGTTAGGGTTGGAAGGGACCACAAGGATCATCTAGTTCCAACCCCCCTGCCATGGGCAGGGACACTCTACCCTAGATCAGGCTGGACAGAGCCTCATCCAGCCTGCTCTTAAACACCTCCAGGGACGGGGCCTCAACCACCTCCCTGGACAACCCATTCCAGGCCTTCATGTCCAGCCTGAATCTCCCCATCTCCAGCTTCATCCCATTCCCCCCTAGTCCTATCACTCCCTGATAGCCTGAAAAGTCCCTCCCCAGCCTTCTTGTAGGCCCCCTTCAGATCCTGGAAGGCCACAATGAGGTCACCTCGGAGCCTTCTCTTCTCCAGACTGAACAGCCCCAACTCCTTCAGTCTGTCCTCATAGGAGAGGTGCTCCAGCCCTCTGCTCATCCTCGTGGCCCTTCTCTGGACACGCTCCAGCACCTCCAGATCCCTCATGTAATAGAGGCTCCAGAACTGGATGCAGTACTCCAGGTGGGGTCTCACCAGAGCTGAGTAGAGGGGGAGAATCACCTCCCTTGACCTGCTGGCCACACTTCTCCTGATGCAGCCCAGGATCTGATTGGCTTTGGTAGTTACAAATGTTAATTAATTTATACATTTAAATACTTCCTTCCAGAAATTGTTAAGGATTGAAAGAATGAAGATTATGTAAAGCTGAAGTAGCTCTTTCTTGACAAGCTGGACAAATGGGGAGAGAGTGTTGTAATAAAATTTAGCTGCACTAAGCATAAGCAAAGAATCATAGAATCAATAAGGTTGGAAAATACCTCAAAGATCATCAAGTCCAACCTGTCATCCAAGACCTCAGGACTAAACCATGGCACCAAGTGCCACATCCAATCCCCTCTTGAACACCTCCAGGGATGGGGACTCCACCACCTCCCTGGGCAGCACATTCCAATAGGTAACAACTCTCTCAGTGAAGAATTTTCTGCTCACCTTGAGCCAAAACTCCCCCTGGTGCAGTTTGAGACTGTGTCCTCTTGTTCTGGTGCTGCTTGCCTGGGAGAAGAGACCAACCCCTTCCCAGCTACAGCCACCATTCAATTATTCATGGAAGCTACTGAGGTTCATAAACTTCTATTTTCTATATTATTTCATCATTGAGCCTATTAAATCAATCCTTATTTACCTTTCTTGGGATACTGATTGATACACTTATTTTTAAATAGTTTAAACAAGGTCTGTGGTCTTATTTAATGATATTAAGTGAAGACTCCCATGTATGCTATTGCACAGCTGCTGGTATTTCTGGGGTTTATGAAGAAAGTGCTGCTTTTGGCCAGCAGAGGTCTTACAGAGATTTCTTTGAATGCCTCGAAAATGAATAGAAACATTTAAAATAAAGATGAAAACTTTGAAGCACGTTATTTAACAAAATAGTTTTATTTCTTCTTGAACCTAATGATGTAGGAATCAAGGAAAAAAAAGCAACAAAAAAGTTAAATATTAAATTACACAAACGACAATGGTAACTAGAGGAGCAGTTTTCAAATATTTATGACATGTATTGTGAACCTATTTCTTTGTGGAGTACTTCCTGGAAATCTTCTCATTTTTCAGTTGAAAACCTTAAATTACACCTGGTTCTTCCCTTGTGTTCTGGCCAGGGCTGGGCTGCAGAGGAATGTGGAGCAGTGTGTGCACACGTGCTCCTGTGCATGCAGGTCCCTTGATCGTTTCACCCATCTTCTCCCCAGCGGTGCTGGAGTGGGGTGGGGAGAAGCTTTGACTTTTAAGTGTGACCATAAACCCCAAACTTTCATTGCAGCAGACCCTTGGCTCGCTCTCTTTCTCTCTCTTTCTTTCTTTTTCTTTCTTTCTTTCTTTCTTTCTTTCTTTCTTTCTTTCTTTCTTTCTTTCTTTCTTCTTTCTTTTTCTTTCTTTCTTTCTTTCTTTCTTTCTTTCTTTCTTTCTTTCTCTCTTTCTCTCTTTCTTTCTTTCTTTCTTTCTTTCTTTCTTTCTTTCTTTCTCTCTTTCTTTCTCTCTTTCTTTCTCTCTTTCTTTCTCTCTTTCTTTCTCTCTTTCTCTCTTTCTCTCTTTCTCTCTTTGTCTCTTTCTCTCTCTCTTTCTCTCTTTCTCTCTCTTTCTTTCTCTCTTTCTCTCTCTCTCTCTTTCTTTCTTTCTTTCTTTCTTTCTTTCTTTCTTTCTCTCTCTTTCCTTCTTTCTCTCTTTCTTTCTCTCTTTCTCTCTTTCGCTCTTTGTCTCTTTCTCTCTCTCTCTCTCTCTCTTTCTTTCTTTCTTTCTCTTTCTTTCTTTCTTTCTTTCTTTCTTTCTTCTTTCTTCTTTCTTTCTTTCTTCTTTCTTTCTTCCTTTCTTCCTTTCTTCCTTTCTTCCTTTCTTCCTTCCTTTCTTGCTTTCTTTCTTGCTTTCTTTCTTTCTCTATAAATTGGGGACCAGCCAATGTTCCTCCGGGGCAATTTTTCTGTAGTGTTGATCCCACAGGAATTTACCTTGGGTTGAAAATGGGAAGGGAAGAAAGAAAAAGGGAAAAATAAAGCAGGAAGTAATGGTTTCAAACTATCAAATGCTACTCTTCCTAACAACTTCTTCAATATAGACCATTGAAGGAGCCCGGGGCTCCACACAAGATACTCACACAAGATTCTTCTAAGCCAACTATAGCCCGAAAGAATGAGGAGGTGGTCAGGGGAGGTTTAGGTTGGAGATTAGGAACAATTTCTTTCCTGCAAGAGCGGTCAGGCATTGGAACAGGCTGCCAGGGATGTGGTGAAGTCACCTGTGCCCATGGCATATTCAGGATACAGTTTACTAGTTATGGTAATTGGGTTGTGGTTGGACTTGGTGATCTTAAAGGTCTTTTCCAACCTTAATGAGTCTATGACTCTATGCTGTTGTTGTTTACCTGACGACCAAAGAGCTACCATAATTCATCTACTTGCACCATTTGTAAGGTTAATATTTTTCTATCTGAATATTCATTGAGTTTTTGCTTCCTCTGTGCATGAGGGTGTACAAAACACACAAGGTTAGGAATAGTCCCTCCTTAAAACTGGATCATGTGTCTTTTCATACCTGCATCTACCCTGATGTTCAGTGATTTTACTTTTCAGCTAAGTCTCTTCTAACTAACTGCAAAAGCTAATGACTTATTTTTGCAGACAGTGTCTGCTTCTTGAAGTGACAATGCTTGATGTTTATAATTACTACTAAGGACTGGCGTGCAGAAAGGCTTACACCTACGGAGACTAAGGTCATTACTGTATCATGTGTACCACATTGAGGGTGCTGAAAATAAGAGGTCACACCTGTAGAGAGGTACTGACAGGACAGGTAACCCACAACTGGCCAACAAGGTATTCCATCACATATATGTTGCATTCAGCATAAATTTGAGGGACCACAAGGGTTAAGCCTTCAAGCGGTCAGCATCGCAGGAGAACTTCATCCACTCTGACTTCAATCCCAGTCCACATGTTTCTGAATCCAGTTGCCAAGTTCAGCTCCTGAATCCAGTTCCTATCTGCTGCTGAGTATAGTCTGGGACTTCCCAGTGCCTGTTCACAGTAACAGTGGTGGAAGTAATGTGATTGCCATCAGGGGGATTTGGGATCAATATTGATTGTATATATATTTGGATATATTTAATGTTGTCATCATTATTTTTATTAAAGCAGGTTTAGCTTTCTCTTCCAATCCCTAAGTCTCTCTCTGCCTTATCTTCGTTCTCTTCCTCTTTGGGAAAGGAGTATCCAGCCTGGCCCTTAGCTCTTAACAGTGTTCTACTCTTAAAAAAATGTTTCTATTTTTTATTCAAGGTTGCTGTGTGTCACCTCTGGTGTGGGCTTTGTACCAACGCTTTCTGAATACTCTTTAGCATTTCAGAAATGAGACTCACCTGCATGACACAGCAAGCAACTTTTTTTCCTCTTTCAGCTTTCAGCCCCCTGTGACCAGTCTTGCAGATGCAACCCCTGAGTCTTCTGCACCACTGAAATTCTCACATTTGGCTTCTTGATGACTCTCATCTTGCAATAACAGGAACTGACGGAGGCTGGTTTGCTGAATTAAAACAAGCTGGTAATTAATGGACAGATGGTGAAGTAGAGCAGAATCATTTGGATCCCAATTCTGTAAATCAGCACTTTTTCTCCCACTGGAGCAAAGTGAGGTTTGTTGTCTTTACTCAGATGCAGAGGGCAAGGAGATAATTCTCAGGTATTGCTCATGTGCAGGGCAGAAATTTCTGCCTGTGCTCTATCAGTTGTCATAGTTCCAGGGACTTAGAATACTGAGGGGAAGAAAAGGACATGTCCCACTCATTTTGACATGTGAGTGTGACTGAGGATGTTTTTCTCTTCAGAGAACTCTTTCAGGGGTCTTCCTCAAAGCAGAACTGAAGCTTCAGCTGCAGCAAATGTTTGCTGCGCCGTATTAGAACACAACTGTTTTAGTATAGTATCATAGTATCATAGTATCAGTCAGGGTTGGAAGGGACCCACAAGGATCATCTAGTTCCAACCCCCCTGCCATAGGCAGGGACACTCACACTAGATCAGTCTGGACAGAGCCTCATCCAGCCTGCTCTTATACACCTCCAGGGATGGGGCCCCAACCACCTCCCTCGACAACCCATTCCAGGGCTTCAGCACGCTCATGGGGAAGAACTTCCTCCTCACATCTAGCCTGAATCTCCCCACCTCCAGCTTCATTCCATTCCCCCTAGTCCTAGCACTACCTGATATCCTGAGAAGTCCCTCCCCAGCCTTCTTGTAGGCCCCCTTCAGATACTGGAAGGCCACAATGAGGTCACCTCGGAGCCTTCTCTTCTCCAGACTGAACAGCCCCAACTCCTTCAGTCTGTCCTCAGAGGAGAGGTGCTCCAGCCCTCTGATCATCCTCGTGGCCCTTCTCTGGACACCTTCCAGCACCTCCACATCCCTCTTGTAATAGGGGCTCCAGAACTGGAGGCAGTACTCCAGGTGGGGTCTCAGCAGAGCTGAGGAGAGGGGGAGAATCACCTCCCTTGAGCTGCTGCTATAACCTATTTACCCCTAGCTTCAAGGGCATACCTCAAAGTGAATAAAACTATCAGTGTCCATAAATATTTTTCAGAAATGGTCCCTGATCAGCTATTTAGTGTTTGGATTTTATTATGCAGTAATTTTTAATGCCTTTATCTAACAACTAAAGAGAAAAGGGGCAGTCATTCTTCTCTCTGCTGCTTCATCAGTATGTCTATTTCTTTCCGCCCAAGACAAATAATTTTAGATAGCATGTTCACAATATTTGGATGCAATTTGCATGTCAAGATGCAATTTCCATAATAATACTTGCATTTTGTGTGGAAATCAGGTCCAATGTCACTTTGTGAGACAGGCAGGTTCATTTGCGGTGGTGTTTCTCTCACCTCCATTATCTGCAGAACCCCAGGCAAACAGTCTACAGCATGGATAGTATCCCAGAGCCAAGCAAAGGCTGTCATGTCTGGTGATGTTTGGCAGTTTGCAGAAATTGTTCAGGGAGAAAGGTCTTTTTCCTATAGCTAACAAGGCCAGAATGTTCCCAGATATTAGTTTCACACTTTCTAATGGTTTCTTCTCAGTTTTGCTATACCACAATGGCAGGCTGAACAGTCATTCATTTTATGAGCACCACCTCAACATATGTAGCACAGCCATTTCTGACATATGCAACTTTAATATATGCTGAAAACTCAGACTGACATAATCCAAAAAAGGCATCTGTTTTGGAGCTTCGGAGTTTGGCTTTCAGTCAGGTGTGAAATGAAAATTCTTCAATCTGATGAAATATTGCTGTCTTGCTTTGACATAGACAGCCAAAGTGTCCTTTGGTTAGCTCACCACATCTATTAGCAGTCCTCTGCATTGAATTTCTGTGGAAACACATAGCAAAAATGTGTGGAATCTTGAGTTCTACCACTGGGCTGTGGCTAACTTTCTGAAGCTGTCAAATCAGTAGTAAAACACCTTTGCCTTTAGTTCTTCCCCACTAAATTATCAGTGACTTAGGAATTGCCTTTCATTTTCACTGTGTCAGTGCTGGCAATCCCAGTGCTCCAAATGACCAATTAGTTACGTGGCAGAAAAGGCACTTTGGCTGTCTTGGTTTAGAGCTGAGCTTGGATTCTATTTAGGACTGTTAACAGCCTCATAATTAGATTTCTATCTAAACTTAAACTGGTTTCTGTAAAAGATCCCAGAGGTCTGAGACGAAGCAATCATTTTGTAGAACTGTCACCACATCTTTTTTTCTACCTAGCTTTTCACTGCCATATTTTTACTGCCCTGCTTCCTATCTTTACTTTCATATATGGAGTCTTGGAGACTGAAAGCTGTGCTTTCACTCAGTTCATGCATTGCTTTTCACCATTTTACTGCACTTCCTAGGCAACACAAGTGGCTAAGCTTGAGCATTTCCATTCCTCATGGGATGCCAGGGAAAAGAAATTGGTTAAATGAAGCAGTGTGTTAAAAGGAGAAAGGGAGAGTGAAAGTGAGGTTAAAAAGTTTTCTTCCTCATGTCCCCAGCCAGCCCTCCCTCATACACTTGCTGTGCGATTACCTCCAGCCACTCTGTCCTGAGCCAGATGAGCTGTGCAGCAATAATCTATAAATGACCAATGTGCAGTTAAAGAGATTTTTCCATAAGGAACTGGTGCAATATGAGGCAAGAATAAAGTGACAGGAACTCATGTCACAACACTCAAGCAGAGATGTGCTGCGGCATTGCAGTTTGCAGCCTATGCAAGGACTAGTCAGCATTCATCTTGACCTATTTCATCCATGCTAAGAGCTTAGTGTGCAACAGCTGCTACTGTGGCTACTGCAGCCTCAGGATGAAAGTAGCTTCTGTTCTCTTTCTTCCAGCTTGTGAGAGCTAACAGGCTGAATCCGTTGCCCCCCTGCAAAGTAGTGATATTTATTTGTGCATGTGTGTCTCGGTCCGGAGAGGGAAAGAGACTCAAGTTCTTATGAATATTCCCGTGTTGTGAAATGAGAGGCACAAAAGAGGCCAAAATATCAACAGCTAGGCTATTTACTACATAAATACAGTGGATGGACATAAATAAAGTGGATGGATCAGAAGGGGAGAGAGAGAAAATAGAGAGAGAAGAGAGAAAAGGAAAGGAATTATATTACCACGCCCCTCACCCCCCAAGACAGTTTGAGTCTGTGGAGGAAAGGTGCTGCAGGAGATGTTGGGTCTGTAGAGAAACGGTGCTGCAGGAGATGTCGGGTCTGTAGAGGAAGGGTGCTGAGGCTTTGGCTGTAGAAGGGATGTGGTCCTCTGAGCAGCTTCTTCAGCTGCATGAGTTGCAGCAGGTGGAACTTAGGGCACAGAGAGAGGGTTTACAGAGTCCAGGATCCGTTTTGTTGCCCCGTGATGTTTCCAGCGTGTGGTGCCGTCTGCTTTCTTCTGCATTTTGCTTCTCCAATTTCCCTTCTATTTTAGCCAGTAGATGCTCCAGTCTTTTATACAGTTTTTTATTCCTCAGGCAAGTGTCCAGGTGTTGTTCCCCAGGATATCGTTCTGGGAAATCATCCTTAGGTAAGTGTCCAGGTATCGATCCCCAGGAAATCTTTCTGTGTACTCAGGTGAGTTTGGGCAGCCGTCTGGATGGAGGGGGGGAGGCCTCTGCCTCCTCCTTCTCCATCTACCTACCCACACACTCATTACACATCAGGAAACAGGTGGTGATTCCATTGTCTCACCATCCTCCCTCCCCTGGAGTATCTGATAGCTGGAAATGG
The DNA here is from genome assembly GCA_015227895.2 of Colaptes auratus. Lineage (NCBI taxonomy): Eukaryota > Metazoa > Chordata > Aves > Piciformes > Picidae > Colaptes > Colaptes auratus. The sequence continues at coordinate 64,346,439 of CM037632.1, forward strand.
TCCTGTCCTGAAGGCGTGCTGGCTGGGCCCTTGGGCCATTGTTGTAGGCCAGCTGCAGTCCCGTGAGCAATGTTATCTTTGCACCTTCCAAGAGTCCTTCCAGTGGCTCTGCCCAACGCACATCAGCTATTGTCTGGGCAAGCAGCAAGTGATTTTATCTGTGCTGAGTCACAGCAGGAGAGACAAGCTTTAGTCTCTCACAATGTGCATATGGTGTCTTTTCAAAATCTGGACATACACATGCAGAAAGACTTCTCTCCGAAATGTCACCTTTTGGGAACGTAAAGTTGCATATTTATAAAAGCCTAATAATCTTGAAGCAAATCCCCATCCACTAGAGAAAGTAAATCAAGGCAGGCAGCAATGAAATGAAAATTGGATGCATTTTGCAATACATACAGTCATTGTATCTAGGTATGAAGAACCATAAATGCCAATATAATTTATGCCTGAGTCATAATAGTAAAAGCAATCAAATAGTTTATATCTTGGCAATCTTGTGAGACAAAGATCTGACAATCATTAAGTACCTGTTATTTTATGCTAATGGTTTGTTTAATAAAGTTGTTCCAAAACATTTATTCAATTAAATAAATCCTTATCTGAAACAATAATAGTAAAAAAAACACTCTAAACTTCCCTAATTTGCCAGCTGGTTCATTATGCAGCGTGAAACTTGTCTTGATTTGCCTCATAAGATGTAGTATTTAGCTGCCAAACACAATTTTTAAACTCTATAGATTTTTTTTGGTAAATAAACCCCAAATTATTTTCCTGGGATTCAGGCAACTCACTGTCCAGAAGAACAATACAATACAATACAATACAATACAATACAGCAGGTTGGAAGAGACCTTCAAGATCATCGCGTCCAACCTATCAACCAATCCAACCCACCTCAATACAATACAACCCACCTAAACAACTACAAAACTAAACCGTGGCACCAAGCACCCCATCAAGCCTCTTCTTGAACACCTCCAATGAAGGTAAAAGATGATCATAGAATTATAGAATCATAGAATTGTTTCAGTTGGAAAAGACTGCTAGGATCATGGAGTCCAACCTTCAAACTAAGACCACCGTGGCTATTAAACCATATCCTGAAGTGCCACATTTCTTGAACACCTCTGGGTATGGTGATTCCACCACCACCTAACTGGGCCACCTATCCAATGCCTGACCGTTCTTGGAGTAAACAAGTTTTTTCTAATATCCAACCTAAACCTCTGTCTTGGTCTGGAGAGGGAAAGAGCCTCAGTTCTTTTGAATATTCCCGTGTGGTGAAATGAGAGGCACAAACGAGGCCCAAATATCAACAGCCAGGCTATTGATTACATAAATAATGTGGAGGGATCAGAAGGGGAGAGAGAGAAATAGAGAGAGAGAGAAGAGAGAGAGAAGAGGAAAGGAATTATAATACCACACCCCTCACCCCCCCAAGACAGTTTGAGTCTGTGGAGGAAAGGTGCTGCGGGAGATGTTTGGTCTGTAAAGAAATGGTGCTGAGGCTTTGGCTGTAGAAGAGATGTGGTCCTCTGGGCAGCCTCTTCAGCTCCATGAGTTGCAGCAGGCAGAACTTAGGACATGGACAGAGGGTTCAGTCTGCTTCTTCCAGGCTCCATGGCCTCTTTTCTTCAGAGCAGCATTGTCCTGGGCTTCTCTTTCTCTCATGCTTTCCTTCTCAGCGCCATTGTCCTTCTCCTGTATTTTCCTTCATCTGTGTTTTTGGTTCTGTGTTTTTCTTCTTCTGAGCCAGTAGTTGCTCAAGACTTTTATACAGTTTTTTAGTCCTTAGCTATGTGTCCAAGTATTGTCCCTCAGGAATGCAGGGGCCAGGAAATCATCCTCAGGTAAGTATCCAGGTATCGTTCCCCAGGAAATCTTTCTGTGTATTCCTGTATGCTTGGGCAGGGGTCTGGATGGAGTCGTGTGTGTGTGTGTGTGTGTTGTGTGTGTGTGCGTGTGGAGACTCTGCCTCCTCCTTCTCCATCTACCTACCCACACACTCATTACACATCAGGAAACAGGTGGTGAATCCATTGTCTCACCATCCTCCCTTTCCAGGGTACTTGATGGGTGGAGATTATCTTATTTTAAGAATATTCCCGAAGGTGGCCTCGGTCCATTGTTGTGAGGCCAGCTGTGGTCCAGTGAGCAATGTTATCTTTGCACCTTCCAAGAGTCGTTCCAGTGGCTCTGCCCAACACACATCAGCTATTGTCTGGGCAAGCAGCAAGTGATTTTATCTTTGTTGAGTCACACCAGGAGAGCTATAGTCTCTCACAACCTCCCCTGGCACAATTTTCACGATGTTTCCTCTCATTCTGCCACCTGATAGTAAGGAGAACAGACAGATCCTTACCTCACTAACACCTCTTTTCAGGTAGATGTAGAGATCAGTGAGGTCTCCTTTAAACCTTTTCTTCTCCAGACTAAACAATCTCAGTTTCCTCAGCCACTCCTCATAAGACTTCATTGTCTAGACCCTTCACCAGCTTTGTTGCCCTTCTCTGGACATGCTCCAGCAACTCAATGTCTTTATTGTAGTGAGGGGCCGAAAAATGTACACACGGTATTTTCAAGGTGCAGCCTCGAGTACAGGGTCATTTCCCTACTGCTGGCCACACTATTGCTGATACAGGCCAGGATGCTGTTGGCCTTCTTGGCCATCTGAGCACATTGCTTTCTCATGTTCAGATGTCTGTCAACCAGTACCCCCAGGTCCTTTTCTGCTGGGCTTCTTTCCAGCCACTCTGCCGAGGCCTGTAGCATTACATGGGGTTGTTATGATCCAAGCGCAGGACCCGGCACATGGTTTCATTAAATCTCATAAAACTGACCTCGACCCATTGATCCACCCTGTTCAGATCCTTTTGCAGAGCCTTCCTACCTGCAAGCAGATCAACACTCCCATCCAATTTAGTGTCATTTGCAGATTTACTGACTTACTCATCCAGGTAATTGATAAAGATATCAAAGAGAACTGTCTCCAATACTGAACCTTGGGGAGCACCACTAGTGACCAGCCACCGGGCTGGATTTTGTTTCCATTAACCACGACTCTGTGAACCTGGCCATCCAGCAAAGCATCCATCCATCCAAGCACGTGCAGACAGTTTCTCCAGGAGGAAGATGCAGGAAACCGTGTCAAAGGCTTTACTGAAGTCCAGATGAGCAACACCCCCAGCCACATGATACAATACGATATAATAAACCAGGTTGGAAGAGACCTTCGAGATCATTGCGTCCGATGAGAAAGTTCTAATCTATGCAGAGCATGTCTTCGTTTTCCTAACACCAAGCATGGCTCCTGTGTTCTGTTAGGAGCTTCTGCATTTGAAAATGTTTTTGAAGTTGCAGTTGATAGGGCAGCCTGTTCTGAATAGTGATTGCTACATGCTATACAACATCATTGAGATAAAGCTCAGTTCATGACAAAAAGTGTCAATTAATAGTCATCAGCTGTGACACAAAACCATTTATATAATCTTACAAAGGAATAATCTTATACAAATACTAACTATTAATGGATCTTAAGAAGCTAATACACAATGCTGCAGTTACTTTAGTAGATTTAATAAGAACAATTTCATGCGATGTTAGGAAGGCTGTAGCTGAGTGGTGATCAGTTTATAGCTATTGTATTTGTACACAATATCATGCGTGCCTGCCACTTATGTACTACTGTGTGCACATAGTCACTCATAAAAGGGTTTCTGGACACTCAAGCATATCGAGAAGCAGGTGCTTTCACACAAGAGGTGAGGGCTCACTTAAGGATACATCCAGAGGAAATGTTCACTCTCCAAATAGGGGGTGAGGGCTCACTCAATCCTGAGAATAGAATAGAATAGAATAGAATAGAATAGAATAGAATAGAGTAGAGTAGAATAGAATAGAATAGAATAGAATAGAATAGAATAGAATAGAATAGAATAGAATAGAATAGAATTAAGCAGGTTGGAAGAGACCTTTGAGATCATCAAGTCCAACCTATCATCCAACACTATCTAATCAATTAACCCATGGCACCAAGCACCCCATCCAGTCTCTTCCTAAACGCCTTCAGTGATGATGAGTCCACCACCTCCCTGGGCAGCACATTCCAATGGCCAATCACACTTTCTATGAACAACTTATTTCTAACATGCAGCCTAAACCTCCCCTGGCACAGCTTGAAACTGTGTCCTCTTGTTCTGGTGCTGGCTGCCTGGGAGAAGAGACCAACACCCTCCTGGCTACAACCTCCCTTCAGGTAACTGTAGACAGCAATAAGGTCTCCCCTGAGCTTCCTCTTCTCCAGGCTAAGCAACCCCAGCTCCCTCAGTCTCTCCTCATAGGGCTTGTGCCACAAACCCCTCCCCAACTTTGTTGCCCTTTTCTGGACACGTTCCAGCAAGTCAACATCCTTCCTAAACTGAGGGGCCCAGAACTGGGTACAGGACTCAAGGTGTGGCCCAATCAGTGCTGAGTACAGGGCAGAATGACCTCTCTGCTCCTGCTGGCCACACTGTTCCTGATCCAGGATGCCACTGGCCTTCTTGGCCACCTGGACACACTGCTGGCTCATGCTTAACCTACTATTAATGAGGTGCCCAAGCAGATCTTTATCAGGTCCTTCACATACTCTGGTCTTTGTAAGCTCTTTGTCAGAGTGGCTGCATCTGCCACAATGTCTATGCACAGATTGTGAAAAAAAAAACAAAACAAAAATCTGTTTGATTGCAAACAGAAGCAGAGGAACTAATGTAATGAAATTAATTACAATTTGCCATCATATGCTAGTTTCTCAAAATGCAGCACTGCAAATGTTAACTTCTAACTCAAAAGCACTCAGGAAGCTTCAATCAATTTAATTCTGGACTGATGCACTTTTGTAAGGGGCACCATCTACAAGTTTTTTAAATTGTATTTTATTTTCATATATTTCCTCTTCAGCTGCTGTTTAAAGGTTGCAGTGAAGACAGAACTGAAAGCTTGGTTCTGATAAAATTCAGTTTATTTAACTCACTGGATTTTGTAGTTTTATCTCTGAGCTAAGCAGTGAGTATGGGAAGATTCAAGTCAGGAAACACAGAGTTCAGCTATACAAAATGATATGTTTGAAGCCAATGTCATAAAGGAATTGGCCACCCTTGGATGGATATAGAATCATATAATCAATAAGGTTGGAAAAGACCTCAAAGATCATCAAGTCCAGCCTGTCACCCAACACCTCAGGACTACTAAACCAAGTGCCACATCCAATCCCCTCTTGAACACCTCCAGGGACAGTGACTCCACCACCTCCCTGGGCAGCACAGTCCAATGGCAAATCACTCTTTCTATGAACAACTTCTTCCTAACATCCAGCCTAAACTTCCCCTGGTGCAGCTTGAGACTGTGTCCTCTTGTTCTGGTGCTGGTTGCCTGGGAGAAGAGACCAACCCCCACCTGGCTACAACCTCCCTTCAAGTAGCTGTAGACAGCAATAAGGTCTCCCCTGAGCCTCCTCTGCAGGCTAAACAACCCCAGCTCCCTCAGCCTCTCTTCATAGGGTTGTGCTTGAGGCCCTTCCCCAGCCTTGTTGCCCTTCTCTGGACATGTTCAAGAGTCTCAATGTCCTTCTTACATTGAGGACCCCAGAACTGGGCACAGCACTCAAGGTGTGGCCTAACCATTGCAGAGTACAGGGGCTCCCTGGTCCTGCTGGCCACACCATTCCTGATCCAGGCAAGGATGCCATTTGCCTTCTTGGCCACCTGGGCACACTGCTGGCTCATGTTCAGCCAACTGTCATTCAGAACCCCTAGGTCCCTTTCTGCCTGGCTGCTCTCCAGCCACTCCAAGCCTAGCCTGTAGCACTGCATGGGGTTGTTGTGGCCAAAGTGCAGCACCTGGCTTTTCAATTTCAAAGCATACCTTCAGTTATTAGATTAGTTGTTATTGTGTTATTGTACTAATGTCAGCTTGCTCTGATGTTAATGGAAATACTCACACAAACAGAATAAACTGGATACATGGAATCTGGGATTTTACATGATCACCCATGCTCAAAATAAGGAGATTGTATCTCCAGTTAGATCAAATGTACATAATGGGAATGCAAAGATCTCTGAGCTACTTTAAATTGACCATCATGAGTAGTGAAGCACTATTGCCATGATAACATGAAATTCTGCATGAATTATCCTTCTTCTTGATTGAACAAATTAGCTTGAATATGCCCAGTACATAAGCTAAATAGTTCAAAGCTAGTCCCTCTGTCTCATTATTGCACCATGGCCTTGAATACAGCTACATGCCAATTAGAGAGGAAAAATATATAATTTGTTCATGGAAAATTTCCCAGGAGCCTGAATGTGTTGAAATTTCTGTGCATTGTAAACCTGACTTCTACTTCAGATAACATAGATCACACAGGACAGTAGCTCTATAAATCTGGATACACAGTTATTGACCAAAGAACTGGCCACAAATCGTCCAGCACAAGCAGGATTTATGTAGGATCTTATGCTGGTTAGTTACTTCACTAGAAGTAATTTTTCATGGCAACATTTCTGTGTAGAAAACATAACCACTGAAGCAGTGAAAATCATAAGGAAAGGTTTGTTAAATTATAGCTTCTCTACTATTACTGTGGTTTAGAAACTTCTATTACTATGAAAATGAGATAGCTTTTAGAAATGTCTTAAAATCCCTTAGCTTGCTTGGGTTGCTATGGAATTAGAGATATTGGATGAGGTAGAGATTTCACTGTGGGATTATTAGGAAAAAAAGCTGTGACTCTTCCTTTCTCAACAGGCACCCACATTCTCCCCTGACATCATACTGGTCTCTTCTCCCAGGCAACCAGCACCAGAACAAGAGGACATTGTCTCAAGCTGCACCAGGGGAAGTTTAGACTCAAGGTGAGGAGAAAGTTCTTCACAGAGACAGTTGTTAGCCATTGGAATGTGCTGCCCAGGGAGGTGGTGGAGTTGCCATCTCTGGTGGTGTTCTAGAGGGGACTGGATGTGGCACTTGGTGCCATGGTCTAGTAGGCCTGAGGTCTTGGGAGACAGGTTGGATCTTTGAGGTCTTTTCCAACCTTGTTGATTCTATCATTCTATGATTCTATATCTCATTGAACCCATTCATTCCAAAATCTTTTGTGCAAGTTGGCCTACCCTGGGGTTATGCCTGCCCTTTGACTGATCCTGCCATTTGGCATTGACTCCTCAGTTTCTTTCATAGAATCAGAATGTTCCAGTTCGGAAGGGACCTCCAAACCTCATCTAGTCCAACCACCCTGCAGTCAGCAGGGACATCCCCAACTAGATCAGGTTGCCCAGGGCCTCATTGAGCCTCACCTTGAATATCTCTAGGGAAGAGGCCTCGACCCCTTCCCTGGGTGGAAAAGCTGTGTTAGAAACATCATATTAAAAAAGAGCTCAGCTCCATAAATTACTCATTGCTGAAATCAAGGACTTCTTCACACCTATGGTGAGGAGGGTTTGTGTGTCCACAGGATGTGGTAGCTCTGAGGGACACTTCTTGTCTATAAACTTGGCTTCTATGTGGACATTTGTGTGATGCTCTGCAGATTCTCTGACACTTATGGAGAAAGAGAGACATCAGAGACATGTCAATTACCTTCTCAACCTCAGAGGCTGTACTACTTCTTAACCTAAAGAACAAGTTCTGCAGACAGGGTGGAAAAATTGCTCAGCCTTCCCACTGGCAATATACACCTGATAGTTGGATGCTAGTTATTGAATAACAAAGGAATCACCTAGTGTACCCATGACACATGCCACTGTTGGTATTTTGAAGCCATTCAGTGTGAGCTGAAGGGTGACAAAAAGCTGTTAAAACCCAGGTGAATGGGGTTAGAAGAGACCAGATTTCCAAGGGCTGAGTAAAGAAATACAGCTCAGCACCAAGAAGAAAGAATAAACCACAGTGTCTATTATCCATATGCCTATATTTTCCAAGGGTATAAGGGAGATGAACACAACTCTAAGTGCAGAGGGAGTGAAAATTGCTTAGGGATCCTGATTAGGAAGAACACATACAAGAGGAAAGATGTATGGTGTTGTAGGGAAAAGCTGCTTGATTAATACACTTTAAGTCAGACCAGCATTCAAATCAAGTAGTTTATTGATTTATTAACTCCACATAAGTAACCAGTGAACTATGCACCCAGGATCAATATCAGCAATACAACAGATAAACCACAACTCTAAACACTTAAAGAAGGTTGCAAAATATGTGCAAAATTTCTAAACACTCTTCTATCACTAATCCCCCAAAGTTCTAATCTCACTACCACCCTGCCCCTTCAAATCCCTAGCTCCCCTTTATCCCTCACCTCAGGACACATGGCTGACCCAGAAGGAGGCCATGATAGTGTTCAAGGTAGCATCAGAGAAGGCCAAATCAAATTTTTTTCCCAGATACTGAGTTACTGACTTTTCAAACTTATTCACCAAAATTGGTTTGCAGAGATGTTCTGTTACTTCTCTCTCACAGGTGTCAAAATTTCTCACGCTTCTTGGATATTTCTTTTCAACACCTTGTTTTCTCAAGAGTTCAATTCAGTGTGGCTGCTACAGTATCACGGTATCACTAAGGTTGGAAGAGACCTTGAAGATCATCGAGTCCAACCTGTCACCACAGACCTCATGACTAGACCATGGCACCAAGTGCCACATCCAATCCCCTCTTGAACACCTCCAGGGACAGTGACTCCACCACCTTCCTGGCAGCCCATTCCAACGGTGAATGACTCTCTCGGTGAAGAACTTTCTCCTCACCTCCAGCCTAAACCTCCCCTGGTGCAGCTTGAGACTGTGTCCCCTTGTTCTGGTGCTGGTTGCTAGGGAGAAGAGACCAACCCCTTCCTGGCTACAACCACCCTTAAGGTAGTTGTAGAGAGCAATGAGGTCGCCCCTGAGCTTCCTCTTCTCCAGGCTAAACAATCCCAGCCCCCTCAACCTCTCCTCACAGGGCTGTGCTCAAGGCCTCTCCCCAGCCTTGTTGCCCTTCTCTGGACACGTTCAAGTGTCTCGATGTCTTCTCAAACTGAGGGGCACAGAACTGGACACAGGACTCAAGGTGTGGCCTAACCAAAGCAGGGTACAGGGGCACAATGACTGCCCTGCTCCTGCTGGCCACACTATTCCTAATGCAGGCCAGGATGCCATTGGCCTTCTTGGCCACCTGGGCACACTGCTGGCTCATGTTTAGGCAGCTGTCGATCAGCACCCCCAGGTCCCTTTCTGTTTGTCAGCTCTCCAGCCACTCTGACCCCAGCCTGTAGCTCTGCATGGGGTTGTTGTGGCCAAAGTGCAGCATCTGGCACTTGGACTTGTTGAATGCCATCCCATTGTTTTAAAGTTCATTACTGGGAATTTTATTGTGGTGGTGCCAGATTTTTGGGAAAATACCTTCTCAGAGGAGATTTTTTGACAGTCTGTTCACATACTTCATTTATACTCACGTTCCTGCTTTTAGCTGTTATCTGGGCCATATCACCAAGAAGAAGTAAAGTGCGTTGCTCTACAGTATGGGAAAGGAGAAAGCGGAGTGCATGCCTTAGTGAATGGATGAAAACATGTAAGAGACACAAAAATGCAGTTACTGAAGGTGCCTGATGAGTAGAGGCTGAAGTGCTTTTTCCCTCTTTCCTCAAAATGAATGGCTTGTTTTCCAGACTGCAGAAAGTATTTCAGATCTTAGGAGTGAACAGGAGACTTGTCTTTTATTTTTCCCTTCTCTGGTTTCCTACCATCCTCAATATTAAACAGTGAAGTGCAAAGAATAACTTCAAAAGATATTAATTCCTCAATGACCAGGTACATGGCGCTGTCTTCATTATGTGCAAGGTTATTTCTTACTCTCACTCCTTCAAGACATATGCAACCAACCCAGATGAAGCCCACAGAATGCAGGACTGTCCTTATTCATAGCTGCTTACTTGAGCTAGAGTAACCTTCATTTTGACCCAATATTTCTGGCTTATGACCATCACACAAGTAAAGTATAATTTATGTTTCTCTTCTAAAGCACCTTGCTAGTAAACATACCTGTGGAAGAAGATTTCTAAATACTGAGACTGAGAGATACTTCATCATGTCTCTAAAACTAAAGAGACTTTTGATTTTGCATTTATCAGACACAATAATCTTACTTAGCCATGCACAATTTGTCAGGTAGATGTTTAGGGACAGGGAAAGCCCCAGATTCTCCTAGGTGTGGCATACTGCCAGAACCAAGGCTCTGCCAAATAGGTCCAATTTATCCTTTCATTACAGATTTGTAGCTTAATAAGATAGCTGGGTAAAAGCAGAGATCTTTAGTGAATACCCCAGCACCAAATGAACATATCTAAGAATGTCTTAATATATTCCCTCTCTTTTTCAAATGTTTAAACCCCCAGTACAGCTTTCTCAGGCCACAAAATACTACATCTTTTGGTTAGCAAATTTTAAGTGAGTTTTCATCACTTTATGATGGATCACCAGCTGCCAGAGAGCCACCCTAACTTTAACACAATACAATACAATACAATAAACCAGGTTGGAAGAGACCTTCAAGACCATCGCATCCAACCTATCAACCAATCCAACTCACCCAAACAATTAGATCATGGCACCAAGTACCCCATCAAGTCTCCTCCTGAACACCTCCAATGATGGTGACTCCACCACCTCCCTGGGCAGACCATTCCAATGGGCAATCACTCTCTCTGTAAAGAACTTCTTCCTAACATCCAGTCTAAACCTCCCCTGGCACAGCTTGAGACTGTGTCCTCTTGTTCTGGTGCTGGCTGCCTGGGAGAAGAGACCAACCTCTGCCTGTCTACAACCTCCCTTCAGGTAGTTGTAGTCAGCAATAAGGTCACCCCTGAGCCTCCTCTCCAGGTTAAGCAACCCCAGCTCCCTCAGCCTCTTCTCATAGGGCTTGTGTTCCAAACCCCTCCCCAACCTTGTTGCCCTTCTCTGGACACGTTCCAGCAACTCAGCATCCTTCCTAATCTGAGGGGCCCAGAATTGGACACAGGACTCAAGGTGTGGCCTAACCAGTGCAGTGTGCAGGGGCAGAATGACTTCCCTGCTCCTGCTGGCCACACTGTTCCTCATGCAGACCAGGATGCCATTGGCCCTCTTGGCTGCCTGGGCACACTGCAGGCTCATGTTCAGCCTACCATCAACCAGCACCCCCAGGTCCCTCTCTGCCTGGCCGCTCTCCAGCCACTCTGACCCCAGCCTGTAGCACTGCATGGGGTTGCTGTGGCCAATGTGCAGAACCCGGCACTTGGATGTATTCAATCTCCTGCCCTTGGACTCTGCCCATCTGTCCAGCCTGTGGAGGTCCCTCTGCAAAGCCTCTCTGCCCTCCAGCAGATCAACTCCTGCCCCCAACTTGGTGTCGTCTGCAAATTTACTGATGATGGACTCAATGCCCTCATCCATATCATCAATAAAGATGTTGAAGAGCATGGGGCCCAGCACTGATCCTTGGGGCACACCACTAGTGACAGGCTGTCAGCTGGATGTGGCACCATTCACCACCACCAAGAGAGCCTTATACTGATTTTCCTTGAACAATTGAGTATGGCCTTATACAAACCTCATAATATTACATGAATTTATTTATCTTCAGAAATACCAGATCAGACCCCCGAGAGCAGGAGAAGGAATTATTTTCAGACATTCACTACTCTGTGAGTAGAGCTGAAACCTGGTATTTTGGAATTTAATCATGGCAGATTGCATTAATACCTCAAAATGAAAGCTTCTTAACTAAGTATGCCTTGCTAGTAGAACTATGGAAGAAACTAATATGAGTTACCTTGTGACATTATTGCTGTAATTATATACAATTTCAAGTGTGGCTGTGACACATTATGCTTACTGTTTGCCTTTATATGCTTATGTCTAGAAAGAGCAGATTAGAATCACAGAATCATAGAATCAATAAGGTTGGAAGAGACCTGAAAGACCATCAAGTCCAACCTGTCACACAACACCTCATGACTACTAAACCATGGCACCAAGTGCCACATCCTCTTGAACACCTCCAGGGATGGTGACTCCACCACCTGCCTGGGCAGCCCATTCTAATGGCTAACAACTCTCTCTGTGAGGAACTTACTCCTCACCTTGAGCCTAAACTTCCCCCAGTGCAGCTTGAGACTGTGTCCTCTTGTTCTGGTGCTGGTTGCCTGGTAGAAGAGACCAACCCCCAGCTGGCTACAACCTCCTTTCAGGTAGTTGTAGAGAGCAATGAGGTCTCCCCTGAGCCTCCTCTTCTCCAGGTTTGTGGTGGGTTAACGCCCATTCTGAAAACAAAAAACAAAGTAGGGTGGAGGGCTTGTGGGTACTGTACCCTCCCTGCAGGGCATTTTTCCCCCTGGGAAGCTGAGTCTGTTCCACTCCCCCCCTCCCTGCCCAGCTAGGGTATAAAAAGCAGGACCTCATAGCTGATAGCTCTCCTTTTTGGCTCTTGCCTCTCCTGGATGAGAGCTACTGGGGCTGCCCTCCTGCTCCTCTGCCATGTGGTCGGGCCTGATCCTTCTCCCTGCTGCCTCCATGCCTCTTCAGAGAGAAACTGGTTTTGTATTCTTCCTCTTTGTCCCCCTCCCATCCATCCCTGTTCCTTGCCCTTGTGAATCTTACCTGTTATTGACATATATATAAATATATATATTGTTTTGGTTTACTTTGTTTAAAGAAAAAACTCCTTACCTCTCTACTTCCAAGACGACTCCAAATTATTGTTTGGTGGATTTGCTCCTTCCTTTTTTTTTTTCCCTCTCTGTTGGGAGGGAGGAGGGGGGAGTCGGGGAAGAGATTCTCAGCCTTGCCCCCATCTGAGCTCTGAACTCCCAGTTAAGGCTCAAACCACCACAAGGTTAATTTGGGGGCGGGGGGTCAGGGGAGAGTGTGTGGAAATAAAGATGTTCTATTGATTTATGTCCCTGTCACTTTCCTTTTGTGAGAGACACAATAGCTTTTAATTTGATCTAAGATAAATGTTATTAACTGCTCTAAATGTTCAGTTTTACTACTGGACAAGAATTTTCAATTATTTTAGTGCATAAAGTTGAAAAAATGAAAATGTATAAAAGATAATTTAGGGACAAAGATACCAATATATGAGAACTCATGGTCTGCTCAACAGCTCTGCAATATTTGTGTACTTGGGGAGCAATAGCACTGACCTGTTAGAAAAACTCAGAAAGAGATGGTCCACCACACTAAATGTAAAGCAGGACATGAGGTACAAAACAAACCCATTATCCTGCAGTATCAAATGCTAATGATGTGATATAACTTTCTATATCCACTGTATCACAATCTTCTATAAGAAAGAGGGTGAACAAGTTGTCAGTCTTTTACAGCAGCTGGAGGCACTCGCTTGCAGAGGCATGCCTGAGATAAAAACATTGTATTCTGTGAAAAAGTGATTGATAAGGCAAATAAAATACTGTAACTGATGAGGTAAACTCTGAAGGTCTCGGGTAAAAGACAAATCAACTTGGGCTGACTTGCATAAAGGCTGGGGTTGGAGTGGCTGGAGAGAAGCCAGGCAGAAAGGGACCTAGGGGTTCTGATTGACAGCTGCCAAAACATGAGCCAGCAGTGTGCCCAGGTGGCCAAAAAGGCCAATGGCATCTGGCCTGCAGCAGAAGTAGTGTGGCCAGCAGGATCAGGGAAGTCATTGTGCCCCTGTACTCTGCACTGGTTAGACCACACCTTGAGTCCTGTGTCCAGTTCTGGGCCCCTCAATGTACGAAGGACATTGAGACTCTTGAACATGTCCAGAGAAGGGCAACGAGGCTGGGGAGAGGCCTCGAGCACAGCTCTGTGAGGAGAGGCTGAGGGAGCTGAGATTGTTTATCCTGGAGAAGAGGAAGCTCAGGGGGGACCTTATTGCTCTCTACAACTACTGGAAGGGTGGTTGTAGCCAGGAGGGGGTTGGTCTCTTCTCCCAGGAAACCAGCACCAGAACAAGAGGACACAGTCTCAAGCTGCGCCAGGGGAAGTTTAGGCTCAAGGTGAGGAGAAAGTTCTTCACAGAGAGAGTTGTTAGCCTGAACACTTTTCAAAGGATGCTTGAGCTAAAATTAAAGGTTCACAGGATCACAGGATGTTAGGTGTTGGAAGAGACCTCTGAAGATCATCAAGTCCAACACCCCCTGCCAGAGCAGGACCATAGGATCTAACACCTCCACAAAAGTAACAAAAGCAGGAAGATAGTAAATGGTGAAGCTGCCTAATGACAGAAATATGAGAGGAGCCCTCACAGATGATAGTAAAGAAGTTTAGTTATTTACTGGTGAAACAGTCTGGGGAGAATCCCACATCTGATGCTTCCCCCCCCAACAGGTCAGAGTTGTTAGATTAGATAGAAGTATGAGACCAAATATATTTTTGTGTAAGGTCTTAGCAAATTGTCAGGACTGGATGGTATTTGCCAGGATGGTACTCATATATGAAATTGCAGAGCAGTTGGCAAAGAGTGTAACCTGTCATCGCAAGCAGCAACTGTGTCAAGGGTATTGGTGAGCTGCCAGTGTAACTCCCAGCCACAGAAAGTACTCTAGAAAGAGTCTTACAGACTACACCCTGGTAAACCTGACTTCTGCCTCTGTTTGGAAAATGTAGTTAATAATAAAGAATATGGAAAGTGAATGCACAAATAAATAAATATGATGTCTAGGGAAAGATGCAGCATGACCAAGCTAACAGGCAGAAGGAAATGCCTTACTATCTGCTGGAGCTCTTCAAATGTACTGCAGAATGTGAGCAAAGAGGAATCAGGTACACCACATGTTTGGATTTTCAAAAAGCCTTTGAAGAGATTATATGTCAAAGGTTATCAAAGCCACTTCAGTGTCAAAAGTTTGGAGCATTTCTGAATTTAATACCACATAGGACACAAAGTTCAGGATGATCAGCACAATGCTAAAATAAGGCATTTTATTACTGAGTGGAAAGCAATTCTGAATGAAGCACCTGACCCATCTTTTCATTAAGTGTGGAGAATTAGGCACCAAAGAATTGATACCTGCCAAAACAATGAAAGAATAAGAAAAAGGAAAGTAACTACAATAGACTGAGAAACACAGCCTTCATGTAAAAGAGACAAGAATTTGTCCCTTCTCTTTCAAGTATTGTCCCTTCTCTTTCAAGTATGCATTTAGCTGAATGTGGTGGTTTGAGCCTTAACTGGGGCTTAAAAGCTCAGATGGGGCCAAGGCTGAGAATCCCCGTCCCCATCAGAGAGAGAAAAGGAAGGGAGGGGAGGAAATCCACCAAGAAATAATTTGGGTTCAGCTTGGGAGTAGAGAGGCAAAGAATTTTTTTCATACAGTATGTGTATATATATATATATATATATATATATATATGTAACAATGACAGGCAGGGTTCACAAGGGTAAGGAACAAGGATGGATAGGAGAAGGAAAAGAAAAAGAAAAAAAAATGAGATAGAGGACCAGTCCTTTGCAAAGTGTGGAAGCAGCAGGAACAAGAGCAATGACTGCTATTCTCCTCCCTCTTATACCCCTGCTGGGCAAGGAGGGGGGGAAAGTGGAACAGACCAAGTCAGTTTCCCAGGGGAGAAAACACCCCCAGAGAGGGCAAAAAAAAACTCTTATGAGCCCTCCCCCCACCCCGTTCTTATTTCCAGGATGGGTGTAGCCCACCACACTGAAGAACACATTGAAATTAAAACACTGGAGAAACATTGCTGGAGAGAGAGAATACCTTCTAATGTAAGGAATTTCCTATAATATGCTGAAAGTTCAAAAACCCTAATTTCCAACAGGCACTCAACAATAAGATTTTAACCAAAAGAAAACTAAAAGCTTTTACAGGCTTAGCTGCATATGAACAAATCAGTCAGCAACTGAAAGACTGAAACAGAAGGCTAAATAAGACAAAGGGGAGGATCTGCCTAAACTATATTCATACCTTGTGCATCAATAATAGTACTGAATGCTGTGTAAAGGACAATACAATACAATACAATACAATACAATACACCAGGTTGAAAGAGACCTTCAAGATCATCGCGTCCAACCCATCAACCAATCCAACCCACCAAAGTTTATACTGAGCCTACAGGATTGTTCATGAAGACAATTATAAAGAAAAAAGCCCATCAAAGGTAAAGCAGTCAAACTTTCCTAGGCTCCAACTGTTTTGGACTCTCTAGAGTATGCGAGGCATGTTTTCCAGAACACCTAGTCCCTAGCGTATTTTCTGCCAGCTGGATTTAAGCATGCTCAATATGTTTTTAAATCAGAGCCCAAGTGCCTTAACTACAGGAGCCAAAATAAGAAGAATGTGAAGAAATCTCCATCTGAGCCCAGAAATGTGCATGAAATCACTGTCAGAGGCAGGAATAGAGCAACTTAATCTTTAATTTTTGTTCCCCCCCCCCCGACTAATCTTTATTCTGTGCTTCACCCACTGTGTATCATACAGTTTTAAAAATAGCTGACATGGAAATCCTGCAGAAAAAGAAAATGCCTCCTTCCATTTTATTATGTGTTTCACTCAGTGCAAAATCCACATTTCAAGTTACCCTTTGCTGCATTAGAATAGGATAGGATAGGATAGGATAGGATAGGATAGGATAGGATAGGATAGGATAGGATAGGATAGAATAGAATAGAATAGAATCAAAAACAAGTTAAGAAAGCGAAACATATTAAGAAAAAAAAGGCCTGAGTGCAGCAATTAGAGAAGGAAGACCCCATGATAGTTTTCAAGGAGCATCAGAGATAGCCAAATAAAATTTTTCTTAGATACTGAGTTACTGACTCTGCAAACTTATTCAAGTGAGAAATAACTTTGCTTGCCTGTATGACCAAAGCTTAGAAGCAGACTTCACAGGAAATGGAATCCAGGAAGGCAACATAAAATGGTTCAAAAAGCTTATGCAGTCATCTGTTCTTTGGTACTTTTCAGTTCAACTAGCTCTCTCCAAGACAAGTTTGTTGTAGTAGGTACTAGACTGAAGCAATTTAAGTCAAGACATGCTGCTTGGTTCTAGGATCCAGTTTCATTCCCCTTCTCTACTGTAGAATAGGAGTAGTCCATGTTTGTATAGGATTAGGAAATCTGAAAAAGGAGTGTGTTGGAAATGCAATCATAATTTTACAAGGCACCAAAAAGATAAAGCTTCACCAAGTGGAATGGCAGGTACTTTTCCTCAAGATAGAGTGAATTGCATCCATGAGTAAGTTATAAGTACCAACAACTATGCTTTATTTGAGTGTGTCTAAAAGGAGAGGTTAAGTCCTGGTTCTTAATGAGATGTATAGTGCATACATTGAAGAGAGAATAGTCTGAGAAAAGAAGACACCTTGCTTAAATCACAGAGATCCAGGAATATATATAATACCAGGAAACTTGGCATCTACCATGTTTCTGTTGCAAGTGGAATGATATTGCCAGGGTCATTGAAGTAATGTGGGACTGGTCATTCAGGATTCAGGCACTGAGCTGCTGTCGCATAACTTTAATGATCCGTAGCAAAGATGTCTTTAGAGGAATGATATAGTACTTGCCTTTAAAAAAACCCTCCTCATCCTACATGTGTGATATTTTAAAATACCACTGTGCCCATTCAATCTGCTTAGCAGACTGCTGCATGCAAGCTTAGTAAATTAGGCAGTTTTTGCCTCAGACATTGACTGAGGTGACTAGAAAGTGTGTACGAATCATGGCAGTATAGTCTAGGATCATTAGCTTCTTAAAATCCTTGCAGCTTCTGCTTGAGTAATTATTTAACACAAGCATAAAAAGTTCAATAAATTACTGTTCAGCCACAGTTATCATCACCACTGTCAGTCATAAAACAAATTATATAAAACAGTTGAAACCCCAAAGGAACTATTGCTTGATAGTTGATTGGCTGCATCTGTTACAACTGAAAGATAACCTGACCTTTCTCATGTTACCTGTGAGTAACAGAACAACAGAGTGAGATGATGCTGTCATTAGGGCACTGTGACCATGTAAGTGATGAAAGCTCCGTGCAACACACACATGTAGGACCTGACATTTCCCCAGCACCAATAATTGTCTATCATTTTTCTTTTATGCTTTAACTGCTCCTTAAATATATCAGGACTAGATATGCTTACTCTGAGCGAACATTTCTCTGAACTTATGGATGTAAAACGTATGCAACATACTGACACTTGAAATTTTGCTGATTTCCTAAAGCAACAAAGCTGTTAAAGGTAGGGTAAAGTTGATTAAGTGTGGAAGCATTAAACATTTAATGATGTCTCATTGATACCCTGCATAATTGTTTCTATATTCAGTGGCTGTCTCTGTAAGTGTTCCTTCATTATTCAACAGGCCAAGGCACTTTGTGAATGCCATCAAAATCAATTACAGTTTGGCTACTTTGGGGGGCCAATGAGGCAAAGAATTAACCTCCAACTAATTTCCAAAGTCATTTACTCAGCGATAGTTTAGCACATTTGCTTCCACAGGCAGTGTATGGTTCAGAGCATTTACAAAAGTAGAGCATGCAATAAGAAGCATGGGAAGAAAATAATCTGAACAATAATAGGGAAACTGCTGGGGCAATTGTTAATACATGAACAGTCCAAATAAATGTTGCAGACTGAAGATATTGGGACAAGAGGTTGGACATGAGAATTAATCTGCCAGATATATTTTCATTCACTCTTTCAAAATTGGCATATTTGTTGGCTTAGTTGAAACCATTCATAATTACTTACAAGACATGGTCATCCAGCTAGCTAATTGATTCTATTACTGTTGAATATCATAACCAGACTAATTAAAGTTATGGTATCAAAGAAAGGAGACTGTGAATTAGAGAATTACTTAGAATATGCTTTCATTCCACTGGGCTTCAAAGAGTTTTTTAGGCAATCATTTAATTCATCTTACTGTAAGCATCTTAGAGAAAGAATGTGATGATAATCCAAGAGGGCAATCTTCTTTTTCTTCCCCGAAGAAGCTGACTATACAATCTGTGGAATCTCTATGACATTTTGACAAATAACTTGGTAATACTCTTAGGAAATCTTTTTTCATTAAGCCCTTCTACTAAAAAGACACCTGAAGTCGGGGTCTACTGCTTTTCTGATGAAAATAAAGCATGGTGCCCAGGTTAAGGCTTGGTAGATTGACTTTATACAGTAGTGCAAAGACACTGTATATGTATCCTAGACTTTGAAGGGGATACAAGTTATTTCTTCTCATAATACAAGCACACTTCTATATTGACACTGGCAATAATCATTGTGAAGATTGTATGGCATCACTATTATCTAAGACAGGAAAGCAGGCTCTAACAGGGAACAGTCTCAGCAAATGCCTATGAAGTAAAATTATACCTACTGCTTTGTGGCCAGCGATGACTGAAGGAAAAATGGCTTTTCATGCTGCAGCACTAGCCTGAGACTCATTTTCTGTAGCCACTGTCTACTTCATTAAAAACCTGCAAAGATCCTATATTCTATTATCCCTTTCAGAATGCTGTACCAAGGCTGCCTGGTGTTCCCCAAATCTTCTTTCTGCTGGAGCAATCCTTTCTGCCAGACAAAAAGGAAATCATATTTGTGCTTCAGTACAAATCTTTATTGAAATACAAATTGATGTCATGTCAAGCATTTCTAGGTACTGAAGCAGATGAAAGTTGAGTATTTCAGGTTTCAGCACATGCAAATCCCTTGTCACGCACCGTGTACAAAATATTATGCAGTCAAGTACAGTATCAGATCGGCCACAATTTGCAACACCTGCAAAACAAGGTGGTGAACAGAAGGAATGACATGTCCAAATGTTCCAATGTTGCTGATGCTCATATCAAATCTATAGTCCATTGGATAGGCTTTAGGAATATTACAGGCAGATAAAATGTTGTGTCATAATACTTCAAGAGCTCATTCATCACCATGGAATCTTCACACACAGTAGGTTAGCCTGGCTACATGTCATGCTTGTGTGTTTCAGAAGTCCAGTAACTTCATTTTGGAATAAGTTGATCCTTCTGACACAAGCCAGGATGCTATTGCTCTTCTTGGCTGCCTGAACACACTCCTCGCTTGTGTTCAGATGAATGTTGCCCCATACCTCCAGGACATTTTCTGCTGGGCAGTTTTCCAGGCAGTCTGCCCCAAGCCTATAGCATTGTGTGGGCTTGTTGTGACCTGAGTGCAGGACATGGCATGTGGCCTTGTTGAACTTCATACTGTTTGCCTCAGCCTCTGCAGAGGCTTCTAACCCTCAAGCAGATCAACACTTCCACTCAACTTGATGTCATTTGCAAACTTACTGAGGGTGCACTTGTTCCCTTTGACTGGATGATTGATATTAAACAGAACTAGACCAAATCCGAACTCTCTGGAATGTCCATTCACCGCAACTCCTTGGGCTTAACCACATGCTGAAACTCCTTAACTCTGTTTCTCAGCACTGAAGCAGCTCAGCCTTGGTGTCCTGCATGTGTCAGATTGCTCTTCTTTAACTAGCTGATGACATCTCCCTTGAAAAAAAGCATTTGATTTGTCCTAGTCTTGTTTCCTCTGTGTTTGAAACAAGGACAGAAATGTTTTTCAAGAATCTGAAACACTTAGCCCTTACTATGGGATAATTTGTAAAGTACCTAAAATCTATACATGTGAGTTTTCCAGGTCACTTTTGATTTCTTAAGAGCCTGCTGGTGATGGTGTTCAATGCCAAAAAATCAAAGAGGGCAACTGCACTTCGGTCCTCTCAATACTTGTCCTGAGGGTTAGCTCACTGTACTTTCTTTCTTAGCAGTACAAATTGTAGGACTAGATTGAGAACCCAGCTCTGTATTCCTCTTTTACCATCAATGATATGAAGAACTGCAGATTTCTTATCCTTCTTTTTTCAACTGAAACTACATGCTTGCACCAGAGCCCCTATTGCAAGAGGGATCTGGAGGTGCTGGAAGGTGTCCAGAGAAGGGCCACGAGGATGATCAGAGGGCTGGAGCACCTCTCCTATGAGGACAGACTGAAGGAGTTGGGGCTGTTCAGTCTGGAGAAGAGAAGGCTCCAAGGTGACCTCATTGTGGCCTTCCAGTATCTGAAGGGGGCCTACAAGAAAGCTGGGGAAAGACTTCAGGCTATCAGGTAGTGATAAGACTAGGGGGAATAGAATGAAGCTGGAGGTGGGGAGATTCAGGCTAGATGTGAGGAGGAAGTTCTTCACCATGAGAGTGGTGAAGCCCTGGAATGGGTTGTCCAGGGAGGTGGTTGAGGCCCTGTCCCTGGAGGTGTTTAAGCCCAGGCTGGATGGGGCTCTGGCCATCCTGATCTAGTGTGGGGTGTCCCTGCCCATGACAGGGGGGTTGGAACTAGATGATCTTTGTGGTCCCTTCCAACCCTGACTGATACTATGATACTATGATAGAAAGAAAAAATTCCCCTTCATTGAAATGAAGTTTCCATTCCCCTGTGTCCTAAAAGCACAAGCACAGAATAAGGAACTTCTGACCTAAAGGCTTTTCCAAAGAAAAGAAGGTTTAGACACAAATTTAAGAGGAAAAATCATTTGAAATTAGAAAACAAAATAATTTTTTTTCTTTGTCAAGTGTGAAAAATTAATGGCCTTCTACTAAAAGGACAGCTGATAATGAAGTCCTGATAGGGAGCCTACAACTAGATCTCTGTGAATTACATTTTCAAGGGAAGTAGAAAAATAATTACTTTTTCATTTTATATAGGCAGTTCCTCATTTATAAGAACTGGTCAGGTTTCACAGAGCTCACACCTGAACTGTTAATTCACAGGAAAGTTCAGGTAAATCACAATCCTTGCATTGACAGAGAGAGGCCTTTCTCCTTTTTTTAGACACTTGATTGTTTTTAAATACTTTTTTTTTTCTTTTAATCATTCAAATACACTAATCTGAAAAGCTTTTCCTGGCTGGGCTAAAGTCAAAAGATTGAGAAAAAGAACAAAACAATACATATTTTGCTGTCTTCATACTTTAAGACATCAAAAAAATACTTCAAGAAAAGTTTGCAAAATAGATACACATCAAACTCAAATCTGCTAGGCATCACTGCACCTCAATCTAACTCCTTGGATTTAACAGTGTGGGATGGGTCAAACCTTTTTTTAAGCATAAGGTTGTTACAAACCCAGTAATTAAAAACAAACAAAAAAATCCTAAGAGTATCAAAGAATAGAGTTATGTCCATAATTAGAATAGAGTGGAATGGAATGGAATGGAATGGAATGGAATGGAATGGAATGGAATGGAATGGAACAGAATAAACCAGGTTGGAAGAGACCTTGGAGATCATCGAGTCCAACCTATCATCCAACACTATCTAATCAACTAAACCATGGCACCAAGCACCCCATTCAGTCTCTTCCTAAACACCTCCTGTGATGGTGACTCCACCACCTCCCTGGGCAGCCCATTCCAATGGGCAATGGAGATAGATTGTAAGAGACAGTACAAATCTCCTTAGCTGAATACGTAGGTGCATCTTTATTTTCTCCTCCATCTTACTGTATAACCTTGGCCTGGGTCATGTTGTTGTAGATTGTGACTGTTTTAGGCTTTGCCTTTAAGGAAAAGGACACCTACTGAACACTTTAGCTGAATGTTTTGGTGTAAAAAGGAAAAACAAAGATAATTCTAAACCAATTTCATTGGTAGATTAGTAGGAATGTAACTTTAAGGTTTTACTCTGTGCAGTCAGTCTGGACAGCTGTTTTCTTCTGTTCTGGCGGTGCTGACCTTGGACTAATGAGATAAGAAAACTAACTTTTTCTCCCTTAACATCTGCTTTCAACTAACAGAATTTCCCTTAATATCCATTTTCTCTCTTTAATCCTTTTTTTGAGAAAAGAGGGAGGAAGGGGGAAAAGGGGGGTTTGGGGGGAACCCTCCTCCATCCAGAGGGAGTTTTCTGCATTATGTTCTTTCCTGTATATTTTTGTATATACTGTAAATACTGTATATTGTGTATATATTCCTTGCATTTCATTCTGCTTTGTAAAAATATAGCCTTATCCATTTTGCTTCTCTGACTGAGTTAGCTGTGGTTTGTGTGTGGGGGCAGAATTGAGCTTTTTCTCACTACCACATAGATATATTTGGCCCTGCATAGTACCTTGTGGCTTTTACTGCTGCATTTGTTGGGCTGGCTTTACAGTCCTTGAGATCAAGGAATTCAGGGACACAGTCAGTGGATTTAATGCTGAAAACTATGACTTATGGCCATTTGGAATAATGACTGGTGGATGTGGGAACTCCAAGAGGAGCTTTTCCCAAAGCAGCTCAGCCAAAGCTTCAGTTCTGTTACAGCAATGCACTGTAAATATAAGTTGGACTTCATGATCTCTGAGGTCCTTTCCAGGTCCTTTCCAACCTGGTTGGTTCTATGATTCTATGGTATTTTCAGACTCAAAGGTATATCTTTTAATGTCTCAAGGCCACAACTGTCATTTATCAGCATGGGCAATCAGGAAATTTCCACTTCAGTGGAACATATTTCATGGAAATAGTCTCCAGATTGAAATCAGCATGCCTCTGAAAAGAAGTTTCAACATTTAGTTTAGACTAGCTACTTCATAGATTACATTCATAGCAAAACTTCTTATCCACAGCTATAATCTTAATGGAAAAGTGGTGTGAAGTACACATTTGACAATATATCATTTATACAATATGCAGACATGGCAAAATAAATACAAATGATTGTAATAACTAGGAAACACAAAATGAATTGGGTTGTGGAAAACCAAGCCAAATTTTAATAAAAAAAAAAGAATCTTTCCTATTTGCTTTGTTTGAAAACAAATATGATTTTCATGGTCTTGTCCAAGTTTAGAGCAGAACAGATTGCTCTGTTGCTCCAAAAGGGGCAAAAGAATAACGCTCACACAAATGGATTGGATGGTCATGGAAAGTTTACATGGAAAAGCAATTCACATACTACAAAAACCTACCAAGCATACTGGTGAGCATAGCAAAGCATATAAAGTTCAAACAAATCCCCAGACTAAACTTAACACAGGACCCAACACTTCCTTTCTCCCCACCTAGGGTTCACCAAAAGCACCAGGGCATTTTCTTCCCCCCACCCCACCATTACTAGGCTGGTTTCAGGCTGGCCAGGCCTGAACTGCTCTCCCTCCCTGCTTTTTCTACCCTGACATTAGGCCTAAACAGTCCAAGATCGTGCAGGAAAAAAAATAAAATTACTCAGGCCAAAGAGGCCTGGGATACTCCCCCACTGTTGCAAGAGAAGAGAGCATCTCTCTCCCATGGGAGCAGAGAGCAAAGAAGAAGCAAGACAATGACTTTGCAGCCAGATTTTAAAGGATACAGGATTTCAGGAACAGCGTGGCCAGCAGGAGCAGGGAGGTCATTCTCCCCTGCACACCGCTCTGCATAGGCCACACTTTGAGTCCTGTGTCCAGTTCTGAGCCCCTCAGTTTAGGAAGGATGTTGAGGTGCTGGAACATGTCCAGAGAATGGCAGCAAAGCTGGTGAGGGGTTTGGAGCACAAGTCCTATGGAGAGAGGCTGAGGGAGCTGGGGTTGTTTAGCCCAGAGAAGAGGTGGCTCAGGGGAGACCATATTGCCATCTACAACCACCTGAAGAGAGGTTGTAGACAGGTGGGGCTGGTTTCTTCTCCCAGGCTACCATCACCAGGACAAGAGGACACAGTCTCAAGCTGCACCAGGGGAGGTTTAGACTGACAGTTAGGAAGAAATTCTTCATAGAGAGGGTGATTGCCCATTGGAATGGGCTGCCCAGGGAGGTGGTGTAGTCGCCATCACTGGAGGTGTTTAGGAGGAGACTTGATGGGGTGCTTGGTTGCATGGTTTAGCTGATTAGATGGTGTTAGATGATGGGTTGGACAGGATGATCTCGGAGGTCTCTTCCAACCTGATTAATTCTATTCTATTTTATTCTATACTAAATACATTGGGCTGTACACTCTGGACGCTGAAGGTCTCAACTCTGTGGCTTCTTTTTTTGGGGCACACAGCCTAAATGGCCACAAATCTTCAGCAACTTTATGTGAATAGAAAGTGCATATACACATAAATAATTAGAAGCAAGTTTGGACTAATAGGTTCTGCTATCTAAACAAACATGACAAAGGAGAGAACAATAATTATGATCTACCTGGCCTTACTTGACTCTCTGTGCCTCTGACCATGTGGAGAATTTGATGTAGAAAACAGGAAATTATTGTCTAACCGTAATAAGAATCTCTGGTTTAAGTTTTAGCAGAAGAGTTATGGGAATGATACTTTTTAAGGAAAAAGTCACAAAAAATGTTTCATTGCAAAATAGAAAAGCATTGCACAATTTAGAATTTGATTATTTGTATAGCAGTTTTGACAGGAGTTTTGATGGCCCCTCTACCAGAGACTGAACCTCCAGAGGAATTTGAGGTGGATGGCATGCACCATCTATGGTTTGTAAAGTTTTTATTGGTTCTTTGGGCAAATATATGCCTCAAAGGAACGTGATAGGATTTTTAATGGTAGTTCCAACTGGAAGATGAGGACAGACTGAAGGAGTTGGGGCTGTTCAGTCTGGAGAAGAGAAGGCTCCGAGGTGACTCATTGTGGCTTCCAGTATCTGAAGGGGCTACAAGAAGGCTGGGGAGGGACTTTTCAGGACTATCAGGGAGTGCTAGGACTAGGGGAATGGAATGAAGCTGGAGGTGGGGAGATTCAGGCATGTGAGGAGGAAGTTCTTCACTGTGATGGTGAAGGCCTGGAATGGGTGTCAGGGAGGTGTTGAGGCCCATCCCTTGCGGTGTTAAGACCAGGCTGGACGAGGCTCTGTCCAGCCTGATCTAGTGTAGAGTGTCCCGCCCCTGGCAGGGGGGTTGGAACTAGATGATCCTTGTGGTCCCTTCCAACCCTGACTGAAACTATGAAACTATGAAACTATGAAACTTCATTTTCATTGCATTCACTGAAAGGTGAAGGCACTCACTTCTTTAATTGATGAACACAAGCTCAATGCAGGAAAATAAATGGAGATACTGAAAATATGTCTTGATTTGGTTTTAAGCCATGTGGTCACATCTGCAGACACATTTGATGCACTTTAGGATATGGTGGGACTTACATTGAAAGAGATCTCTCCATAATATATATTCTATATTTGTTTTTAATTACTTGTATAATGTAACAATTATAGAATTATATTTATAATATATATAAATTGTACCATCAATAGAAGGACACGAGTTCAGAGAAAAAGCAAGGCTGTGTAGTCCCTTATAAGGGCAGTCAATTCTGCTGCTTCTAGGCCTACGAAGGCATTTCGTGTTAAATCTTTATTGAGCAGGATTCATAAACAAAGCAATGACTGTTCTTTCCCAGATGAATGCCCTCATCACTCATGAACAGACTCAATTTCATTTTCTTTGTCTCTGTGAAGCCTGAATGTTTGAATTCATCTTTCTCAGAGGAGGATGAATGTCATCTTTGTCTCTAGCATAGCAGATTTTTTTTTCTTTTCTTTTCTGTTGTTTTTTTTTTTAACTGTTTTATATACCTCAAAATCTTTCCCTAAGTCATTGACTTATGTGTCTAAACCTGGGAGAGGCTTTAGGCTAAGCATTCAAATCTCAGATTGTTTGCAAATGTGTGAGAAGCAGACCTGCACAAACATGTTGACTGGCTACTTCCCTATTCAGCTCACTTGTGTCTGTGAATCCCATTCTACATGCCCAACTCGCCTTTTGAATAACATCAGACCCAGCAAATTCTGCTCCTCAGGATGACTGACTGAAAGTTATCTTCGGAAACACCAGCATTCCCACACTAAAGTGCTTTTGTGGAGCTGAACCTGCGTCACTGTAAGGTTAAAAGTGAATAATTTTATTGGTGTTCTGCAGGAAGGCAGCAAGTGTCACAAAACCGTGTGCAGCTGCGCAGCATGCTTTTGGAAGTAAAACAAAAGCAACTGGTTCATTTATGTGGGATATTTTATGAAAGCCTTCCAAATAATACCACTGCTCTTTTTTTTTCCTGAAGTCAGGACTGAGGCATATAAAGTGAACTCAATCTATTTAGTTTACTCAGGAGAAGGTTGAAAGGTGACTTCATTATTTAAGTAACTATATAGAAAGACATTTCTGATGGCAATTGTCTTTTTAATCTAACGGGGAGAGGCATAATGAGATCCAGTGGTTAGTAGATGAGTTAGCAAATTTGAATTAGGAATAGAACAGAAATTTTAATAGTGAGAATAATTAATCACTGGGAAGAAGTCAGAAAGGGATAAGGTGGGTTTTTCATCATTTGAAGAACTAAGATTGTGTAACTTCAAAAAAAAAGAGTATAGTATAAGTCAAACAGAGATTATTAATACAGAAATTGCCAATTGCAATCCATTGTCCTGTGTCATACAAGAGGTCAGACTAGATCATCATTGTTCTACCCTTTTTTCTTAAAATGTATAAATCAGTAGATCAGGAAAGCAAGAATCAACATTCAAGTCTCTTTGCTTACCCAGAGTTACTCCAACTGCGTCTTCCAAGTAACCTCATTAGATGGTTGAGTTTCCTCAGTTGTCTTTCAGTAGCTGCTGCCTCATACCAGCAGACCTTCTGCTCCAGGCTGTTTTCTGCATATCTTTCACTTCAGGTCTTTTGCCCCACACATTCAGCATTTATATGATCTGAAGACAGGAGCCAGAACAGAAACTATTGCCAAAATTCAAAAGATAAGTATCTGACAACAGAGCATCAGACCTTTTGGAAGTACAGATGTAATGATACTGAACCTTGTGCATTCACAGGCTTTGGGAAGTATTTTGACAGATAATTCCAATCCCTGAATATTCTAATGCAGGTATAAATACTCAGTCTTACATATTTATTTATTCTTTTAAATTCAATCTGAAGTATCTGCCAGCTCTTTTTCTTCTTCTTTCTTTTCCCTGCTAATGAAAACAAAATACACAGGGAATGATGACAACCCATGTGCAGGCTAAAACAAAAGCACAGACGACCTCATCACTACATCCCTCAAAAGTGCAGTGAATATTCTATCAGCACATCTGATAATCTGCAGGGAGGCTGAAAATATCCTGAGCTCTGCAGAAGATGTAGCTGCTGTTGTGTTAACCTGAAAGTGATATTGCTGACAAGATACATTAATGTTAGGTGCTGTGATGTGGCTTCTGGAAATAACCATTTCTTATTTCATTAGTCCAGAAAAAGCCAGATGAGTTCTTCTAGCCACTCTTCACATCTGATAAAAAGAGCACATTTAAAGTATGCTAATCCTTTTGCATTCTCAAATACTGAGTTGGAGAATTACATGAAGATAAATTTAAGGGGATAGAGAACAAATTAATGAAGAGAAACAATGAAGTTGGAAAAAAAGATAGCAAGGTATCTTGGTGAGGTCTAACCTTATCTCTCTTTGTGTCTATCAGCAGCTCTTAAAGCTATCTTTCTAGAGTACCTGCTTCCTTTTCTCTGTAGCTCAAACTTGTTTCTGAGCTCAGCATCCTATCTACCTGTAGAGTTGTGCTATTTCAGGAGCAAGAAGAGATGAGAATTGCATATACATAAGTCTAACATTTCAGGTCCCTTCACTGATGTGTCATTTTTTTGATCATAGCTCCCATCCCTTACCTCCATACAGTCATCCTTCTCATGTACTTCTTGCTGCTGACACTTTCAGAAAGAGATCAGCACTGTGTAAAATGTGCACTAAGGAATGGGTGGGCTGCCCAGAATTACCAAGAAAATATTTTATCACCCACAAGTTCAAACCCAACATTTCAGACACAGCTACAGGCAGTGGTGTTACTGAAATGTCCATGAAGCTCTGAGTGCTCTCTGCTTTTCATCAGCACATCAATGCCTGTTTGGTTCACTGCAGCACGTGGCCTCTTGAGGTTCTCATGCTGCCCTAAACTAATCCCATTCTTTTTCATGAGCATGGGTTGCTTGACAGGTTTGTTGGGGTTTTTTTAAGGCTACAGGCTTACAGTTAAATATATTTCAATAAAAGGGTTAAAGAATAGTAGAATTGTACATTGCAGTCTATCACCAAACAGCTTTACAGAGTCATATGGGCAAGGCTACAAAGAAAATTTTGACATTCATAATGTCTGTACAGAGACAATGCAATTTAGTTCTAAACTGTAATTTCATTTGCTCTGTAGAAGTGTGATGTCCACATAATTATTCTTCCAGAGTCTAGTTTCACACTAGTCTAGTTTCATACTTTGGTGACAAGCAGGTAGCTCTTGTGGAACTTGATAGGGAAATAACAAGGATGTGAAATAGATTTCATTCCTTCTTGCAAACCATCTATACCACAATTAGTTTTAAAAGTCTGTTTAATGCTGAAATATTTGTGCCAGCACAGATTTAGAACCCAATCTGATTCCCAAATTCCAAAGTGAGTGACATGACTGATAATTTGTCCAACAAATACACGCTTCCTGGTTTTAGTCTTTAGAAAGTTTATTTGATAGGAATTGTATGTGCATCAGTGAAACACAGAAGCACCACAGGATTCCACAGGGCTGCTTCAACAGGGGAAGCCTCTAACACAACAAACTGCAGAGACACTGATTTGATTTTGAAACTCTGACTTGAGGGATACCAGAATGTGCAGCCTGGCTTTATGTCATCAAACCATTTCTACAGTTGGGATCCTTTTGTTGGATGGTCAACATGCATCAAACAATGGGTAGACAGCTCCGTATGCCTTCAATATGGATACTGGTGATGATGATGAATTTCCTCTGTAATGGAGCTTTCTAGGGGACTGATTGAATCATTTTTTTCTGAAATAATCCTTTATTCTATCTGATTGAGAAATTATTTTTTTTTTCCCTTTAGGAACTGAAGGTAGTTATTTTGCACCTAAAAAATGAACAGCTTTTTTCCAACGTTCTTGAGTAGTGCTACTGATGAATAAAATTGTTTGCTGCAAGATAATATTGAACAGATCCATGCTTCATTCCTATCGTTTTTCAGGAGCCAAGAAAAGGATCTCAACACTTCAGTGTTGTTCTAGTTTCTTCTTTTCCAACTAAAAACAATCACAATTGAAAAAAAGAAATAATTAAGTTAGTCAAAGCACCATGTAATGATATTTATGCCTGGTTTTGAATCCTTGTAAAATGGTAAAATAGCTTTCACTGAATGAGGGGAAATCAGGGGACCTTAAAATAATTGTAAAAGGAAAACATGTTATGGAAAGTAAGTCAAAGCTCACAATGTTTGCAATTACAATAAAAGAATAACTTCTAGATTGAGTACCTTTGCTTAAGTAGAGGTGTGAAGATAAAAATGTCATCCTTCACTTTCTTTTTCACTTTTAAGACAGTCTGCCCAGTATTGGTATAATTTTGTTATTAACTATCATTCAGAGTATGGCAGACAGCCAGAGAAGCACTCAATAGTATTTCCTGTTCACCTGTCCATCCCCTTGCAAAGTGAAAAGCTGATATACATAAAACTAGAAAATGAATCATCCCTGGAATCTATTTGCTCTGAATTTGCATGTTACTCTACAGATCCAAATGCTGCACACAAATATTCAGGACTGCTGTGTTTTGAATGCAAATAGCTTTGAAATTGGCAGTCTCACTCTCTTCTTCTGCCTTCGCATTCAATGAATTTTTAAGGCATTATTTTTTTTCCTTTCAGGAGAATTTAGTTCACAACAAATTTTTGTTATGAAAAATATTCTTACCTTAATTAATAGTATTCTTTAAAATTATTATGCCTGAAGTTATCTGTGAATTGTAGTACTGATACATAGTGTCTGCTGGGTTATTAAAACTACAGAATAATAAATAACTATCGTGGATATTTGTTGCAGTAACATGTATGGTACTGGCTTGAAATAAAGCTTGATATTCAGTGAACACCAGAAATTTGCAGACAAAAAATATTATATAGGTGTCTTTTGGGATTAAACTATTATTTAAAGTCATTTTTCTACTGTTATTTTGGTTTATACTTATTAATGCATCATATACAGCTGACAAAACCTGCCTTTTCTGCATTTTCACCCTTTAGCTAGCAGAAGATTCTAACAGAAAATTCATAGGAAATCTACAAGTGTGTAGTCAGCTGAATGTGTTTAATCATTGCAGTGATTCCTACTGAATGCACTCTTTGGTGAGAAATGTGTTTCATTCATTTAACATACAGTAGTGCTTCTTTCCTTAGTTTGATGGAACTCTTTGTGACATTTGCATTCACAGTATATACTGCTACCAGGCCCACCATGACAAGTGCTTGGTTTTTTAATGGAGTCCTCAGAGGTTTGCTGCAATGAGTGAGTGAGCAATGTTATCCCTACATGTAGATAAATATAGATAGGTAGGATAAATACGTGGCTGTTCAATTGGAAAATACATCCTGGGATGGATCCAGAACATCATTAAAGAAAATTACTTTTTCTATTCATGAGTTCCTGTCTCCTTTGTATTTGCCTCACCTTTTGAACTTCTCCATTAGTTACGAGCAGCAGGTGGAAACACCTCCATGGGGTGCCATAGCTACTCCACAGATCACATCAGTCATCCTCAACAGACTTTGTGCCAAAACCATCATCTCACAGATGAAAGGAAGACTGGTGCATGAATTAGAAGAAAGGAAAAGTGTTTGGAAGAGAAAAGGACTGCTTGTGTAGCTGAAAATAGCTGTTGGATTGGTAAGGTTAGCCAGCAGCAAGGCAGGAGAGAGAGGCTTAAATGAGTTTCTTCCAGTAGGAAGACTCTGGACTGGTTCTTAATTTTTGTGACTCATTGTCTAGAGGAGCATGTCTGAATTGTGGAGCACGAAAAACCAATTTTTTGAGACTAAGGTTAAACCTTTCATTTGGCCCTGTGAAATTTATATTTTCAACTGTTTTAGAAGCAGTGAACACTGAATTAAAGATATGATTCTTATTTACAGCATACTCCTTCCAGACACTGGCTTGATAACTTACCTCACTATCATTTTATATTATTTTTTTTTGCTTGCACTCCAATTCCCAGAATTATTTCTCTTGAATAATGATAATTGTCGTAATATAAACTGTCTGCTTTAATGGAATGAAGCTGGAGGTGGGGAGATTCAGGCTAGATGTGAGGAAGAAGTTCTTCACCGTGAGGGTGATGAGGCCCTGGAATGGGTTGTCAAGGGAGGTGGTTGAGGCCCCGTCCCTGGAGGTGTTTAAGAGCAGGCTGGATGAGGCTCTGTCCAGCCTGATCTAGTGTAGAGTGTCCCTGCCCATGGCAGGGGGGTTGGAACTAGATGATCCTTGTGGTCCCTTCCAACCCTAACTGAAACTATGAAACTATGAAACTAGAAGCTATGACTGCCTTAAACATTTTCCACTGAAGATTGTGGGGAGAGATGTCAATTTATATATTTTTGCACCACATATTATTAACTTGTTTTGGCTTTGCATAATTCACGTGTGTGGCAAAACACAATGTATTGTAACTCTAACACCTAAGTAGAAGTAAAACCATTTGGATTAAAAAAAAGTCTAGGTACTTCCAAGGTGAATCTGTATTTGTGTGTGTGCATTGTAACAGGGGGCACAACTGATGGAAATGAATAGATTATAGAGGTACAAGATCCATTTCAGTGCTCTTTGTCCATCAGAGGAAAAGATGTACTCGCCTCTTCTGAATAGATGCCTCTGCTTTGACTAATTTTCTTTGGTTTTGCTAGTCTTTAAGTCATCAGTTAAAAGGAAATGTTCAGCTCTTCCTATAGAAACATAACTACAGCTGACATTTTGAATAGCCCATAAAGTGTCACTATAGGTCAGACAAAATCAAACAACATATTTTATTTTATTTGACCTTCCAGGTTTCTACAGTTCTGACTTACACAGATTTCAAGTTGGTAGCTCTTCAGTAGTATTATGCCTTATGAAACTACACTTTTAAATAAAATTAATTCATCTGCATAATCAAGCTGCCTTAGTAGGCCTGCAAGAGCAGTGGATGCTAAATGAATTATGTCCATATTTTTCTTCTATTCTCAGTCTATTTTAGTGTACTAACAGAGTTTACATGTCTATTCTGAAGGCACAGATGTATCAGTTAAGCCTTTATGGCATGTGCCCTCTTTCCCAATTTACCATGTAACCAGTGTATAAGGTTAAGTTGCATGTGGTAAGTTGAGCATGTGCCTTTTCATGTGGAGAGGTCTCTACTTCTGCAAAGTAGAGAAGCCATCCAAACATCGGAACAGATCCAGTCCTTAGCTGGAATATCCAGGAAGGTAGAAGACTAAGAACATTGTGGTGCAAATTTCTGACACTGTACAGACAATTTAGGATAGATTATAGAATAGAATAGGAATAGAATAGAATAGAATAGAATAGAATAGAATTAACCAGGTTGTAAAAGACCTTTGAGGTCATCAAGTCCAACCTATCATCCAACACTATCTAATCAATAAACCATGGCACTAAGCACACCATCAAGTCTCTTCCTAAACACCTCCAGTGATGTGACTCACCACACCCCTGGGCAGCCCATTCCAATGGCCATCACTCTTTCTGTGAAGAACTTCTTCCTAACATCCAGCCTAAACCTCCCTGGCACAGCTTGAGAATGTGTCCTCTTGTTCTGTCACAGGTTGCTGGGAGAAGAGACCAACCCCCACCTGGCTACTACCTCCCTTATGGTAGTTGTAGACAGCAATGAGGTCTCCCTTGAGCCTCCTCTTCTCCAGGCTAAGCAAACCCAGCTTCCTCAGCCTCTCCTACAGAGCTGTGCTCCAAAACCTCCTCAGCTTTGTTGCCCTTCTCTGGACCATTCCAGCAAATCAACATCTTTCCTAAACTGAGGGGCTAAGAACTGGACACAGTATCTTTCCTCTTGTTCCAGATCAGACCTGTTGATGTTTTGGAATGCGTACACTGATACCATATCCTGTGTGAAAAATCAGCTCATCTAAATTAAGCATCCAGTCTAAGGTGAGGCTAAATATGATACAGGATGTGCTTGGTCTCATACAACCTACAAATATTCCAAGTCCCACTGCATTTTAAGCATGTGGTTAGCTGCCATTGAACAGGTGGATTCCCATGTGTATGAAATACTTGCACATAGTCTTTTCAGCTCCTTCCTGTCAAGTGTCAGTGCTACTACTGCCTGATACTGAAGTTCATTTGAGTCATGATTTTTTTCTTATTTAGGCTGCTTTATACAGCTGAAAATCAACCCAGAAGCTGGTTTTGGTGAAAACCCAGAGCTTTTAATGACAATGCTTCTAACAGATGTAGCAACATGCAGCCAAAAATATAAGAAAGTGGTCAGTTTTTGTGGAAGTAGTTGAGCTTATTCCTAGCCTCCTCTAGTAACTACCTTACTTATTTACTGCAGTTCTTTAAATTGGTTATATGCCCTTTCCAAAGATTCGCATGCAATTCGATTCAAATGTAGGATAAAGTGTAATAAATACAAGCACCAAATAATAAATTGTAAAGATCAGGGAGCAGGAAAGAGGTTTCTATTACTGGAGGTGGCTCTGCATACATGAGATTTGTCGAAACACAACAGAAATCACTAGATGGCAATGTTACATATGCTTACATGCTCTTCCGTTAGAATGCAAGCAAGCGTTCTGTCCCTGAAGAAATGCTTTGTGGTTGCTGCCATTGTTGTGTAGTTGTACCCAAGTTTGGGTTTTTTACATTTCATTATCTGCATTTGGTAATGAGAAACAAACATGATTTGTCAGCTCATATTTCTCAAGGAAGATGGGTTTGATGCTTTCTAGAATGGGCTTCATTCTGTACAGGTGAAGGGCGTGAGGGAAGCAAGCACACTTTGGACATACCCGCGCAAATTTCTGTTCAGCTGGATTAAACTGAACTATAACAATTCTGCTATTGCATTGGAGGGGACAAGTGAGGGTATCCAAAGTAAGACCGGTGTTATAAAATGACAACATTATGCATCTCTTTATCCCTCAATCTGTCATTTAGCTATAAATGAGAACGGACTCTTTGCAGTCATCTAGGGCATTATAAAAGCACTGTGCTACTCACAATCATACGTCACTCTTCTCTCTATGGTAAACAGAAAGTGAAGTAGCTCAAAAAATTAAATCACATTACTGACGGACCCTGAAAGTGCCTTTCTCTGCTGTACAGAGATATACAGAAGAGGCATCTCCTGACTGAAGCCTGTGATGTAGGTGCTCAGGGATAGTTCTGGGCTACAACACCTACATTTGTGTAGAAGTAGTCAGAGTACAGAACTAACCAGGTTGGAAAAGACCTTTGAGATCATCGAGTTCAACCTATCACCAACACCATCTAATCAAGTAAACCATTGCATTAGGTGCTTCATCCAGTCTCTTTTTAAACATTTCCAGTGATGGAGACTACACCACCTCCCTGGGCAGCACATTCCAGTGGCCAATCACTCTCTCTATGAAGAATTTCTCCTAACATGCAGCCTAAACCTCCCCTGGTACAGCTTGAGACTGTGTCCTCTTGTTCTGTTGGTGGTTGCCTGGGAGAAGAGACCAACCCAACTCCCTTCAGGTAGTTGTAGACAGCAATAAGGTCTTCCCTGAGCCTCCTCTTCTCCAGGCTAAACAACCCCAGTTCCCTCAGCCTCTCCTCACAGGGCTTGTGCTCAAGGTCTCTCAGCAGCCTCATTGCCCTTCTCTGGACACGTTCAAGTGTTTCAATGTCCTTCTTAAAATGTGGAGACCAGAACTGGACACAGGACTCAAGGTGTGGCCTAACCAGTGCTGAGTGCAGGGACAGAATGACTTCCTTGCTCCTGCTGGCCACACTATTTGTGAAACAGTACATATATTTGGAAATTATTTCATCTTTAATTAAATTTTGATTGCAGAATCACCTTTTTAGGGATGAATACAAAGGTTGGAAGATTAGGAAGACAAGAAGGAATGGAAGACTGCACTTGCAAAAAACCAAGAAAAGAGAGAAAGTCAGTGAGAAAGAAAAAAGCTGGAGTGAAGCCTATGAGGAAACATGAGAAGCAGAAGATAATCTACTACAGTGAGCCTGCCGGAGTTCTGTTTCAGCTCCTCACTTGCTCTAAACAGTACTGTTTACCTCTTTACTTTAGCCTGTGAGTTTTTCAAAGGCCACTAGAGAACAGACAACACACAAAAAAATAAAAATAAAAATGAGAAGCATATGTGTATGAGAGCTCATGAGGAAGGAGGCCTGGATCAGGAACAGTGCGGCAAGCAGGAGCAGGGAGGTCATTGTGCCCCTCTACACTGCACTGGTTAGGCCACACCTTGAGTACTGTGTCCAGTTCTGGGCCCCTCAGTTTAAGAAGGACATTGAGACACTTGAACGTGTTCAGAGAAGGGCAAAAAAGTTGGTGAGGGATTTGGAGCACACGATCTATGAGGAGAGGCTGAGGGAGCTGGGGTTGTTTAGCCTGGAGAAGAGGAGGCTCAAGGGAGACCTTATTGCTGTTTACAACTACCTGAGGGAGGTTGTAGCCAGGTGGGGGTTGGTCTCTTCTCTCAGGCAACCAGCACTAGAACAAGAGGACACAGTCTCAAGCTGCCCCAGGGGAGGTTTAGACTGGATGTTAAGAAGAAATTCTTCATAGAGATGCCATTGGAATGGGCTGCCCAGGGAGGTGTTGGAGTTGCCATCATTTGAGGTGTTTAGGAGGAGACTGGATGGGGTGCTTCGTGCCATTTGGTGCCATGGTTTAGTTGATTAGATAGTGCTGGATAATGGGTTGGACACGATGATCTTGAAGATCTCTTCCAACCTGGTCTATTCTATAATATTCTATTCTATTCTATTCTATTCTATTCTATTCTATTCTATTCTATTCTATAGATGACTGAAAGTCTAGTAAAATAATAATTATAATATTCTACATATGAAAAGGAATACAATAACCCAATTCAACTTCCTCCTAGTTAGAAGATGACTTATTCTATCTGTTGGCTCCTCTAACTATAAGTCTTCTGCAGCCAGTACATTTTTGGGGCCATGCTGGCCAGGTGTGGGCACCTTGTAGAAAATCTTTTACATGTATTAGACATCTGTAGCTTGCCATCAGATTTTCCTCTGAGAAAGGATTGGATATAGGTCCTGTGTTAGCAGAAACCAGACTCACCCTGAGTGAATTTCAGCTTCTTAAAGATGAAAAGGCAGAGTACGTTGCTATCTAAATGTAATAATATGAGTATGACAATGAGGATATCTGAATCTATTTCTTTCTTCTGTGATCCTTGAAGATCCTTGAGGTGCCTTCCAACCCTAACAATTCTATGACTATGCTGCTGAATGATCTCTCTTATTTACCTGTTCCTTTTTTTTATGTAGTCAGCCTTCACTTCAGCTGTAACTGGAAGCAATTAACCTATTACTTAGTCCTGTGATGTTAAGACCATGTGACCTGATGGACAATACTCAGTTTCCATCAGCTTAGGAATTTTGGATGCCACTGGGCTTACAAGACCGAGGTGTAAATTACTGTTCACCTATTGACTGTGTGTCCACTTAGTGGTATATTAAAGAAGTAAGTTAGGTCTGTCCGTAATGGACTGAAGTAGGTATTACCTTCAAATGAGACATAAGAAACTTCACTTATTTGGAACAACTTAATATTCTGCTCATTTTCTGTAGAATAATGCTATGACTTCAGTAACACATTATCTTCAAGGTGTGTTTCTCTAACTAGAATAAAATGGAGATAAGAATGAGCAGAAAAATTTAAAGGACTGGTGTCAGGTTGTAGCCTAGAGGTATTTACCATCTGGGTGATGATATTTAGATTGTGTCTTAAAGCCCATACTTTTCTACACAATGTCTGAATTTCTATATTTATAATTAAAGCAGCCATGATTGTGAGTGGTGGAAAAAAATCTTTTTCCTGCTGGTGGAATATTAAAAGTAATACAAGACAGACTGCTTAGTTTTGGTCTGATAATAGCTAAGAATAGATAGAGCTGGCATGCCAGCCTCAAAAACTAAAGTACTAACTGGAGCAAAGCATTATGGGGCTTGAAGTTCAGATTTCAACATGGGAGGATTCCTGTTCCAGTTGTTCCTTCTGGTTCTGCTTCTTGGGTGAGATCTCTTTTCTGCAGCCATGGTGGTGGAAAGAGTGAGAGTTGGGTAGCTGCTGGGTTTGGTTTTCTGTTTTATGCTGATTTGTTTTTCCTGTATTTCACTGTGATGCTTCTGCAAAAAGGCTAAGCTAAGGTAACCATGCATTGTATTATTAGATTAATTAGATTATTACCTAAGGTAATTACACCTTGTGCTTATGATATCTTATGTTACATTAAACTCTTATCTTTTTGTCTCAGCCCTGAGTTTTTGTGTGGTACTCTTCCCCTCAATTTTGTGTTGGGAAGGCAGGCAGCCCTTGTGCTAAACCATTACCACTTAGAAATGAATTAATTTAAGGCATATGATTCATTGTGTTTTATACAAGCAGTCTTGTGAAAAAAAAGTTGTACCTACACTTAAAAATAACAATGAAATATGTTTCTATTCAGTGTTATAATTTATTAGGTGTTGAAAATTATTTCAACTTGTCAGAAAAATTCCAATTAAATTTCCAGTTTGTCCAATAGTGGTTTCATCTCTGGAATGTTTTAGCAGCCACATGATACAAATTAGCTTAGGAGGATTTGGGGTTTTGTTGTTGGTTGGTTGGGTCTTTTCATGTTGCCATTTGCATTTTAGATCTCTACTCAATTAAAAGAATTCTGAATGGGCTTTTTGGAGTGTTAAACAACAAGCACCAAAGTTCAGATTTATTTGCAGCTTCCATTTGTTCTCAGGCTGCTGTTACCTTAGCAATCATAAAAGCTCATTATAAGAGCTGAAGTTTTCCA
The DNA here is from genome assembly GCA_015227895.2 of Colaptes auratus. Classification (NCBI taxonomy): domain Eukaryota; kingdom Metazoa; phylum Chordata; class Aves; order Piciformes; family Picidae; genus Colaptes; species Colaptes auratus. The sequence continues at coordinate 64,385,291 of CM037632.1, forward strand.
TGTTTTAGTTTTTTTTCTCCTGTGATCCATTTGGAGTAAAGTTTACAAAGACAGTAAAGTTTAAAACTTGAAACTTGATCAATTTTACTTGAAAATTTCCAGGTAACTTTTCTTGTGATGTGCCAATTCCTTAAGCAGTACACAAAATTACAAACACAACTCCACCAAGACTAAAAATTGGCAAAGATCCACTGCAAACATTTCAGTTATTTCAGAAAAACTCTGGATGGTATCTATGTGTCTGAATTCATGGACAACTACTGTTGAATCTGTCACTAAATATATACTGTATTTCCAGGCTGTTCTAAAAGTGTCCTTCTTAAAGATAACAACCATCTTCGCTATTTTGAGTGACTGCTTTAGAGAGTTAAAACCAGCAAACCTGACAGTGGTAGTTACATAATTGAAGGTGATGTTACCTCTAATTGTATGTACCTGCAGCTAATTACACTGTCATTGCAAACTGACACAGAGATGCAATCTTCCTGTAGGAGAAAATCATATTTTTCTGTCTTTCCACCAGTTCCTTTGAAAACTTCTAGGCTCCAACTCTGCCATACAGTCCCGTTGCTTATGTCTGGCTTGCTGGCCAACACAAATAGCTATTCTGACTAGAAGAACAAAAGCTTAACATAAAGGGCTACATTTTTCTTTGGCTCACGCTTTAGTGTAAATATCCTTGGCTACCCATATTAAGTCTGCATATCTTTTCTTCTGTTAAAGTGAAATTAGAGACAGGTACAATTTGTCATGTAAATGTTGAAGTTAAAATTCATACTTAGCAGAATGAAAAGAATAATTTCAAACAACTCATTGGCTTAAAGTATCTCATTTTATTTAATAGGAAATGGAAATATTTTGTTTGAGCCTGCATCAGGAATAGTGTGGCCAGCAGGAGCAAGGAAGTCACTGTGTCCCTGTACTCAGCACTGGTTAGGCCACACCTTGAGTCCTGTGTGCAGTTCTGGGCCCCTCAGTTTAAGAAGGACATTGAGATACTTGAACGTGTCCAGAGAAGGGCAGCGAGGCTGGGGAGAGGCCTCAAGCACAAGCCCTACAAGGCAAGGCTGAGGGAGATTTAGTTGTTTAGCCTGGAGAAGAGGAGGCTCTGGGGAGACCTTATTGCTGTCTACACCTACCTGAAGGGAGGCTGTAGCCAGGAGGGGGTTGGTCTCTTCTCCCAGGCAACCAGCACCAGAAGAAGAGAACACAGTCTCAAGCTGTGCTAGGGGAAGTTTAGGCTTGAGGTGAGGAGAAAGTTCCTCACAGAGAGAGTTGTTATCCATTGGAATGTTCTGCCCAGGGAGGTGGTGGAATCACTGTCCCTGGAGGTGTTCAGGAGGGGATTGGACGTGGCACTTGGTGCCATGGTCTAGTAGGCATGAAGTCTTGGGTGATAGGTTGGACTTGATGATCTTGGAGGTCTTTTCCAGCCTTGTTGATTCTATGATTTTCAGTTTTGACAAAAAATTGCAGTTAGATGAAACAGATTAAACAAGTTTCATTTGAACCTTCTCCCCACTCCCCTCTTGTCTCTTTTTCTCTCCAGAAGTGAAGTGTTGGAAAAAAAAACCCCAAAGATAGAAATTTGGTTTCACTTAACTTTAACTGTATGTCCTAGTAAATAATCATTAAGTTTGAAGTAAACCTTTGAATGTCAAAGACTTTGAGTGAGAGACCTGGTACTGTGTGATGAAGTGGTTTTTGTTCTGGTTTTTTTTTTTGGTGGTTTTTTTTTTAATTATTTATAAAGATGGTTTAATCATGGCTAATAGGTATGAAAAAGGAAAAAAATAGGGAAAGAAAAAAAAAGAAGAAGAATAAACTGCTACAGTTTGCAAATCAATAAAAAGCTCCACTATACCCTAAGATGTTGGGACCCATATGAGCAATTAAGCAAAAGATCATAGAATAATAAAATTGCTTTGGTTGAAAAAGACCTTTAAGATCATCAAGTCCAAACAATACTTAACTCTATCAAGTCTGGTATTAAACCATTTAGAATAGAATAGAATAGAATAGAATAGAATAGAATAGAATAGAATAGAATAGAATAGAATAGAATAGAACTGTACTGTATCTGCAAATGCTATGGAATAAGATAGGGAAATGAAAGAAGAGAGAGTCATTCTGTCAGATGATTGAAGTTTCTGTTGTTTGCTTTTGCTGTAGAAAAGTAGTGAAACAGCATAGAAATAGTAGTACAGAAAAAAAATGTAGAGTTATTTTTAAACCAAGAAAGTTCCTCTCATGGTCAGCTTAACACTTTTCACCCAACCATGGATTTTATCTGTATGCTTCTGTCTCATACAGAACTTTTCTATGAAAACAGCTTCTTTACCCTCCATTCAGGGTAGTAGTAAGGAGATCTCATTACACCAGATTACTTAAATAGGCAATAAAGATCTATGTTTAAAGATAACATCCCCCTTCCCAAACAATGTCCTATGACAGTTTATTGCATGAGGATTTGAGAGGGTGGATTCTTTTCCATAACAGAGGATCCAACAACCAATGATGATACTTTAGATATTGATTTATTGTTGGAGAAGAAGACAGAATATTTTTATGAGATAAAATCTGTAGACCACAAAATAGAATAGAATAGAATAGAATAGAATAGAATAGAATAGAATAGAATAGAATAAAATAGACCAGGCTGGAAGAGACCTTCAAGATCTTTAGCACCACAATACTCCAGAACTGGAATGCAAAGTTAATTTTATAGAGTCAATTGTAACTGTGTTTCTCTTTAGGGTTTCCTGCTTGAAGTCAAAATCATGTCTATTACCTGTTACCACTGCATTTCTGGTATTTAATGTTTATGTTATTGTGGGAAATAATTTTCATATCCAGAATCAAATTCATATCTAGAATCATTGCCATCTGATTTGATGTTGTCTCTCACAATGTCAGTTCATGTTATTGTGAAGATTGGAATTAATTGGAAAGTATTTGGGTGACTGAAAGCTATGTTGAATTTAATTGAAATTAAATAGGCTAGACATCAACACTTGGTGTCTACTAGGCCTGCAGCTCTCCTTAGTGATTAGCTTTCAAAAATGTTGTACAAATAGAAGAGATTTCACTATTCAACTAGCCTTGATACTATTGGTATGTTTTTTGTTATTGTTGCAATTTATTTTTTCTAATGGCATTTCAAGATTCTTATTAGACAAGTAATATAAGGATATTTCATTCATGCTTCTGAGCCAAATTCTGCCTTTTGAATTTCATGAACACTTCCACTAGCTTTTATTTGACTTGCTAACCTGCAGTTAAAAGCAGAGTGTGGGCTTTTATGAGTTTTATAATCAATTTTTTAAATTTTAGTGTTCCAAATCGTCATATAGACAATACTTATCCTCTGTTGGGGACCTAAGCTATAGCAGTTGTTCTATCACACAGTGATCCCTCCCCAGCTGAGAAGGGGGGGTCAGGAAAGGAGAGGACATTCATGGGTGAAATGAGAACAGATTTGATGAAACATCAAAACTAATGTTAATGAGACTAGACTAGACTAGACTAGACTAGACTAGAATTAACCAGGTTGGAAGAGACCTTTAAGATCATTGAGTCCAACCCATCATCCAACACCATCTAATCAATTAAACCGTGGCACCAAGCACCCCATCCAGTCTCTTTCTAAACACCTCCAGTGATGGTGACTCCACCACCTCCCTGGGCAGCACATTCCAATGGCCAATCAGATATACAACGTTATATTTATATAATATACTGAATGCACAGTAGTCACAATGTTTGGGTTTTGATTTTTTTTAAATTATTATTATTATTATTTTTAAATATTGTTTTGTCTTCAGATGTTTTACTAACAATCAAAGTATTTGGTAGAATAATTTCTTTCATATTCAGTCTGGAGCAGAGAAGGCTCCGAGGTGACCTGTTTCCTTCTAAACTGTGGCCTTCCAGTATCTGAAGGGGGCCTACAAGAAGGCTGGGGAGGGACTTCTCAGGCTATCAGGTAGTGATAGGACTAAGGGGAATGGAATGAAGCTGGAGGTGGGGAGATTCAGGCTGGACGTGAGGAGGAAGTTCTTCACCATGAGAGTGGTGAAGCCCTGAAATGGGTTGTCCAGGGAGGTGGTTGGGGCCCCATCCCTGGAGGTGTCTAAGAGCAGGCTGGATGAGGCTCTGATCTAGTGTGAGGTGTCCCTGCCCATGGCAGAGGGGGTTGGAACTAGATGATCCCTGTAGTCCCTTACAACCCTGACTGATACTATGATAATATGAAGATACCTTTAATACATCTCTGGAAACACTCAAGGCCAGAATGAATGGGGCTTTGAGCAGCCTCATCTAGTGTGGTATATCCAGGCCCACGGCAGGGAGGTTGAAAACAGTTGATCTTTAATGTTCCTTCCAACCCAAGCCCTTCTGTGGTTTAATTATATTTCATGGTTATGCAACAGAATCCTGAGGTGTCTACAGAAGCAATGTACCCCTCTTTATGTATGAGTGCAATAAAAGTCAACAGTTCATGACACAGCCTTCCAATACTTAATTTTTTTTCTTTATTTTATGATTGAGTCACTTCTCAAGATAGATAAGTTAAATATAGAAGCTAATAAAAAGTTAAAAGTCATTGACTTTGAGTCAAGAGCCTGAATTCAGCCCTTCAGCCCTTCATATGCACAGGTCTAAGGTGACGTCAGAGTAAATACTCAGACTCTGGAGCACAGATCTCTAGGCATTTAGAAAATGTGGTTGTCAGATTTCAAATCAAGGTAAAAATATATTTAAAATATATGTTGTTTTGTTGTGCATTTACTTTTGTAGAGTGACCTTTAGTCTATCTAAAGAAATGCATCTTTAGTGAGAATGAAATCTGTGATAGCTAGGTGAAGTCTTCAGCTGAGTGTTAACTGGATTTTTGAAATATTTCCTACAAATATAATTAGACTCAGGAATATGTGACTGAAGACATTAGAAATACTACCCATATGAAAGCTGGCATTTGAAAGTCTTTAAGTCAAAATAAGTTAGTAGATAACTTGTAAAAAACAAATAAGTTTTTACAATAGAATAGAATAGAATACAATAGAATAAACCAGGTTGGAAGAGACCTTCAAGATCATCACGTCCAACCTATCAACCAATCCAACCCACCTAAACAACTAAACCATGGCACCAAGCACCCCATCAAGTCTCCTCCTGAACACCTCCAATGATGGTGACTCCACCACCTCCACGGGCAGCCCATTCCAATGGGCAATCACTCTCCCTGTATAGAACTCATTCCTAACATCCAGTCTAAACCTCCCCTGGCGCAGCTTGAGACTGTGTCCTCTTGTTCTGGTGCTGGCTGCCTGGGAGAAGAGACCAACCTCCACCTGTCCACAACCTCCCTTCAGGTAGTTGTAGAGAGCAAGAAGGTCACCCCTGAGTCTCCTCCTCTCCAGGCTAAGCAACCCCAGCTCCCTCAGCCTCTCCTCATAGGGCTTGTGTTCTAAACCCCTCACCAACCTTGTTGCCTTCCTCTGGACACCTTCCAGCAAGTCAACATCCTTCCTAAACTGAGGGGCCCAGAACTGGACAGGTAGTGATAGGACTAGGGGGAATGGAACAAAACTAGAAATGGGTAGATTCAGACTGGATGTGAGCAGGAAATTTCTTCCCCATGAGGGTGGTGAAGCCCTGGAATGGGTTGTCCAGGGAGGTGGTTGAGGCCCCGTCCCTGGAAGTGTTTCAGAGCAGGCTGGATGAGGTTCTGGCCAGCCTGATCTAGTGTGCCCATGGCAGGGGGATTGGAACTAGGTGATCCTTGAGGTCCCTTCCAACCCTAACAATTCTATGATCCTATACTTTTGCTTTGATATGTTTTCCCAATGAGGCCTCAATTCCTAATTTTCAAGCTGTAGCTATTACTGCAATACAACTTTTAAATAATTACTGTTCCTATATTGATCTTTCAAAGTTTTGTGAGAGAAAACATGCCCTGGTAAAGCAAGCCTATTCAACTTGGAATGTTGTTAAAGGGAAAATTTATTATTTAAAAATGAAAAGATTTCTACAGTGTACTCTATTTAGCATTTTTTTCATTACTGTCTGCTTATCACAGCATCACAGTATCGCTAAGGTTGGAAGAGACCTCAAAGATCATCTAGACCAACCTGTCACCACAGACCTCATAACTAGACCATGGCACCAAGTCCAATCCCCTCTTGAACACCTCCAGAGACGGTGACTCCACCACCTCCCTGGGCAGCCCATTCCAATGATGAATGACTCGCTCAGTGAAGAACTTCCTCCTCACTTTGAGCCTAAACTTCCCCTGGCACAGCTTGAGACTGTGTCCTCTTGTTCTGGTGCTGGTTGCTAGAGAGAAGAGACCAACCCCTTCCCAAGTAGTTGCAGAGAGCAATGAGGTCTCCCCTGAGCCTCCTCTTCTCCAGGCTAAACAATCCCAGCTCCCTCAGCCTCTCCTCACAGGGCTGTGCTCAAGGCCTCTCCCCAGCCTCGTTGCCCTTCTCTGGACACGTTCAAGTGTCTCGATGTCCTTCCTAAACTGAGCAGCCCAGAACTGGACACAGGACTCAAGGTGTGGCCTAACCAATGCCGAGTACAGGGGCACAATAATTTCCCTGCTCCTGCTGGCCACACTTTTCCTAATGCATGCCAGGATGCCATTGGCCTTCTTGGCCACATGGGCACACTGCTGGCTCATGTTTAGGTGGCTGTCAATCAGCACCCCCAGGTCCCTCTCTGTTTGTCAGCTCTCCAGCCACTCTGACCCCAGACTGTAGCTCTGCATGGGGTTGTTGTAGCCAAAGTGCAGCACTCAGCACTTGGACTTGTTGAATGCCATCATATTGGACTCTGCCCATCTGTCCAGTCAGTCGAGGTCCCTCTGCAGAGCCCTTCAGCCCTCTAAATGATCAACATCTACTCCCAACTTGGTGTCATCTGCAAATTTGCTGATGACTGTCTCAATCCCCTCATCCAGATCATCAATGAAGATATTTAACAGGATGGGGACCAGCACTGATCCCTAGGGGATGCCACTAGTGACTGGCCTCCAGCTGGAGGTGGCACCATTCACCAGCACTCTCTGGGCCTGGCCCTCCAGCCAGTTCCTAACCCAGCACAGAGTGTTGCTGTCCAAGCCACAAGCTTGGACATCTTAGCCAGCAGTTTGCTGTGGGGGACGGTGCCAAAGGCCTTGCTGAAGTCCAGGTAGACCACATCCACAGGCCTCCCCACATCCACCAGGCAGTCACCTGATCATAGAAGGAGATCAGGTTGGAGAGGCAGGACCTGCCCTTCCTGAATCCATGTTGGCTGGACCCGAGCCCTTGGCCGTCCTTCAGGTGCGCAGTATATGTTGAAGTGATTAAAAGTCAATTGGAATCCGAGTGCCTTGAAAAGCTGCCTGATGTTTGAAGATATTATTTTTTCAATCTCAAGAAAAACAAATGAATACTTTCAAGGCCTATTAAATTTATGGCATTATGGCTGAAAATACAGGATTTTGAAACAGGGTTTTATTTCTCTTGATTTATATTTTTTTTTTTGTTATATTTAGGACTTGGCAAATTGTGGTTGCTGCAAAAATTTCTGTTCAGTTGGCATGGGAGATTTAACTCATGTTTTAAAATATACAGATGCATATATCTGCTATAAAGGTCAATATGTGAGCTACACGGCTTGTGTACTGCTCTTATTTTGCTCCTGGATGCCAGTAGAGTTGAATTTGGACATATGCTTAGGTAGCCAGATGAAACTGCTGCTGGTGCTGGTGCAAAGGGGAACAGTAAGAATGAAAGCAATGTTTATATAAAACCTTAAATATTTAGCTACTTTAAAAAGTCTTGGTGATGAGCAGAAATTCAAAGACTAGACATTTCTGAGTCATAGTTTAATGCTGAACTTTTTAATCTCTATTTGCAGTCTGGTTTTGGTTTTAGATTCCTTTTAGGCTTGTTCTTGGATTGTAACATGAGATTTAACACATCCAAGTGCCAGGTTCTGCACATTGGCCACAGCAACCCCATGCAGTGGTACAGGCTGGGGTCAGAGTGGCTGGAGAGTGGCCAGGCAGAGAGGGACCTAGGGGTGCTGGTTGATTGTAGGCTGAACATGAGCCTGCAGTGTGCCCAGGCGACCAAGAGGGCCAATGGCATCCTGGCCTGCATCAGGAACAGTGTGGCCAGCAGGAGCAGGGAGGTCATTCTGCCATTGTATACAGCACTGGTTAGGCCACACCTCGAGTACTGTGTCCGGTTCTGGGCCCCTCAGTTTAGGAAGGATGTTGACTTGCTGGAACGTGTCCAGAGAAGGGCAACAAGGTTGGTGAGGGGTTTGGAACACAAGCCCTATGAGGAGAGGCTGAGGGAGCAGGGGTTGCTTAGCCTGGAGAAGAGGAGACTCAGGGGTGACCTTATTGCTCTCTACAACTACCTGAAGGGAGATTGTAGACAGGCAGAGGTTGGTCTCTTTTCCCAGGCAGGCAACACCAGAACAAGAGGACACAGTCTCAGGCTGCGCCAGGGTAGGTTTAGACTGGATGTTAGGAGGAAGTTCTATACAGAGAGAGTGATTGCCCATTGGAATGGGCTGCCCAGGGAGGTGGTGGAGTCACCGTCATTGGAGGTGTTCAGGAGGAGACTTGATGGGGTGCTTGGTGCCATGGTTTAGTTGTTTAGGTGGGTTGGATTGGTTGATAGGTCGGACACGATGATCTTGAAGGTCTCTTCCAACCTGGTTTATTTATTGTATTGTATTGTATTGTATTGTCTCTTCCAACCTGGATTTATTGTATTGTATTGTATTGTACTGTATTGTATTGTATTGTATTGTAAGACTTCTCCTATTCTAGGAAGTATTCTGAATATTTACACAGAATTTATACCAAGAATGATTTCAAATCTTTTATACTATACTGGTCCTTGGATACTTTTCATCTGGTTTCATTCTTCGGTGACCCTTAGCACACGAAAATTATTCTACTTGATCAGATCAAAACACCAGTTGGAGCCTCCCTCCAAGCCAAGCTGTTGTTTGATACTTTATCAAAAACAAACAGCAAAACAACAAACCCCTCACAGTTTCTGGCAAGCAGTGGTTTAGGGATTTCCTGAGACAGATTTTCTTCTTGTATTAAATAGTTATTGGTGGTTCTATGGATTTGTCTAATGTATCTACCAGGATCCTACCATTAAGACAGGGAGGAGTGAGGAAATGTGAGAGAAACAGCTCTGCTTTTCTCTGTCTGTTCTTCTAGACATTATCTTGGGATGTGAACTTCTGTTGAACTTGGCAATTAATAGAAAAGATCCCATAGCATTTGTTCATACTACATTCTGAAAGTGTTAGGCATTCCTTCAAGAATATGAGTTTTATTGGTGTTACTGAAGCCGGGGGAATGAAGGTAAGCAGCTTTAAGAATAAAATGCTCAGTGTATTTTCATTTGAGTAAACATCTGAAGGCAGTTGTCATTCACTGGCAGAGCACTAAAGGCTAAGACAACTGCTTACCGTGTAGAAAATAGTAACACCTTTTGAGATGCAATCTAAGCAGAAATGGCACTGTGAAGATTGCTTACCTTCTCATTTTATTTCTTGTCAAAGACTAAAGCCAAGGTGTTTCTCTACCTCTCTTTAAGTATTGCTGCTTCTTTTCAACATATTATTTCAAGAAGTGAGTATTGTTAACTGTGGTGTTGTCACCTCTTAAACAACATAGTTTCATAGTTTCATAGTTTTAGTTAGGGTTGGAAGGGACCACAAGGATCATCTACTTCCAACCCCCCCTGCCATGGGCAGGGACACCCTGCACTAGATCAGGCTGGCCAGAGCCTCATCCAGCCTGGGCTTAAACACCTCTAGGGATGGGGCCTCAAACCACCTCCCTCGACAACCCATTCCAGGGCTTCACCACCCTCACGGTGAAGAACTTCCTCCTCACATCTAGCCTGAATCTCCCCACCTCCACACTTGAAGAATCAACAAATCTTAAACAACAATTGAGGAAAATACAGTTGAAAATGAAGGAAATTTTTCTGAAAAAGCCATTTGAAAATTATTATGAAAAGGTATGCTCATGTTGTTTTGTAGATACTACTCTTCATTACATAAAAAATTAGTTTCACTTTGTACTGAAAAGAAAATTTATCCACGATGTCTAAACACGAACGTGACATTCATAGGAATGAAGTATTGTGTTGTTTTCCTCTTTGACTTGCAAGGGAAAATAATGGCATAAAGAAGATTGCCAATTTTTATCACACACAAAACTGATGATTCCTGATTGCAAATTCTTTGAAGTAAAAAAGAAATAGGATATTGACTTTTTCTTAGGTGACAGGTGCCTTGCATAATGAAAAATAGATCTGCTTCTCTAACAGACAAATTCCCACCTTTTGCTCAGCAGCTTACAGTGCTATGACTGAAATATGACCATAGATGTTTTCTTTCAGAACCACTTTCAACAGTTCTCAAGGTCTCTTGAGCAATCTCTGGCTAAGACAATATAAGCCAATACAATTAGATTGAGTATCACTTTTTCATTGGCAGTGAATGATAGTGGCAATATTACATGTTTAAACCCCAAAAGATTTGGTGTTATCTGTGCTTGCATGACAGTCTGATCTGTTAGTCTGCATTCAGGTAAACTTCCATTCAATGATATGTAGGAATAATCCAATCCAATCCAATAAATCCAGGTTGGAAGAGACCTTCAAGATCATCGTGTCCAACCTATCAACCAATCCAATCCACCTAAACAACTAGATCATGGCACCCAGTACCCCATCAAGTCTCCTCAAGCTATTATTATTATAATTCCAAGAATCTAGCATAATGCCAACCTAATAATCTCTAAGGAAAGGCAAATAAACCTGAGAAATTGTTTATGTTTTACACTGGTATAACTCTCAGAGCATAGACAGAGTGGAACAAAAAAATCTCACTTAAAATTAGTGGGTTTGAGTTTCTTCCTGCAAAAGAAGACTGAGTTGTCATCAGGTTGGGCAGGAGCACTGCAGCAATTTAATGATGGTATCACAAGCTCTACTTTAACCTGAACTTAAATACTCCCAGTGATGCAGTGTCCAGAACTTCTTTGGGAATCCTGTGCCAGTGTCTCACTACCCTCACTACAAAAAGTTTTTTCTTTATGTCCAATTAAAACCTACTCTCTTTCAGATTATGATCATTACTCCTTGTTCTGACAATTCAGACCCTGGTAAAAAGTTTCTCTCCAATTTTTTTATAAGCCCCTGAGGTGAAGTGGATCCTTGTCAGATGTCAGGTGTTGACAAAAAACACATTATCATTTCCATCCTCAGCTCAACTGGGGATAAAACCTGTCACAAAGTTCTTGGGTTCAGGTAAGGATAGGGAGGAATGACTCACCAATTACCATCATGGGTGAAAGAGATTCTACTTGGGAAAAATTAATTTAATTACCAATCAGAGTAGAATTAGAATAGGATTAGGATAAATAGAAACACACCACCCTTCTTCCTAGGCTCAACTTTACTCCACATTTCTCTACCTCCTTCCTTCCAGTGGCACAGGGGGACAGGGAGTGGGAGTTGCAGTTTGTCCATCACACATTTTCTATTCATCCTCATGGGGAGGACTCCCTCACACTCTGTTCCTGCTCCACCATGAGGTTCCACTTATAGGAGACAATCCTCTATGAACCTCTTCAATGTGAGTCATTCCCACTGGCTACAGTTATTCACTAACTGCTCCAGTGTGAGACCCTTCTCCACATAGTGTAGACTACTCCAGTGTGGGTCTCCCATAGGGTCACAAGTCCTGCCAGTGAACCTGGTCTAGTGTGGGCTCCTCTCCAGAGGTTTACAGGTCCTGCCAGAGCCTTCTCTAGCACAGGCTTCCCATGGGTTCACTGCTTCCATTGGGTGCAATCAGCTGTTCTGTTGAGTGTTCCTCCACAAGCTCTATATCTCCTCCACAGTTAAGCAACGCCTGCTGCAGCGGGACAGTCTGACTCACTATGGTCTTTGCCGCAAGCTGCTGTCATCTGGATGACTTCTTCCTCTTCTTCACTGACCTTGGCAGAGCTGTTTCTCTCACATTTCCTCACTCCTCTCTCCACTGCTGTTGTTAAGCTGGTGAGGGACCTGACTGAGGCTATCAGGTAATGATAGGACTGGGGGAATGGAACAAAACTAGAAATGGGTAGATTCAGATTGGATGGGAGGAAGAACTTCTTCACCATGAGGGTGGTTGAGGTTGCCCAGGGAGGTGGTAGAAGCCCCTTCCCTGGAGCTTTTTTAGGCCAGGCTGGATGTGGCTCTGAGCAACCTGATGTAGTGTGAGGTGTCCCTGCCCATGGCAGGGGGGTTGCACTAGATGATCCTTGAGGTCCCTTCCAACCCTAACAATCTATGATTCTATGTTATCATAGAGGTGATAACATATTTGCTCAGCCTTGGCCAGTTGTGGGTTTGTCTTGGAGTCAGCTGTCATTGGCTGCCTCAGACACAGAGGAAGCTTCTATTAGATTCTCACGGTAGACATCCCTGCAGTTTCTCTGCTACCAAGACCTTGCCATGCAAACTCAATACTTCTCCCAAGAGGAAAGTAAAAAGTGAGAAAGTAGTGAAACCAGAATCTTCTTGTCTTTAGAAAATGTGGACTGGAAATTCATATTTCTATTCTTGCCGCAGTCGTCGTCATGAGGACAGATTCCTGTTGTGACATGCTGTGTTTTCATTATATCCATTGCTAAGGAATAAAAGCAATACCTCATGCATTTTTCAAAGCAAGTTTACCTGTTGATGGCTGTGGAATACAAAGCAAATCTATACATGATCATCTAAACACATTACTAGGTACGTTGGACCACTGTATTGTGCATAGTCTAACAGTTATTAAAATTGCACTACCTTGTTCTCATAATAAAGATTAAAGATGGTATAATATACTCTATGTTGAATTCATATTTATACCAATAATTATAATGAAAGAACATCCTGGCAACATATTTTTAAAGCTCACCTTCCATTACCATTGGGAAGAAGAAATTTTGGACTCTGTCCAGATGGCTCACAGCAGTCTTGTGGTAAAAAACACCCAAACCCCCACTTGCAATAGCTACCATTTGTGAACCGTTTTACAAAGCCACAACGAGTTTTGTTATGCACTTTTGAGGGATGAAAATTAATAACCAATGTAAAATAAAGAAATATGGAACATTGAGTACTGGAATTACGAAGCTGTGACATCCACAGGAAAAATCTGCAGGAACAGAATTATTACAGTAGGGAATTCAATTTCCATCTCAGGTCAGAAAAGAGCCCATCATTGATTTTTATGAGCACAAGATTTGACTAATTGATTCTGCAGTTTGAAATCAATAAGATTCCTTTTCATGCACTGTCCATATTGATCTGGTTCTATTAATCACTTTCACCTCAAAGTAATTTATAGTTAATGACTGAACTGGATGATTATCCCTGACAAAGAATAGAATAGAATAGAATAGAATAGAATAGAATAGAATAGAATAGAATAGAATAGAATAGAATAGAACAGGATAGAATAGAACAGAACAGGATAGGATAGAATAGAATAGAATAGAATAGAATAGAATAGAATAGAATAGAATAGACCAGGTTGGAAGAGACCTTCAAGATCATCGCATCCAACCCATCATCCAACACCATCTAATCAATTAAACCATGGCACCAAGCACCCCATCAAGTCTCTTCCTAAACACCTCCAATGATGTTGACTCCACCACCTCCACGGGCAGCCCATTCCAATGGCAAATCACTCTCTTTATGAAGAATTTCTTCCAAACATCCAGTCTAAACCTCCCCTCTACATGCTGAATCCTGTGACAAACCAAATGCTGTCATTAGAATCTGCCAACACCTAGGCAGCAAGTGTTGATAGCTTTTCTTAAACTTCCAAAAGTAGAGCTTCCAAATTTGTTGCCTAGTGGCAGCAAATAGCATAAACCCATCATTCATAAAATTTGTAGTAGAAAAAGTAGTAACAGTACCAGCACAAACCCTCAAATGCAGAGATAAAGAACCTATTAGGGCTGACAGCCAAAGGGGTTTAATTTTTTTTTCTCCAGATTTTCATGTGCACTGACTCCTGTAGAGGCAAAGATCTCATATTTGTTATGGATCTGCTAAAATACAGATTAGAGGCTTTAAGCTAGTTTTTACAGGATTTTCCCTACCATGCCTTGACAAAAGAGAAATTCATGACTTCTGTTTCTGTTTTCAGTAGCTCTTCTAGTTGCATTATCCTTTCCTCTTTCTTTCCACATGACTTTGCAGCTTTCATCCTCTTTCTACACACTTTTTGATTCCCTTTAGACATTTGACTCCAACTGTATGATTTCTCTTTCATATATTCACTTACTTTATGCTTCTACCTTGTCTTTATTTATTTTGTACTACATCATCTTCCCTCTGTAGTTAGAGAATATTGTTGCTCATTCTACACAAGATAAATGCTGACCGTTTTTTAAGACCCTTCTTAATTTATTCCACATTATTACCTTTGTCATTCATTTCCAAGCTGACTCCTTTACAGTTCTTCTCTCTATTTCCTTGCATATCTCTAAGCTTGCATCTTGTCATCCATCTGCTAAAAACAGAAGTACATCATTAGGCTGAACATGAGCCAGCAGTGTGCTCAGGTGGCCAAGAAGGCCAATGGCATCCTGGCCTGCATCAGGAATACTATGGCCAGCAGGAGCAGGGAAGTCATTGTGCCCCTGTACTCTGCACTGGTTAGGCCACAACTTGAGTCCTGTGTCCAGTTCTGGCCCCCTCAGTTTAGGAAAGATGTTGACTTGCTGGAACATGTCCAGAGAAGGGCAACAAAGCTGGGGAGGGGTTTGGAGTACAAGTCCTGTGAGAAGAGGCTGAGGGAGTTGGGGTTGCTTAGCCTGGAGAAGAGGAGGCTCAGAGGAGATCTTATTGCTCTCTACAACTACCTGAAGGGAGGTTGTAGCCAGGAGGGTGTTGGACTCTTCTCCAAGGCAACCAGCACCAGAACAAGAGGACACAGTCTCAGGCTGTGCCAGGGGAGGTTCAGGCTAGATGTTAGGAAGAAGTTCTTCATAGAAAGAATGATTGGCCATTGGAATGTGCTGCCCAGGGAGGCAGTGGAGTCACCAGCAATGGAGGTGTTTAGGAAGAGACTGGATGGGGTGCTTGGTTGCATGGTTTAGTTGATTAGATGGTGTTGGATGATAGGTTGAACTCAATGATCTCAAAGGTCTCTTCCAACCTGGTGTTCTATCTATTCTATTTGGTTACTCATTATCTCCATCTAGTTGGTTTTCTCACTGCAGAGCTGTGGTTTTCCTGTAAAAGACTGTGGCCTTCATTACCAGCTCTTTCAGTTATCCTGATTATTAATTCAAATATTTTGATGGTTTAAGCAAAGTATTATTCTTCCACATTCAGCTAATCACATTGATGTTGGTTGGCTTGTGGGTGTAAAATCAAAAGAAGGAGCTGGGCAACTTTTTTTGTAGATACTGCACAACTCTCTGTATTTTCAAGTCACTGAAGTTTAGCTATATATTTTGTGATCATTGACTTTATTTTTCTTTATTTCCAGTATCCATTTCCCACTGAGGCTGGCAAAAGAAATAATTTATGTTTATCAAGCACAAACTCATGGAATGCAAACAGTATGCCTAACTCAGGTTATAGCTGAACATGAAGCAAGACTACTGTCAAATTTTCATTGATTATGTGACAATAATATTTTGCTTAGTAGATACTCTCTGCTTACTGAAAAAGATAGATCAAGTGTTCTGGAACTGCAGTGATAAACCCATAAACAAGCTGTGTAATCAAAAGAAGACATGGACAAATGTGGAACAGGGCAAGTAAACCACGGTAATCAGTCTTTGTGATACTTCATATTAAGTAGGCTGATAATTCTCTGTGACTTCTTACAACATCCTATCACACAAGCCTCCTGCTGTCAATAATTTATTTACATTGCCTGAGTTACTTTGCTTTGGAGGAAAAAACTCATTTAACCCAGGAAACATATTGACTTTGTTTCCTCTTTGATAACACTAATTTTATCCTTGTTAATGTTTGAGTCACCTATTGTGAGTCAAGTAGCCTTGTATATATATATTTCATGTCAGAAAATAAAATCTGGTGCTTTTAGCAATAGTGTAAGAGTGGTATGATGAAAATTAAAGTTCTTCTCTAATGCCTTCATAGAAAATGACTTCTTAGCAGTGAGGAGGCCATGGGTGGATCACTTGGTTCATTCTGGGTCTCCCTGGGACATGGATGTATTGAAGTTTAGCCCAGAGCCATGAAGAGTCTAAAGAGCATGGAACATGTGTGATATGTAGAGAGGCTGAGAAGGCTCAGGCTGTTCAGACTGGAGTTGATAAAACTTAGGAGGATCTATATGTGATGGCCATGGGGAAGGAGTAAGGAAGGCAGAGAAAGACCTAGTGGTGTCTCATGAAATGCCAAGTCAATGGGCACAAGTTCAAACATAGGAAATTCCACTTAAATACATATGAAAACACTTTTGCTGTCAGGATGATTGACACTGAACATGCTGTCTGCAGAGGCTGTGTAGTCTGCATTCTTGGAGATAATTAAAGATATCCTTGCAGATAATTTCTGGACACAGCCCTGAGCAAACTGCTGGTTGCTCTGTTGAACTAGATGATCTGCTGAAGATGCTTCCAGCAGGTCTGCTATTCTGTGACTATACTGCTACACTTAGGCCATAACAACCCCACGCAGCACTACAGGCTTAGAGAAAAATGGCTGGAGAGCTGTTTGGCAGAGAAGGACCTGGGGGTGTTGTTTGAAGGCTGGCCTAGAACTAGGTGAGTGGCTGGCCTTGATGATCTCGAAGGTCTTTTCCAATCTTAACAGTTCTATGATCTATGATTCTGTGATAAGTGGGATCAAACTAAGCTTAGCTTTGTCATTTTTGTCAGTTTCCTAAACAGAAAATAGTGACATCAATAAATAATAAATCTTTAGAGAAGAAGGTGGTGTCACCAAGAAATACTACATTCTGCATTAGCAGCTGACATCAAGGATTCCAATGTGTAGTGTCAAAGGGGTTAAATATAGAGAGGCTGAGGGAGCTGGGCCTGCTTAACCTGGAGAAGAGGAGGCTCAGGGGAGACCTTATTGCTCTCTACAACTACCTGAAGGGAGGTTGTAGCCGGGTGGGGGCACCAGAACAAGAGGACACAGTCTTAAGCTGTGCCAGGGGAGGTTTAGGCTGGATGTTAGGAAGAAGTTCTTCATAGAAAGAGTGAGTGGCCATTGGAATGTGGTGCCCAGGGAGGTGGTGGAGTCACTGTCCATGGAGGTGTTTAAGAGGAGCCTGGATGAGGCGCTTGGTGCCATGGTTTAGATGGTGTTGGGCGATAGGTTGGACTTGATGATCTCGAAGGTCTTTTCCAATCTGGTTAATTCTTATTCTATTCTATTCTATTCTATTCTATTCTATTCTATTCTATTCTATTCCATTCCATTCCATTCCATTCCATTCCATTCTATTCTATTCTATTCTATTCTATTCTATTCTATTCTATTCTATTCTATTCTATTCTATTCTATTCTATCACAGTGGATCAGGATTTGGATATTATCTAGAGACTTGAAGAACTTCATTGCAAATTATTAGGAAAAAAAAGGCAATGGATAGAATTGCTTTTCCTTGATAAAACTAATCATTCCACTTGGTTCTGCTTTTTCCTTTTTCTTCAGGTGACTGACAATACATTTTAGAATGAAAATTTTGCATCTCTGTTATTGTATTTCAGTTTACTTTTGAAGAATACACTTACTGAGGATAAATCTTTCTTGTCATCAGAATTCAGAGTCTGGCTGCAGCTGTTGCTTAGCTCAGTTGGGGAAATGCTGGCATTTCCTATTAATGCAAGGATCTTAGGCACTCAGTGTGGCTTGGATATAACTATGCTTTTGAAGTGTATGACAAAAATTCTCTAAAAAAATTATAACTGCTCATTTGCCTGAAGAGCTGTAGGCCCTTTCTTCATATGCATGTTGCTATGGTACTAAATGATGCTGAACAGTACTAAAATGCTGAACAGTACTAAAACAATAGTGTGCTTCTCAGCTGAGCTGAGTGTCTTAGTATCTAGGAAAACCCCATACTTATTTGCACTTCACAAATGAAGATTGTTGTGACTGTAAAACCAGAATCTATCTGCTCTATTGAGTTCCATGTGAATAAAAGCATCCATAAGATTCCTGTGTTTTGGTTCCTGTTAAAATAATCACTGAATCACAGAATCATAGGGTGATGTAATAGAAGCTTGATCTTGTTTTTGCTTTGTAAACAGATTAAAGTTACTGGTATAATTCCATTGAACTTTGCAGTGAGCTTTAATGTTGTCTGAAGTCTTGATATGGAAGGTTTCTGTAAAATTAGTCTGTCAGAATTATGAATGGGACATAATTCACCTGGGCAGTGTGCCCAGGTGGACAAGAAGGCCAATGGCATCCTGGCCTGTATCAGGAACAGTGTGGCCAGCAGGAGTAGGGAAGACATTCTGCCCCTGTACTCAGCACTGGTTAGGCCACACCTTGAGTCCTGTGTCCAGTTCTGGGCCCCTCAATTTAAGAAGGACATTGAGACTCTTGAACTTGACCAGAGAAGGGCAACGAGGCTGGGGAGAGGCCTCGAGCACAGCCCTGTGAGGAGAGGCTGAGGGAGCTGGGATTGTTTAGTGTGGAGAAGAGGAGACTGAGGGGAGATATTATTGCTGTCTACAACTACCTGAAGGGAGGTTGTAGCCAGGAGGGCGTTGGTCTCTTCTCCCAGGAAACCAGCACCAGAACAAGAGGACACAGTCTCAAGCTGCACCAGGGGAAGTTTAGGCTGGAGGTGAGGGGAAAGTTCTTCACAGAGAGAGTTGTTAGCCACTGGAATGTGGTGCCCAGGGAGGTGGTGGAGTCACCATCCCTGGAGGTGTTCAAGAGGGGATTGGATGTGGCACGGTTTAGTAGTCATGAGGTGTTGGGTGTCAGGTTGGACTTGATGATCTTTGAGGTATTTTCCAACCTTAATGATTCTATGATTCTATCATCTCTGGCTTAATGTTACGGTGGAGGAAGTAGGTCCCAGTACTAAAGCATTAGCAGAGCTCTCACAGGCTTCACTGAGTTTTAGACAGATAAAGAGTAGAACCTACATTTAGGTATTAGCTCAGTGGAAAGAGGATCTCATGGGGATTGGAAATTAAATAGAGCAATCTGTCCAAGGTGAATTGTATCAGTATTTACAATTTGCATTCTCTTCTGATATGTGTAGTATTGAGTTTGTGTTTGTATTTAAAGTCATTAGACATTATCCACTACTATGCCATGCTTTCAGCTATCTGTAACTTTGTCAAACTGTTGATCTTATTAAATTGAAACTAACTTTCAGTGGAGTGAATATTGTTTCTCAGACTAAGATTGCTGGAAGGTAAATTCATTGGATTGTGTCATCTTATTATGATTTATATCATGAAGTAGCACTACTGCTTCTAGATTTTGAAGTAGGTGTAATTTCTTTGCCATGGCAAAAATAAAACTTTTGCAGAAAAAGAGAAGTCAATCTCGATTCAGACAAGCTATTAAGCTTTCAAGAATTCTGATCCTCTTGTGCTTACTTCAGATTTTGTTAGGTTGACAATTCTTTTGAAGAATCCACATGAATAAAATATGCAAAGGTATTTCTGTCTTCTGTCTACTGCTCATGCAGAGTGGTGAGCATGATCTTCACTTCTAGTAACCAGTGAGCAGTTGGAAGTAAGCAGAACTTCCACTCTTCAGCTGACACCATGATGTTTGCAGAGATTATAGGTAAAATAGTTGGGAAAATGCTTGATTTCAATAATTAAAAGGGATCAAGGTGTTACCATGAATCAAAAGGAGTAACTGAATTTGGATGCTGAGAGTAACGGCTTTTCTGGGCCCCTCAGTTTAGGAAAGACATTGACTTGCTGGAACGTATCCAGAGAAGGGCAACAAAGCTGGGGAGGGTTTTGGAACACAAGCCCTATGAGGAGAGGCTGAGGGAGCTGGGGTTGCTTAGCCTGGGGAAGAGGAGGCTCAGGGGTGACCTTATTGCTGTCTACAACTACCTGAAGGGAGGTTGTAGCCAGGTTGGGGTTGGTCTCTTCTCCCAGGCAACCAGCAGCTCCACAAGAGGACACAGTCTCAAGCTGCAGCAAAGGAGGTTTAGGCTGGATGTTAGGAAGCAGTTCTTCATAGAAAGAGTGATTGGCCATTGGAATGGGCTGCCCAGGGATGTGGTGGAGTCACCATCACTGGAGGTGTTTAGGAAGAGACTAGATGGGGTGCTGGGTTGCATGGTTTAGTTGATTAGGTGGTGTTGGATGGTAGGTTGGACTTGATGGTCTTGAAGGTCTTTTCCAACCTGGTCAATTCAATTCAGTTCTATTCTATTCTATTCTATTCTATTCTATTCTATTCTATTCTATTCTATTCTATTCTATTCTATTCCTGCAGAAGCAAGATTGAAATGTGGAATTGGACATTTCCAGAGAAATCTGGGAGGCTGAGAGCCATGACAAAGGAAACAGCAAGAAGTTACTCAGTACTGCAGTCCACTGTCATTTCAGACAGGGATTCAGAATTGTCACATCTTAAAGAAACACACCATACTAACAGCTAAACGAACCCACTGGTAAAGCAGATATCTTCCCCCCCCCTCATGTCTTCTCTGGAGTGTAACAACTTCACTGATGAAATTTTAGCTTTGGAGCTAAAATGACCATGATCTAAAATGACCATGGTCTGTGGTTTAAAGATTGTCAATGCATGAGTAGAAAGCATCCTTACATTGTGTATGATGGATTTTTTTTTTCTTTT